>JANBXA010000734.1:24960000-25317500 GCA_030556225.1 Cricetiscus sungorus
AAAGTTGAATCAACAAGAACACACACTCAAAGATCTGGTCTTGCAATGACTCTCTCTCTCTCTCTGTTCTCTCTCTGTCTCTCTTTCTCTGTTCTCTCTCTGTGTCTCTGTCTCTCTCTTTCTTTCTCTGTTCTCTGTCTCTGTCTCTCATTCTCTCTCTCTGTGTCTCTCTCTCTCCTTACCTCAAAGCCATGTAAAAAGGTGAGCATGGTATCATGCACCTATTGTCCCAGTGGTAGAAAGATGGGAAACAGAAACAGGGACCAGTGTACCTGGCCTATGTGGAAAGTTCTGAGCCGATGAGAGATCTGTTGTCCTCGGTCTTCACGTGTACACCATGCACCTACTCCCCCCCTTCCCCCCCATACACAAGAGAGGGCAGTTCTGAGAGCCAGAGAGAGTAATTTGTCCTAAACATTTGAAAGTTAAGCTGCACAATACATATGGATGAAATTTGTTCAGGAATATCCACATTACCCTGACTTGATTATCCTGTTGTTAGCAGAGACAGTAGAGGATGAATTCCACAACCTTGTCCAAAGGTTGGCCACCCAATTCGATAAAGCAGGAGCTTCTCTCCAGAGTTATGAATCATGAACATCCCATTGAGGGAAGAATGTGGGCTTATGAAAGAGCACTGTGGCTGGGCTGCCCCCACAGGAAGGAGAAAGAGCCACCATGGCTAGGCAAGGATCATTCTCCTCTACACGTGCTGTGTCAGAAAGCCAGTGGAGAGTTCCCTCATGACAAAGAAACAAATGCTGCAAGGAACAGAGAGTGTTTCATTCTTGGCCAAGCCCAGGCCCCTTTTGGCTTTACCTTGGTGAGCTGGAAAGAGGTTAGCCAAGGTATAAGCACTGGTTTCTGATGGATAATAACACAGATGTGGAAAGTGACTGTTGTCTGGCGTAATTCACTTGAACGTGTAAACCTCTGTAAGTACACAAACGCTGTTTAAATTTTTTTTTCTCCTAATCCCATCGTGTCATTGTTTGTCTCCTATTAATTACTCACTACAGCAGATTTTACTTCTTGGCAAAAACATGGCTGAATTTTATTGCTCGTCTGTGTGTTTGTTAGTCAACCACCCTGGGGAAACAGTAACGTTAGACTAAATATTAGCAGAGTTTTCTTCCAGATTTTATGGACACAAAGCTTTATGGTGATTGGAAGAAACGTTTCTCCACTTTATTAAACTTGGGACTTCTTCAAGAAAATGTCACTGGACAGAGTAAAATCTTTTACTGGCACCAGTGTCGCTACTATTGTATGGAAAAAGATCAAAATAGCAATGTCAGCTGTTAAAATGGGTTAAGCTTGGTCCCTCTATTTTTCCACTGTTTGCTAAGTGACTTCAGTTGTAAGCAAAAAAGATGATGGAAAAAGAATATGCTATTTCATTCTCTTTGCAATGCTTGGCACTGGGCTTCCATGTAGGCTTGAAGCAGATCTTAGGAAAGCGTGTTAGTGACTTGTGTGAGCTGAGGCCCCAGTACACACAGCCAACTACACCCTCACATCTTGCCACATGCTCTTGGCTGGGGACCCAGTGTAACGCCTTATAAAATACATTTCTCTCTGGAACATGTGTTTCTTCTTTGCATTAAGCATATGAGAAGGAGATTCAATTAAGCCAAGACTTTACCAGAATTGATGGTTTTTGAAGATGTTCCATTTCAAAAGAGGAACATTCCTTTGTTAAATCTAATGAAAACAGTTGGCCTAGTAGGTTCTAAAGTACCATTGAGAGCCCCCCACCCCATTTTTTTTATTATGTGAGATTTAATGTGTATGAAAATTTTTCACAAAATTTAGCATAAAAGTAATTGGACATTTTCCATACGCCAGCTTCAGTTATGACTTGTAGATTTTATTCTACTGGACTCTGAACACAAAGAGGCTCTAGGGCCAAGGTTGTGTATTTGTCAGGATGGAAAGGCTAGTAAAGCTTTTTTTCCTACTTTCCTTCACACCATTCTTCAACTACCCCCACCCTATGTTAATTGAAATTTACATACTTAAATACACTGTATGTGTTTAGCATATCCAACTTTGATATTTTGAAATAGATATACATCATGAAACAATGACTGCAATTGAATTAACACATCTGTCAACTCAATGAGTTATAATCATTTTTTTGTGTGTATTGAAAACACTTAAGATCAGTTCTCAACCTCAGTGTTTCTAAGTGTTGACACGGTGTTGTACAGACCTTCAGAACTTTCTAGTCCTGAAGAACTGAGCCCTTCTGCTGTTTCACCACATCTCCACAGATCTTCCTTTCAACTCTGGAGACCACTCTTCTACTCCTGGCTTTTATGACTCTGACTTTTGAATCTAATTTTTATTTTTAATTATGTATGTGTCTCTCTATGTGACAGTGGGCATGAATGCAGGTGCCCATGTAGTTGAGAGGACGAGATCAGATCCCTTGAAGCTGGAGTGACAGGTGACTGTGAGTCACCTGATATGTTTTGCTGGGAGTCAAACCCAGGTCCTCTGTAAGAACAGGAAGTGCTATTAACAGCTAAGCCATCCCCCCACCTTGGCTTTAATATTTTTGTGTCCCACACATAAGTAGGATCACACATTGTCTTTTTACATCTGGCGTGTTTCACACAATATAAAGTCCACTATGCCCATCCATGCTGTCACAAACACTAGGGTTCACTTCTTTTGGTTTTTAAGGCTGAACAATATTCTGGTATACACCCATGTATCATTTTTCTATTCATTCATTGACAGACTTATATTGACTACTGTGAAGAATCCTGCAAAGAGCAAATTGTGCAGACATCTCTCTTTTTTTAAATTTCCAACAAGCTTGTTTTACATGTCAATCCCAGCTCACTCACCTTCCCTTCCTCCCCTCTCCCCCTCCAACCCCCATCCCATTCCCTTTCTGCTCCCCAGGAAGGGTAAGGCCTTTGATGGGGAATCTTCAAAGTCTGTCATATAATTTGGAACAGGACCTAGGCCCTCTGCCCTGTGTCTAGGCTGACAGAGTATCCCTCTATGTGGAATGGGCTCATATACTAGGGATAAATACTGATCCAGTACTAGAGGCCCCATAGACTGCCCAGTCCTACGAACTAACTCCCACATTCAGGGGGTCTGGGTCGGTCCTATGCTGGTTTCCTGGCTATCAGACTGGGGTCCATGAGCTCCTCCTTGTTCAGGTCAGCTGTTCCTGTGGGTTTCTCCAGCCTGGTCTTGACCCCTTTGCTTATCACTCCTCCCTCTCTGCAACTGGATTCCAGGAGTTCAACTCAGTGTTTAGCTATGGGGTGCAGACATCTCTTTTAGATGTTCATGTGCTCTTCACCATAGCTCATCAATGAAGCAAAAATTTTGATTTTGAATATTACAATTTGCAGGCAACAGTAGCCAGCTAAGGTCATTTGGTATGGCTATAAATGAAAGCAGAATTGTTTAAGATTTTAAAATCCTACAGAAGGGGGATGGGATGGGGGTTGGTGGAGGGGCAGGGGAGGAGAACAGGAGGATTTGGGAACTGGGATTGACATGTAAAACAAGTTTGTTTCAAATTTAAATAAAAAATTATTATTAAAAAATTTTACTCACACTTTATGCTGGATGGATTTTAAAAACAGGTATTCTGGTAAAAATTTTTCTCCATCAATTCCTATCAAGGGGTAGTCTGTGAAACTATTTTCTCTTGATAACAGTCATAAAATTAAAATACATAAAATTTTTATTATATATTCTTTTATAATTATTATTAGTTATATATAAATTGCTATATTTAATATATTCTATATATGTATAATGTGAAGATATAAATATATTCTATAGATATAGGTAATAGATTACACACACACACACACACACACACACACACACACACACACATATATATATATATATATATATATATATATATATATATATATACCTCTCTGAGGATCATTTGCCATAAAACTTACATGAATTATTTGGCAAGAAAAAGGCCCATGAAATTACAAAGCTTTACATGAGAAAGGAAACAATCAGCACAACAAAGACCACCCTGTAAATTAGGAAGAAAGCTTTACCAACTACACACTGTGTAGGCAATTCATATCTAGGACATACATAAGAAACTGCAGTGATAAAACACTAAATATATCAAATCAATTAATCAGTAAATAGGATAATGAACTGACTAAACAATTCAAAAAAATCAGATGGTAAATAAATGCTTTTTAAAAAGTCCCATCAAGATGATGCTAATGAAAAACAGCTCTGAGATTCCTTCTGATTGTAGTCAAAATGGCTAGTGCCAAGAAAACAAATGATTATGTTGCTAAAGAGGGTGGAAGTGGGGAGGATCCCCTGCTGATCAGAAAGAAAGCTTGCTACCATTATGGAGATCAGTATGGAGGTCTCTTAAAAAGCTAAAAGCAGAACTACAGTATGACCTAGCTATAGCATTCCTCCGAGTCAGTGGTCCTCAACCTTCCTGATGCTACGATCCTTTAATTCAGTTCCTCATGCTGTGGTGATCCCCCCAACCATAATTATAACTATAATTTTGCTATAAGTTGTAACGTAAGTGTCTGGCATGCAGGACATCTGATATGCGACCCTTGGGAAAGGGTCATTTGACCCCCAAAGGGGTAGCAACCCACAGGTTGAGACCTGCCTTTCCAGATACCATTTCATCCAGTAGACATGAAATTCACTTTCTTCTCAGTGAGCAGTGAACTCTGCCTAAAACAGATTACAAAGCAGGCCTAGTAAATACCAAAGAGTAAAAGCACTTGCTTTTTTTTTTTATCTGATCAGACCATCGTGCAATAAAACAAGAAACCAGTGCCAGAGACAACACAGAGAATAATGACATACTTCTAAATTGAACAGTACCATCTGAAGTGAAGAACAACCATGGAAGAAAGCAGGGAGAAATTTATTGAAGACGGTTATAGGGATATTTTTGCTTATCACACGAAGTTCACAAATCTCAGATATTTGTCTTCAGAGAGGAACAATGGAAAGTCAGAAGTGGAACCCAGAGCTGAGCAGACACAGCCTCCAGGCATACTCAAGAAGTAGGAAGCTCAGTTTTAAAGGGCTGGAGGGCTATTACCTCAAAAAATGTCTATAGATATGGAGTTTCACAGAGCCATGAAATATTGACATCAAATAAAGAATACAAAGCCAGTCAAAGAGAGTAAAGTAAGTAAGATGAAACACAATGCCTAGTAGATACATTTAAATTCTCTCTGGGAATCACATAAATGCAAAGTCAGAAAACAATTAAGCCCCATATTTCACCCCTGTAAATGGCAAACTTTAAAATTAAGTTATTTAATTCTGGACACTGCTTCTTTGTGTGAGTTCAGAGTGTGGAAAGGGGATATGGCTTTTCACAACAGCGTTTCACTACATATATTAATGGCATCAAACCACTCCATAGTCATTGTTTTAATAAATGGTTTTCTGGGACGCTTTTGAGAATAGTTAACATAGAAAAACCGCCATGTACAAACATATGGCAGTCCGAATTATATCAGCAAAAAGTAAACAGTGTTCCATTCACAGCAAGGAAATGATGAGCAGAAAATGTTATAACCTGGGTGGTTTAATGCCACCATTAACTGTTCATAAAGTTACAGAACAAATTAAAAGTAATCTATGACATCAATCAAACAAACAAACATACCATACCTAAGTAAAAATACAGAAAGCCACCTCAAGTCCTAACCCCACATTCTCTATGGAATGATGAAGATGGAATGATGGAATGATGGAATGATGAAGATGTCTTTGTTTTCTTTCCTTCCCTGTCTCCCTTCCCCTCCGCCCCTCCCTCCCCCTCCCTCCTTTCCCCTCCTTCCCTCTCTCTCCTCCTCTCTTTCCTTCCTTCTTTTTTCCTGTCTTTGTCACGTATGAATATGTTTGTGTGTGTACATGGGGGTGTGTGCACGTGGAGTTCAAGGATGGATATTAAGTATTTCTTTAATTGCTCCTCAATGCTTTTCTTCTTTTGAAAAAAAAAATAAAGTTTTTGTTCATGGAAATTTCATACACATATATAATATATTTTTATTTTTCTCTCCATCCTTTCTTTATCTCCTTCTTTTCCCTATCAATTCCCTCTCCCTACCCATTCTTTTTCTAGATTCATGATTTTTGCTTGTTTTGTGACCCACTTGGTTTCACCAGAACCACCTGTGGACCATTGGGTTGAAACTAGGCACTGGAGCCTGGTGAGGTAACCAGCAGGTAAATAACTGAAAGACAAGGATTCCCATCTCCCTCAGTCCATCAGTCATGGCAATTCAGAAGTGGGGGGTAAGACTCCCTGAGTCTCCCCCTACCCCCCACTGCATCCATGCCTGACTCTTGACAGGCCTGTTCTTGTGTAGACCTGGTGCAGACATTTGCAGGCTCTGAGTTCATGACTCCAATGGCTGCATCTTACCAAGTAGATCGGATGTTGCAGCCCTTCTTCTACATTGCTTCCTGAGCCTTAGAGGAGATGGCATGGATGTCTTGTTTAGAGCTGAGCCCTCATCTGTCACTTATTCTTGGCATCTTCTGAAGCCACCATTTGCATTTGCCACCATTTATTGGAAAGAAAGGTTTCTCTCTATAATGTTGAGGGTGGCAGGTGTCAGCAGCATAGACATATGTGCTTAGAAGACAGTTTGATACTCTTTCAATTTAGCTAAATGACAATACTCAGCTATCTCCAATGGCCTATGCCTTTCCCATCATGGAGCTTTGTTTACAGATTCCCTCCTGTGGAGTGAACCTCAAATCCAATCAGTGAGTAGTTGTTCACCTCTATACCAATCATAGTAGTTGGAATGAGACTCAGGCATTTGAACACTCTGTCCCCAGTTAGTGGCAGCATTTGAGGAAGTTTAGGAGGTGCAGCCTTGCTGAAGGATGTATGTCACTGTAGGTGGGTTTTGAGAGTATGTATATAGCCTTACCCTTTGTGGTGGTTTGAAAGAAAATGGCCCCCAAAGGGAGTGGCACTATTAGGAGGTGTGGTTTTGTTGGAGTGGGTGTGGCATTATTGGAGGAAGTGTGTCACTGTGGAGGTGGGCTTTAAGGGCTCATACATGCTCAAGCCACACCCAGTGCTCAGACCTCTTCTTATTGCCTGTGAGTCAAGTCTAACTCTCAGCTCCTTCTCCAGCACCATGTCTGCCTTCATGCTTCCTTGCTTCCCACCGTGATGATGGACTAAACCTCTGAACGTATGTGAGCTACCACAATTAAATGTTTTCCTTTATAAGAGTTGCTGTGGTCCTGGTGTCTCTCCGCAGCAATGGAAACCCTAACTAAGACACCCTCTTCCCATTTGTTTTCTGTGCTTAGTGCTTAAGGTTGAAGATGTGATTGATTTCTCAGTTTTCTGTCCTGCTTGCCTGATGCCATGATGAACTCCTACCCCTCTGTAAACCCAAGTAAACCTTTCCTTCTATAAATTGTCTTAAATGTAGTTTTATTTGATCACAGCAACAGAAATGTAACTAAGCTATCACTGGTATCTTACTTAATTGAACCTGGAACTGAGTGTCTATCCATCCAGTAAGCTTCAGGGGGATCTGCCTGTGTTTGTTCTCCAAAAGCCAGGGCTGCAGATGCATAACCCTGTGTCTGGCTTTCTATGTAAAAGTGCAGGTAATCCAAACTCAAGTCCTCATGTTTACACGGTAGGCATTTTACTGATAGAACCATTCCCTTCATTTTATTTTTAGATATTTTTTGGTGTGTGTGTGTGTGTGTGTGTGTGTGTGTGTGTGTGTGTAGGCCACGGTCAACCTTGAGCTCATCAATTCTGCTATGCTCGTCTGGCTGGCCAGTGAGCTCAGGAATCTCCCTGTCCTTGCATAAAGAGTACATCTGTGTTCCTTCATGCTCAGTTTTTTTTATGGAGGTCTTGGGGATTGAACTCAGGTTCTCATGTTTGCACAGCAAGTGCTTTACCAACTTAACCTTCCTCCTGGCTTATTTATTTATTTTTGAGACAAGGACTCTCTATTCTGCCGAGGCTAGGCTCAGACTCATGGTCCTTCTACTTTTGTCTCCTGAGTATTAGGATTACAGCTCTATTGAATAAACTCCCTTACCTCTTTTCAACACTACTGGCACTTCGGGCTGTGCGATTGTTTGCTAGGGAAGGACAAGGGAAGGAGTGTTGTCCCTTTCATCACTACAGGGTATTTAGCAATACCTACTAAATGCTATCTAGTAGCTCCATTCCCAACCATGGTAATAAAAACAATGTCTCTGGATATTTCCCAGTTTCCTCAAGGGACCCACAAGAACCACTGAGAATAAATACCAAGGGACCTCAGGGAAGATGTGCATTTGCGGGTGAGCAAATACAATCCCACCTCTACACCCTTGCAGCAAGGTCATCTATATGACTCATGCATAGTGTCCTAAACCTGTTGTTGTTTTATTCTCTCTGTTTTTTCTATTTTAGTAAAAACAAAACAAAACAAACAAACAAACAAAAAAAAAAACAAATTAAGCAGGTATGTAGTTAGAATTTTTGAGTTTCTTATTTCTGTGCTGTATTTAGTGTCACTTTAAAAAGGTCCCAGGAAGAACATGGCTCTCTGTGACTCCCATCAGGTACTGGTTTCAAACTCTGACTCCAGTTTAGAACAGTTCAGTTATATGTAATCCCCCATGTTCTGTAATCTGTAAATACATGTACAATGAACGCTATATTGCTGGTGGATACACCTAATATGTTATGTGTAATTATGAAGAGAAAAGGTAATACAATTTTGTTTTTAGTCGACTTTGCAGTAATAAAAAAAAAACTCCTCCAGGGGGAAATCCTAGCTCATTCTGGCTTATGCAATGGCCTGACAATCACACCTAGCAAGCATTGCCTGACTTAGGCAGGCCAGAGCCTCCCCACTGCTTTCTACAAGCCTACAAAGGTAATCTATATGCTCTGGCAGCTTGCTCTGTCTTTTTTTTTCCCAAGAGAAAATGTTATTGAAAAATTGCTTGGGAATTACTCTAGGAAATGTACCTTGAACCTATGGATGGATATGGGTATGGATAAGGGTATATTTTATAAGGCTGGCTGTTTCTTTTTCGTATATACTTGCTTATTAGAAACCAAGATCATATCTGGGTTATTTTATTGGTCATAACACTAACATTATGATAAAAGCTACAAATTGGTTGTAAGAGTTGTATGGAGGAAGGGTGATCCTGGAATAATAACAAAGCTTTGCTAGATTATTTGATTAAAAGTGCTATCCTTCAATGAGAAATCTCTGAACCACCTCCCCCCCCAAAACAATGTGGTGTTAGTTAGCTTTCTATCATCATGTCAAAATACTCTAGATAAACCATTTCTAAAGAACAAAGGTATACTTTATTTCATGGTATAGAGGTGTCAATCCATGGCTGCTTACTCCCCTAGCCTTCAGATCTGTAATATGATGGGAGCATGTAACAGAAAAGCTGCTCACGTCATGCCTGCTGGAGGAGGAGAGTGGTGGGAAAAGAGCCAAGATTCCAATACACCCTCCAAGGGATGCTTCTAATGACCTAACATCCTCCCACTATATCCCACCTCTAAAATGTTCAATCAATTCCCAATAGTACCACAGGCTGGAGACCAAGATTTAAACACACTGGTGGGGGGCACTCCTCCCCCCAACAGGCACACATATGTTCCTTTGATTAAGGATCATACTGATTCAGAAATCAAGGGTTCCAGAGGGAGGGCATTTTGCACAAGACATGATTTTGTTCACTGTAAAAGAAGGGGAAGATAAAAATTCAGCCCCAGCTAGTACACTTGTCCCCCTTCATGGCCATTTGCGTTAAGGATACACAAGGTGATAAGTGGCAAGAAAAGAGAGGTTAATAATACAGGTGTTGAGGTGCTACATCTTTGATAACACGATCCTTAAACATGCACACGTGTCTTAGTTAGGGTTCTATTGCTGTGGAGAGACCATGACCATGGCAACTCTTATAAAGGAAAATGTTTAATTGGGTGGCTTGCAGTTTCGGAGGCTCAGCACATTATCATCATGGTGTGACATGGTGGCAGGCAGGCAGACACGGTGCTGGAGAAGGAGCTGAGAGTTCTACATCTTGCAGGCAACAGGAAGTGAACTGGGGCACTGGGTGTGGCTTGAGCATATTTGAGACCTCAAAGCCCACCCCCATAGTGATACAATTCCTCCAACAAGGCCATACCTATTTCAACAAAGCTGCACCCCTAATAGTGCCATTCTTTATGAGTTTATAGGGGACAGTTACGTCCAAACTACCACAGCATGGTAAACTCTATTACTTATGGATAGTTATACTTATCTAAAAGTGCCACATGTAATTATGAGAGTGTTTACCAGACTCCTGAAACTCATGTGCCTCTGGAGAGGACAGAAGATGGTTTTCAGCAAACCCATAAAAGAAGACTAGAATGCTGTTTTCATTAAAGATAAAGATGGATTTCCAGAAATGTTAGAGCCTTACTTTGTGTAATAAGGACTTGGCTCTATCTATCATCTATCTATCTGTCTATCTATCATCTATCTATCTACCTACCATCTTTTTTTTGGATAGATTTAGGAGTCCAACAGATCCAGTTTTGTCTCTCTCATTTTCTAGCTGAAAGTCCTTAATCAGCAACCTAAATGCCCTTCAGTTGATGAATGGATATAGAAAATATGTTGCACATACACCATTTAGTGGTAAAGAGAGATGAAATCATGAATTTGCAGGTACATGGAAGGAACTAGAAAAGGTCATAGTGGGTGAGTGAGGTAACCCAGAGCCAGAAAGCAAATGTCTCATGTTCTTTCTCATCCATGACTCTCAGCTTCAAATCTTGAGATGTGAGTATAGCACCTGGAGTAACTGAAGAAACCAGAACTGTATAAAGGACACGTTGTGGGGAGTGAGGAGATAGAGGGGATAATAACAGAGAACAGCATCCAAACCTTGAACATTTAGAATATATCAAGTCTCATTTCATCCACTATGAAATGAAATGAAGATAATAATAATAATACCCACTTTCTGGGCTTCATAGAACTAAATGAACAAACTTGGGATCCAGCATCCAGTACCTGCTAAATCAAAGAAGTCACCATTCTTGTAATGGGTACCAGGACTGTGAGCATCTCAAGTCCCACAGCAGAAACGCCTGGAGAAGAAACTCAGTTTTTCTCTGGGCCCTTCAATCAGAGGCGAGGGAGGCTCCAAATCAGCAGCAGACTGGTTAGATTTGATTTGCTACAGCAATGTCAGAGGAGGTGAATCTCACAATGCCAGAGTGCATTAGCAGGGAAGGTTAGAGGTTAAGGGTGAGCAAACTAAAGCACCCATTTTTTCCTCTTTATTCTTTTCAGTGCCAGGCTAGATTGTTGAACGCACAGACTTCCTTGTAGGGGAGCACTCTCTCCTCCTTTGGTCCAATCTTTGTGCAGCTGAACTTCAAGATGAGCCTTGCTATCTTGAGTGAGTGTAGCCACCGTCTGAGGTGACTTCCAGGCACTTACATGATTGGGAAATAAGGCATGCCGAAAAGAGAGCTGAGGCACTTGGGCATACAGAAAGTTTAGCCAGTGGGCAAAGCTTTTGTGAAATCTAGCTTTCCCCCAGATGATCTATTTGCAAAATCTAAGATGGAGCTTTGTGGTCATTTCCTGAACAACCCCGCTAGAGTGGACAGAGAGACAGAAACTATAACCCTAAATGTTCTAGAAACTAGCACATTCCTAAAGGCCATGAGACTTATATACATTGAGTGAGAAACTGGTGTGGTGTCTGGTCACTCCAGATCTGGTGAGGGAACAGCAGCCTTTGGGGCCTGGCTCCTTCTTCCTGGCTTGCTCACTCTCTCCTGAACTCACAGTCTCATATCAGAGTCCACAGCTTGCTTGGAGATCTGAGCTGCCGCCAGCTCCGGAAGCTGTGGTGTGACTTGGCAAAAATCACCATTCCAGCTTTCAGCTTTGCTAATCCTGGATAGGGTGGTTAAAGCAAAAGCTCTCTGGCTCTCAAACATGAAGTAAACTTGTGAGGAGATGAGCACAGTGACCACATGAGGAAAGCTTTGGAAGAAGAGGAGCCTTCAGAGACACCCCGAACTCTCTGGTTACGTGCTTGATGCCAAATATAAGATCATTTGTAACACAGCAGACACTCAGCATCTTCCTCGTGATTATCCCCATTTTGAGAGGCAGTTGTGTTTTGACTTAGTTTAATCAAGTATGAGTCTTCTATGGGAAAGGGCATGTTCACAGATGAAGTGTTTTCTTCCTTAGTCAGCTTGTATGCCTGCCATCAGGCCTAACCACTCACCTCTTTAATTTCTGGTCCTTTCTAACTTTCCCCTAATTCCTGGGCTCCTCCTTGAGTCTAGATTCCCAAATGACCAGTTGTGATTGTTTCTAACACGAAGCATGACCCGAGGCAGGAGCAAAGCCTGGATTCAGAGGCAAAGCCAACTAAACACTGGACTACATAGATCAACACTTGTCCCTCATTTGCCAGACCACAGTCCTTGAGGATCTTGAAGAATTCAAAATCTCATATAAAGTAGACATGCAAATGGCACCTTTCCTAACTACAAGGCCCTCTGTGGACCTCTTCAGAGCCAAGGTTTTCCCTTGGTTTCCTTTCTTCCAGGCAGGACAAGCAGAATCTGACCCCATGCTGAAAGATCATACAAAGGGAAAGGGGACTACAGAGTAACACAGGCCCAGGGACTCTGCCAATTATTCAACTCCCAGGATGCTACCTGTTCACCAACAAGCTCTTCTAAGCTGTCCTGTCTTTGTCCTCCTTGGGCGGGCCTCTTCCAAGAGAATTTTAGAGGAGCCATTCTAAGTTGCACAAATTGTTTTCATGTGTTCAGCCGTTAGACTTCATTCACTCCTCTGCTCAGGTTCATGTTCCCAAAATATAAGTTTTTATGTGGAACTTCCCCAAGTGCTTATACTATACTGTTAGGTATACACACATCTGTCTGTCTGTTTAGTTACCATTTTTTAAATTAAATTATTTATTTTACATCCCTATCGAAGTTCCCTCGCTTCCCCAGTCCCTCCATCCCACTTCCCCCTCAATCCACTCCTCCTCTGTTTGTGTTCAGAAAGGGGCAGGCCTCCCTTGGGTGTCAACAAAGCATGGCATATCAAGTTGAGGTAGGACTAAGTTACTCCTTTTGTATTAAGGCTGGACAAGGCAATCCGGTATGAGGAATAAGTTCCTCAAAGCCAGCCAAAGCATTAGGGTAGGCCCTTCTCTCACTGCTAGGAGTCACACAAATAGACCAAGCTATACAACTGTCACACATATGCAGAAGGCCTATGTTGGTCCCATGTGGTTTCCCTAGCTGTCAGTCCAGACTCGTTGAGATCCCATGAGCTCAAATTAGTTGTTTCTGTGAGTTTTCTTGTAATGACCTTGACCCCTCTAGCTTATACAATCCTTCATCCTGCTCTTGAACAGGAGGAATTTAGCCCAGTGCTTGGCTATGGATGTCTGCATCTGTTTTTATCAGTTACTGGATTAAGGCTCTCTGATGACAACTGGGGTAGTCACCAATCTGAGAAGAGATAGCCAGTTCAGGCTACCTATCCACTATTGTTAGGAGTCTTAGCTGGGCTCATCCTATGGATTTGTAGGAGTTTCCCTGGCACTAGGTTTCTACCTGACCCCAAAATGTCCCCCATATCAAGACATCTCTTTCAGTACTCTCAACATCCATACACCCCTCAATCTGATTCCCTCATGTTCCCATCCCCACCCATCTCCAGTTTACCCAGGAAATCTCTTCCATTTCCTCTTCTCAGGGAAATCCATGCAATCTCCCTTTGGGTCCTACTTGTTACCTCACCTCTATGAGATATGGTTATCCTTTCCTTTACAGCTAATATCCACTTATGAGTGAGTACATACCATGTTTAACCTTCTGAGTCTGGATTACCTCATTCAGGATTATATTTTTTTTTAGTTCCATCCATTTGCCTTCATATTTCCTGATGTTATTGTTTTTTAATAGCTGAGTAATACGCCATTGTGTAACTATACCATATTTTCTTTATCCGTTCTTTGGTTGAGAGGCATCTAGTTCTGGCTATTACAAACAATACTGTTATAGACATAGTTGAGCAAATGTCCTTGTGGTATGATTGAGCATCCTTTGGGTATGTGCCTAAGATTGGTATAGCTGGGTCTTGAGGTAGATTGATTCCCAGTTTTCTGAGAAACTGCCATACTGATTTCCACAGCAGCTGTACAAGTTTGCACTTCCACCAGCAGTGGAAGAGTGTTCCCTTTTCTCCACATTCTCTACAGCACAAGCTGTCATTGGTGTCTTTGATCTTAGCCATTCTGGAAGTAAGATGGAATCTCAGAATTAATTTGCATTTCCCTGATGGCTAAGGATATTGAACATTTTTAAAAGTATCTTGGCCATTTGAGATTCTTCTGTTGAGAATTCAGTTTAGATCTATAACTCATTTTTAATTGGATTATTTGTTTTTTTTAATGTCTAGTTTCTTGAATTCTTTATATATTTTAGAGATCAGCCCTTTGTCAGATGTGATTTGGTAAAGATCTTTTCCATTTTGTAAGCTGCTGTTTTATCCTATTGATACTGTTCTTAGCCTTACAGAAGAATTTTGGTTTCATGAGGTTCTATTTATTAATTTTTGATCTCAGTGTCTGTGCTACTGGTGTTCTATTCAGGAAGTTGTCTCCTGTGCCAATGTGTTCAAGGCTATTTCTCACTTTCTCTTTTATCAGGTTCATTGTAACTGGATTTATGTTGAAGTCTTTGATTCACTTGGACTTAAGTTTTGTACAGGGCAATTGATAAGGATCTATTTGCTTTCTTCTAGTTATGTCAGCATCATTTGTTGAAGATGTTCTCTTCTATCCATTATATAATTTTGGCTTCTTTGTCAAAAATCAGGTGTTCATAAGTGTGTGCACTTACATGTGTCTTTGATTCATCATCCCTTCTCCCTCCTCTTCTTCTCCTCCTTTCTTTTCTTTCCCCCTCCTCCTCATTATCTATCAAGGAAACTGTGAACTATGGTTGCCTATGGTTGCCTATGGAAAGTACCTATCTGGGGTCTGATATCCTAGCACATATTGCCAGCTTCACCCCTACTTTGAAGAGAAGAGATATGAGGGCCACAGAAAAAATAATAACATCGTATACTTTCAGCAATGCTTAACACCACTTATTTTTAAGCTTTTTATTTTATACATTCTTTCCCATTCTTCTTGAGCCCCTCAGGTGATTGTCCCTACCTGAGTGCCTGGACAGAGTGCCTGGCAGACCCTCCAACCCTGGAAACACATCTGACTCTTAAATGCTGGGGCTGTGAACGTATCCATCTTTCCTTTCTCTCTAGGAGTTTTCTGTTCCTTCCACCTTCCTCTCTACACAACCTACTCAGACCCGAAAAGAAGCCAGAGAACAGTTACTTGTTTTTGGAGAAGAGACAAATAAAGAGATGCACTAGCCAAGTCAAAGAGTCATTCTGACTTTCCACAAAGACCCACTTCATGGAAGGAGTGTGACTCGCCCAGCTTTCTACTCCCTATCTCTCTTCCTTCAGGAAAAACAAAGTTGAAGTACACAGCTGGAGACTGTAACTTGACAAACCAAGAAATAAGATGAATACAACTTCCTGTTTTCCTCTCCCACCCTGGTCTCTCAGGAGTTGAGCTACAAGGCTACCTTCCAACCAGATGTTTCATCCCCAAAGTTCCTTTCACCATCTCTGCATATCAATTATTCTTCAAACAGAAACACCTGATCTTAGGTTCAGTTACAACAAGCCCTGTCTATCCAAGTGCCCGCTGGGGCACAGGGCCTCTTGGGAACAACCAGCGAATGTGGCCAATGAAAGACATGGAACCATTGAGTTGAACTCTGTGCTCTCCCACCTAAATTAAGTACAACCTTAACAGTGTCTCTCCCGTATGTCACTTACTGTGGCATGATTCCAGATTAACTCATCTAATCCCATTAAATAGATCCTAATACTGTCCCCACAGTCATGAATAATTACTTGCCCTCATTTCCACACCTCACAGTCTCTCATACCTCTTCTCTACTCGGTACACTGCTGTGTTCAGAAAGACAAATGTTTGGCAAAGCCCCATGGGTGGAAAAGCATAGTTGTTTGTAAAGAACTCACCAACTGCATCACTTCCAACTCCTGCCTGGGTTGCTGGACAGGTTGTTTCCGCCTTTGGCTGCTCATCTTCTTTGGAGACATGCTGTCATCAGTTTTAAAGGCCTGTCTCTTTCCTCTGAGGTCACACCCTGCTTGCTAGATCCAAGGGCTTGTTGCCAATAATAATGTAGGTTTTTCAGCCTCTTCCCAGACTCTCAGAACCCACATTTGCTCACACTGCATGGTGCGGAGCAGGGAGGGCGGATCCCCTTCACAGCAAAACTCTTAAACAGATTTTAAAGATGACCTTCAAGGGAGACACTTGTCTACATTTGGCCTTTTCACGCTGAGTGACAATCTGCCAACAGGATTAGTGGTGGAACAGTTATTAACAATCTCTTCCTTACAAACAGGGATGCTTTTGGGTGATTATTAGTAGGTGGGGATATCTTGTCATTAATAAGTTTGTGTAGGTGGATAATGCTGTCTCCAGAAGTCATGAGTTTTCATACCTGATATGAGATACTTCAATATGGGGTGCTCCCTAAGAAGTCATGGTTTCATACCAGGTGTGGGACACCTCCCTGAGGGTTATTGGCTACAGAGTTTCCAGTGACTACCAAACTAATATTAGTCCTTTGCTTTCACTACTGGTTGCCCATTAGAATTAGATGGTAAGACCCCATCACTGAAGGTACCGCATGCCTTGGTTGCCTTGGTTACGGGTCACAGAGAAATAATGAAGTTAAAACTGAGCTAGAAGCTTTTTCCCCACTGGCTAGAGCACACAGTGCCAGAAGGTGCTATTCAGACAGCTGTGGATCCTGCATAATACAATACCAACCTGCTAGACGGGATATGGTCACCATTGCAGTAATAGTGGCATAATTGTTTGGGGGTAACCAACCACTCATTTGCATTGAGAACTGCTTCACAGGAGGGAATATACATCTGGTGCTCTAAGTTGAATCAAAATCTTATGGATTGGGATGTTATAGACTTGAAAGGAGAACCCATTAATGCTGTTTTGTTAAATGAACATGTTAGCTGCCTTCTAAATATTTACATTTAAACCCATAGACCATTGCTTCATTCAACCTTGGCCACAGATGCTCTTTTTTTCCCAGCGGGAAAAGGCTAATACAGAAACTTAAATTTGGTCAGTGTGCAAAAAATGAGTAGCTATTGAGTTCTCAGGCATAAATGGGACATCTATATCACCTCTCCTAAATCCCAGAGTAAGAGGTGGAAAGAACATAAGAGCTAAAGAATGAAGAGGATTGTTGTAAAACAATGCATCTAGATATAGCATGGCCACTGAAATAATGAACATACAGCATCTGTGTACAAGACTGGGACCTTAAGCATTATATACAGGTAATGAAAGCTTCTTTAAAGTCCGACTTCTTCATGAGGTATTATTGACAGTTAATAGTGACTGGTGGAGAGAGTGACATTTTACTCAGGGTTGTAGCCATTGGCAAGTTATCTATGATCCACAAATAGTCCCCTATTTATGCAACCAACCATAGCTAAATACCTGGTTTGTGTGGCTGTCTTAAAAGTAGGAAGGTGGCCTAGTTGAGAAGAAAGGATTCAGAGGAAGAGGGAGGAGGTTAAGAGATAATAACAGAGGATGAATGTAATCTTAATACAGTGAATATATATGATTGTAAGAAAAGTAATACAATTGGCATAAAAAAGTCACAGCAGTATGAGCCAGAAAAATTCTGAATTTCCAAGATCAGATTGAATAAGGTTACATATTATCTGCCTCCATCTCCTTCCCACCCTCTCTCCCTCCCTCTCTTCCTTTCTCTGAACTATAGTTATGTACATTCCCTGAGTTGATTTCATGAATTAAGTCATTACTGGAAATGCACATGAAACTAGATACTCTGAAGAATATTGTGATTAATTACTTTGTAGATGGAAAATGTGTTTTGTTTTGTTGGGTTTCCAAATCTTCATGTAACTTTCTCCTGAAGAATAACAGGATTTGTGTTTCAAATAGTTAGCAAATGCTTACAAGTAGACTTTGAAGCTTTTTCCACTGGCCTCACATTAATCAGCTCTGAGCACTCTGGTCTTCAGATCTCCTCAACCCTCTTTGCCATGAGCAGTACATGAGAACTAGCAGTGCCCCATACCCTGTGCTGTGGTTTTTGGGGAAGAGGAAAGGCAATCTTTCTTGATAAATGAAGGAACTCCCAGTGTATCCTGAGAAATGGGTAAGATACAATATTTGTAATTTCAGCTCCAGGCATGGTTCAGTAAATCATGGATGTAGCTTGACTCATTATAAGATTGTTATAAAATGTAAAATTTTTGAGTTATTTAAAATTAAATTCATTCAAGTCAACCATATTATGCTAAGTCAGTTCATTCTGTTGAGGTTTATAATGCAAATAGGAGTAGAGTCATAGCTCTCACATGAAACCTATAGCTGATGGTTTAATTTTGTGTGTACTTTCAACAATGATGAGCCTTGAAACTGTAGCCTTGACTCCAGGCCTGGACAATTCCATTACAAGCAAGACTACAATCAAAGTGTTTTGGTTGTTTAAGATAGTACTTCACTTTGTATCCTCAGCTGGCCAGGAACTCTCTATGTAGATCAGGCTGGCCTAAAACTTGTGGAGATCTGCCTGATTCTGCCTCCCCAGTGCTGGAATTAAAGGCATGCACCACCACATCTGGCTAACAGTAAAAATTTGAACAAGTATTTCCAGCTACTGGGTGAGCAGCTGTAGATCGGAGCTTCTTAAACTCCTTCCATTTTTGTCTGGGAAACTTTTGTGTGACCCAGGGTATAGAAGTAAATACAAGAGGCATAGAACCCAAGCTTGCTGATAATAAATCAGGAAGGAATTGATTTTAAGACAATTCTTTGGCATACATACGATCTTATTATTTACTAAAGGCAAAAGCAGACTTCTTCCCTGAATAGTTGATATGGTAGGATTCAGATCATCTTCAGCATTTTTAAGAGTCAGATGGTATTTTGTTATTTTGTCACATTGATACATATTCTAGAACAGAAAAAAATGTATTTAGGGCCATTTCAGAAATTGTTGAAAATTCTTTCCTAATCCTAGGCCAAAATTCATTTAATTAGTGTGTGTGTGTGTGTGTGTGTGTGTGTGTGTGTGTGTGTCCCAATTTATCAATCTAAACAACAGTTTTAAAAGCCAAACATTCTTTTAGATACTTATGCCCTGAGAAATTATGGTAGGGAAATAGTAAGTCTTTGATTGTCACAATTAAATAATTATTTTTCTATAACAGCAGATAACCTTTTATTTTTAAATTGTGCATGTATACAGGCACAAGTGTGTGTGTGTGCATGTGTGTGTGAGAATGTGTGTGTGTGTGATTGCAATACAGTCACATAATCTGACACAGGCAAGGACTGCCAGAAATACCTTATTCACTATGCATTTGATTTTAAGTTAATTTTTTGTCTTTGAACACTCAGAAACCTTTTATTATTACTTTTTTAGTCTCTCCATTTAGTTATATGACCCATGTCACAATACATAATTTAAGAAGGCACATTCTAGACAAGTAGATTTGTTGAGTGGAATGGGATGTATAAATAACAAAAGTCTTTCCAATCATAGACAAAGAACGTCGGTTCACATTCTGGAGGTATATCTAGCTGTCTTACATTTTAAATATCAACTGTTTTGAAACACTGAGCATGCCTAACCATGTCTTAGGCATTAAGCGATCTGTACATATGAACATAATTATTCAGCAGTGTTGTATGAATCACACAGATTTCTACAACTATCTTCTACTCACAGTTGAAGAAACAGAAGCCAGGAAAAGAAAAGAAAGCAATGCCTAAAGTCACACAGTCAGCAAAAGGACACTCATCCAGGCTACATGACTGCAGAGCTCACCTTGTATCAATCAAATGGGAGAAAATGGAGAAAATTCAATGATTCTCATTGCATTGGTCTATATGAGATGATCCCTCTTGGTTTGAGGTTCCTGGCCTTTATTTCCCTCCGTTATGACTTCCATTTGAAACCATGGCTTGCTGTAGTAGGCAACCTTCCCAGTTGGACTTGAGTGATCTACCAGTGTCTCCATCACACATAATCGCCTCTCTTAGGATGCGAGCTGGATCTAATTAATTTACAAACAGAACATTGCTGAGCAGATGGGATTTCACTTCTGAGGATAGATTATCAACCCTGGTGATGTTTGCCTTGCTGGAACTCTTTCTGGCTTTCTTTCATTCGCAAATTTTGATGCAGCCTGCTGCCATGTTGAGAGCACCTATCTGATGAGGCCTGGGGGGACAAACACATCCAGCAAAAAAAATGTAGACCTCAGGCCAAAAGCCTGCAGTAAATTGAATCCTGCCAACAGTCACATGATGCCTTTGGATTCAGATTCTTCTGCAGCAGCTTGATTTACTAACATAATGGACACCTTCAGTGAGTATCTGTCTGCAGTCTACTTTTATGTGGGATGAATTAAGCCTCCAGTTTCCCTTTTTCTGGGTGGATCGCCAGTTGTCACAGCACCATTGGTTGAGCAGTCCAATTTAAAAAGTGATTAGATATACAAGCATTACTTAATATATTTGCACATATGCGAATCTCTGAATTTCTTGACATCGATCTGTTTGTGTGTTTATTTTTTAAAATCTTGTCTTGACTTTATTTGCTAGAATATTTCAATATCTGCAAGTGCATAGTCTTTGCCATTTACTATTTCATTAAAAAAACTCTGGCATCTCTTGTATTTCTAGGGAAATTTTA
Source organism: Cricetiscus sungorus (assembly GCA_030556225.1). Classification (NCBI taxonomy): domain Eukaryota; kingdom Metazoa; phylum Chordata; class Mammalia; order Rodentia; family Cricetidae; genus Cricetiscus; species Cricetiscus sungorus. Next base: position 24,980,933 of record JANBXA010000734.1, read on the forward strand.
GAATCAGTTTGCAATTTCCACGAAAAGTTCTGCTAGTTTTCCCAATGGAAATGCACTAAATTTGTAAATGCAGGACAACTGTCGTATTTACAATTTACTTACTTTGTCCTGGAAGCATGCAATATCACTCCACTATTTGGGCTTTCGCTCATGTCTTATGGTTTCCTTACATAGCTGTGCACATGGTATTGTTATTAGGACAGCTTCCTGTCTGAATGCTTACCACTCCTACATGGAAGAACTGTTGGTTTCTTCACTTTGCGTTTATCACGGGGCTCTCTGCTAGTTCCCCAGTTTGCTCCTATTTCTCTTCCATAGCTGGATGTTTTGTTGTTGCTTTAAGGAGGAATAGTTCTGTGATTCAGAAAATTCTTTTTAGAAATTGCTAAGGTACTCGTGGGGAATTTGTTATTAGCACAATAAGTAATAATCAACTGTACTGGAGATGGAAACGGTGCCTCAGTGTTTGTAGGTAAAATTCTTACTTGCGTGGTAATATTCCTTCAACACATGCTTAGTGGGGCTTACTAAGATCTATTAAGATTGGGTGGCATGTCATTTAGGATCTTTGTCTCTGTGCTGAAAGTGAGGGTGAGTGTTTTCTGTCCACCAACTGGTTTTAAAATCAGGGTAGAGATCCACTTAGTACTGACTGAAGATGTTCTCTCATTTTCATACTGTATGACAATTTTGAGACATAGGAATTGTACACACTCTTGAACTGTAAAAAAAATTGTCACTCATGAATCACCTAGAAACTTTGAAAGATGTACTATTTTATTATTATTAAATATTATTTTAACAATTAGAAATGTTATCCAAAACTCAGATGAAAAGTTATATTTTTATACCATTTATTATATTTTTAAATAATTTTATTTTTAATATTATATTTATACTATTATTTTTATATCATACTAATAAAATAAATATATTTTAGTTTGTATCAACTCCTTTTTAGTAGTTTTATTGATTTTAATTTACATTAACTTAATTGCTTAGACACTTTATATTTTATTTATTATAGATTTCTTTATATAAGTATTTCCTTTTATAGTATTTTTAGCATTTCCAGGCAGAATTTTACTATATTAAGAAGGACTAGTTATGGTTTCTATCTTTGGCAGTAGCTCTCTGTGAACATAATTCTGTAACATTTATATAAACAACTCAGTATTAAAATCCTATGTAGGGGACTAGAGTGATGACTAGTTAAGGTTAAAAGCACTGGTTGCTCATCTGGAAGACCCTGGTTTGTGCCTAGCACCCGCATGATGGCTTAAACACACACACACACACACACACACAGGCATGCACGCAGGCATATAAATATTCACTACGATTTGAATACATTGAAAACAGAAGATATTCATTATTCTTAATTACAGAGCACAAGACACATTCCCTAAATAGCAGGGCTCCTCTTCCCTGGGAGGCTTGGGAAAGTTGATTTGGGCTCCACTGATCTGTAATATGGAACATAAATTACGGCCTTCAATGTCTATATTCTCCCAGAGGGTGCAGCCCTTTTGCACTTTGCCTTGGTAAGGTTTCACAGGCTTGAAGCTGCTAATGGAACTTGGGCCTCACAGAAACAGAAACAGAAACAGCCCAGGCAGCAAGCAGGCTGCAGGGTAAGGCAACGGTGACACCATCGGACACTAACAGTGAGTCAAAGTCACTCTCTTATCCAGGATAAACACTCATCAATCTCTAGATGAATTCACGTGTTCCTAAGCTTTACTAGTGGTGGCGTTTGTGGTGACAAACATCTCATTGAATGTGTTAAAAATGGTTTTGAGGTTTTGGTGAGTTTCTTATTCTTACTTCCGTACCCGTTTTTCTCACTTAGTTCTTTTCGGCATCTCTGAACTAACTTCAGCCTTTTCCAGGGTCTGACAGACTCCACTAAAGCAGAGTTAAATTAAGCATCCTTTAGCCATGTGTCCTTCTAAGATCTGGTCATCTAAACAGCCCCATTCTTCTTGTGATGGTTTATTATCCCATATTCAGTCTGTGGTCTAGCTTCTGCCTGGATTTGCAGAGAGTACACCATTATCTCGTACTGGACTCCTTCCTTGAAGTCTAGACTTTGTGAGTGTCCATCTGGCTGTGACTCTGACCTTTGACCTGTCTCTCTTCCTAGACCTCTTCCCCACCTCACATCCATCCCTGTAATTAGAGGGAACATCCTGTGGAACCAGAGAAACCTGCTTGCATTGTTCCACTCTTCCTTTAAAATTTCCTAGAAATCCTTGCTGGTTCAGATCTGGTGGCATGTGGCCATGTCCCATTGAGTTCTGGATGACATCTGCACAGGGCACGTGTACAGGGGCTTGTAGAGGGGCTCTTTAATCTCGTGTCCCCAAAGAACTAGACAGAGTAGCAGAGTCTGGGACCATTTGTTAAAAACGGTACACTTGCAAGGAAGGAGGTTGGTTGGAACAAAACGGCCTTGTTGCACTAAAAGATTGAGGCTAAGTCACATGACACAGGTTTGCATCTTATTTGCATATGGGGGCTCTGGCTCATTTGCATAACGTGGGCTTTTCTGGGAATTGTCTGGTACATTTTGTTCTATACATAACTTCATGCTTCACATGTCTCATTTGTATCTTAAATCTCCACCGGGGGTGTGGTTTTAGCATTATAATGAGTCATATGTTCCTTTTGGACACTCTGGAGCGTCTCTGTGGCTGCCTGTGCCAGTGGGGTGAGCCAATTTTAGTTGACCTGGAGCAGGAGGAGTTCCGAACGTCTTTTTGTCAACGTGTTTTTTTTTTTAAATTGCTAATTTTTTGACTTTGCTTTTAAAACAACGTTTTTACTAATTCTTTGAGAATTTCATACATCGTATTTTGATCATATTCACCCAGATCTGTTCCCTCCCATTCTTTATCCACCCGACTTTCTGTTCTCACTTTTTTTTTAATTTACTGAGTCCAGTCTGAAGAGATGGCTTAGTGGTAAAAAAAGGACTAGCTGTTCTTACAGAAGACCTGGGTTTAGTTTCTAGCACTCACATAGTGGCTCACAGCTGTCTCTAACTCTAGTTCCAGGCCATCTGACTCTCTCTTTTGACCTCTACAGCCATCAGGCATTCAGGTAGTGCACGTGTAGGTGAAAAACACATGTATATACACATGCACATATAAATACATGCATACACATATATGCCTGAATATGCAGGCACATACATGCATGCGTGCGCACACACACACACACACACACACACACACACACACACAAATAAAATAAAAAGGAAGACCCACCTAATCCAATTAGTGTTGCTTATATACTCTTAGGTACATAGGTCCATGACCATCCATCCACTGGAGCATATTACAACTACCTGGGGCCATACCCTTAAAGAAAACTAACTCTGCTTCTCCTGAGAGCTATCAATTACCAATAGTTCCTCAGCGAGAGCTGGGACTTCATGTACACCTACCCCCACCAAGCTGGATTTGGTCTGGCTTGAACTTGAACATGTGTGTGCGTCCTGTCACAGCCACTGTGAGTTTGTACGTGCAGCTTTCCTGTTGTGTACATAAAACAGCATTTCCTACATAGAGACAGCCATCCACCATCTCTGCCTCTTAGAATATTGCTGTTTCATCTTCCACAATGACTCCTGGGCTTTGGGAGGAGAGGGTGTGAGTTAGGTGTCTCATTTACAGCTGGGCAGTTACTCTCTATACCTTGAACAGTTGTGGAGCTCTGTGTTAGTCACCATCTGATGCCACAGAGTCTTCTCTGATGAGGATTGAGAGATACACTAAGCTATGGGCATACAGACAGGTCATTAGGACCAATAAAAGTACACGTGTTCAGATCAACTTTGTGCCATCCTGTCCTCTACATGGGTTCTAAGGGCTGAGATTTGTGGCAGGATCAGCAAGCTTCCTTCAAGCTCTCTTACCTGCCGAGCCATTTCTGTCACTTTATGTGTATCTCACAGTCAGCCTACAGTAGGAGTTGCTGCTTATGTACATTTAACTTTTATTTATGCATGTCTGGCTCCTTGGTGGCAAACAGAAACTCATGCAATGTAAGCTATGTGAGAACTTACTGAATAGCTGTTTGGTTCATAACTGGGAAAGCTCAAAACCAAACTTTGAAAGTGAAGCCAAATTCATTATAGTAACACCCCAAATCTTGTTTCCACACTCTCAGTTATGTGGCTTTCATTATTTTCTCATCACTTGACTTTGGTCTTAGTCACATGACTTCCTTTAGTCAGATTTAGTATGCTGTAGCCTTAAAAGCTACATGTGCAAAGAGTCTGGAGTTTTTGAGATTCTGTCATTGCCATTGAAAATTACATGCCCAGGATAGCCGACTAGTACCAGGTCAGGGAAAGAAACAGGCAGCAAAGCTAAAGTGTCCACAGAAGCCTCGGCAAGGCAGCTGGCACCCAGTTCCCAGCAAATGAGAGGAGAGGGCTGGTGGAGTGAGCCATTGAGCTGAGGACATTTGTTACGACAAGAAGCAAAAGGGTGTGAGTGAATGCCAGTCCCTTTACTTGAAGTATTTTATGGGCAAGTTAGAGAATTTTTCAAGAATAATTTTGATTGGTTATATCTCTCTACTCTCTGATTTTAGAAACCAGTGGAATCACCATATCGTTGTATTTAATCAGCATTGGGCTGTAAAGTTCTGGAGGGTTGGGTCTGTATTATAGTTATCTCTCTGTGCAGCCACTGCCATTGCACTGCTAGGCTCTTTAGTGTTTATTTAATGGAATTGTTTTTGTAGACATTAATCTTCTCATTTGGGAATGTCTTTAGATGTGTAGGTTGCCATTTCTACGGGGCTCTGGGGATGCTGCCCGTAGAGGTTGAAACATTGTTTGCTAAAGTAAATAATACTCATTCAAGTGTGTGTGTGTGTGTGTGTGTGTGTGTGTGTGTGTGTGTGTGTGAATAGAATTGCCAGTTCAAAGACTTAAACAACGTCAGGGAGACCAAGCTCATTTCTTGGGTGTTCATGTCTCTTGGCAATTAAACAGCATGATTTTCTGATTATCAATTGGGTGTAATTCAGAAACAGGATATTTTAGAATTAAAAAAACAAAACAAACCATTTTCCCCCAGATTTCTTGACCAGGCTGCTCACATACTCTGACAGTTACAAAGTGCCCCAAGTGTTGCTGCACTTGAATGACCAAGGCTCAAAGTTTTGGCTTTGTAATTGGGAACCTTCCCTTGAGGATATGACCAAAGTTCCCAGTCAGGCTGGGGGAGGCTGTAACAAGTTTCTCTTCTCAGAGCTACCTGCTGTGGGACCCAGGTCAATACAGCCAACCTTCCCTGTTTGTGCAGCTGGATGTTGGAGATAAAGGTACCTAGCTACCTCACTAGGGTATCCAGAAGTTCAATAATTAATCACTCCTTGGCATGTTTTTGTTGTTGTTGGCTTTTTTTTTTTTAAATAAAACAATGGCAGGGAGAAAATCTCTTTTGGTAGAAGAGATTCAGCCATAGGGCAATAAAACCCCTCTTGTCACTCTTATCCATCCTTTAAACTGGCTGGCACTAGTCAGAATCCATGTTTTGTCTCCAGCTATAGGAAACCACAATAACAACCCCAAGAGACCCTCAGTACAGATAACTCAGAGAAAAAGAAACATGTCTGTCTTAGTTAGATTTCCATTGCTGTGATAAAACACTATACAAAAAAGTAACTTGGGGAGGAAAGGATTTATTTCCTTTTGCAGTTTATAGTCCATTATCCAGGAGAGTCAGGGCAGGAACCTGAAGGCAGGAAGTCATGCAGAGGCTGTAGAGGGATGCCGCTTAATGGCTTGCTCAGCCTGCTTCCTTACAGAACTGAGGGTGTGATGTCAGACATGATGGCTATATTCACAACACTCATTTTTAAAACATTGTGTATGTACATGTGTATGCATCTGTGTGAGGGGATGTCCCAAGTATGAATGTGACACCTGCGGCCAGAAGAGGGCATAGGTCCTCAGGAGCTGGAGTTACACTGTGTTGGGAACCAAACTCAGGTCTCTCTTAACCACTGAGCCATTTCTCCATCCCCTTTCACAGCTTATTTTGATAGGTGCCAGATTGTCAGATATCGTGTCACAGTGCAGCCATATATGTTTTTTTTTTTTTTGCTTTTTTTTTTTTTGCTTTGTTTTTTTTTTTGCTGTTTTTTTTTTTTTTTTTTTTTTTTTTTATCTCCATGACCAATGTGTTGTTTCCACGTTGTTGAAGTAACACATATAACCAGTTGTAACTTGTCACAGCATATGTGGAAATTTAAGTCATTTTGGATGCTTCTATTGTGGTTCTAAGCATTACATATTTCCCCCTTTTCTGTACCTAGAAAAAGGCTTTGTTAAAACTATCCTCCAAAACACATCTCCACAGACACCAAATTAGCTTTTGAAGCATCTTATTTCTTTGAGATTCTTTCCTTCTATTGTGTCTCAGATGTCCTTTCTGCATGCAAAAAGTAAACAGTAATGTGCTCACTCCTCAAAAGATCTCAAAGCTTCAGTGAGCAAATTGGGGATGCAAATAGAGAAGAATGACAAACTCAAGAGCTTCAGGTGTGCATATTATAACACAATGTTCTAAAGAATCATTTGCTGGGAAAAAGACGTAGAACTCCACAGGGAGACCAAGTCTGTGGATGAATGAGATTATTGAAAGTACCTGGTATGCAGGCAGACATGGCTATGATAATGTTGTCTTTCAGTGACAATCACAATTTCAGTCATTCTCAATACCACATACCCACATATACGCACGCATATACACACACAGATAGACCCACACATGCCACATACATACACACACTACACACACACACACCACACACATCACACACACATTACATATACATACCATGTACACACACACTCACCCCACATACACACACACACACACACACACACACACACACACACCACATTGTATTGAATCCCACTCCCTAAATGCACACCCGGCAATAAGTAAAACTTTGGTGTCTGGTTGGGGCCATCTTAAGTGTTGGAAGGATCTAGGGTTTGAACAAGGAAGTTTTACTGCTGTTGTTTGGAGTGATCGTTATGTTTGGAACGAACAAAGACCCCCAACAGAAATGGTTTTTATTTTTATTTATTTTTTGGTACCCACTGTGAACATCCAGAATGCAAGGAATGAGGTCAGTCCATGTACTGGAGGTCCGTTTCTCTTCCTTGACTTTCTTTTTGTTTGGGTTTGGTTCTTAGTTTTGAGCTCTGCAGTAGATTACACCACATTCTTTAGCTCCAGCCTCCCACTGCGGCTGAGCAGAGGCACTCATGGAAGACTGATCATTGACACTGCACTGCTGTTTATACAGTGGGAGGTTCCATGTTTAGATCCCTGCTAGAAAGCAGACTTGGGAGTCTCAAGTCTATTCAGGCAATGGGGAAAAAAAGCTAAGATGAAAAGAAAAATGTATGTAAATGAATACTGGTTCTTTGAAAGAGTAACAAAATGAAGAGTGACAAGAATGAAGGATTGAGCCGGGCGTGTGCCTCTCACCTGTAATCCGATTTCTAGGAAAGCTGAAGCAGGAGAATTGTGAATTTAAGGCAAATCTTGGCCAAATAGTGAGTTCAGGGTCATCCTAGGATACATAGCAAGAATTTTTCTCATTAAACCAAAACCACAAACCAAACAAACAGGCCTTTCCTCCAACAACTGTGATCAGTCAGACTAATAAAATCGGAAATGAAGAAAAAGGCATTAATACTGACCTTATTAACATAAAACAATAATAATTATAAGGAAACATTACAAAAATAGGCTATCTGGACAAAATGATGAAACTCTTAAAATAATGTTGAAAATAATAATTAATCTCTGGTGGCATCAATAAAAAGTAAATACTTAAAGAACTGACAATTAACATCTAACATCATACTGTTTAAATTGATTTCTACTGGGCAGGGTGATACACACCTTTAATCCCAGTACTAGGAAGCATTGCATGTCCATGGATTACAATACCTGACACTGTTACAATGATGAATTTTCATATCAGAATAAGAGGCACCTGCTTCTACAATCTCCAATGCTTTTGTGCAGAAATTGACAAGCTGATTCTATATTTATGTGGAAGTGGATAGAACACCAAATAGCCAAAACAATCATGAAATGAAGAACACAATTGGAGGACTCGTATTGCCACCATTTCAAAACTTAACCGCAAAGCTACAGTTATCAAAGCAATGTGAGAGCAGCTTATTAACAAATGTATAGGCCAGTGGAATACAAGTGAAAGTTGTGGGCTCAATGGTTAAGAGCGCTTTCGCAGGCCCAAGTTCAATCCCCAGTACCCACATGTTAGCTCACAACTGTTTGTAACTCCAGTTCTAGGGGACCTGGTATCTTCTTCTAACCTCCAGGGGCACCTGGAACCCACACAGTGTACAGACATATACATAGGCAACCCATTTATATACATAAAGTAAATTAATAGCTGAAAAAAATCAAAATCTGGGCAATTTTTACCATTTGAGGTCAGGGTTTTTGTTTGTTTTGTTTTTGTGATTTTTTTTTGACAGGATTTCACTGGGTAACCCTGGCTGGCCTAGACTCATTACATAGATCTGGCTAGCCTTGAACTTACAGAGATCTTCCTGCCTTTGCCTCTAGAGTGCTGGATTTAAAGGTGTGCACCACTACATCCAGTATGATCAGTTCATTTTCAGCAAGGGTGCTAAAACAATAAAATGGAGAGAGAATAAAAATTTCAACTAATGATGCCCATATGCTTGGACACTCCTGAGAAAAACAATGGGATTTGATTCCTGCCTTATCCTGTCCAGAAAATAAAACCATAAGCTCTTAAAAGAAGACATGGGATTCAGCTTTGGTGATTTAGACAATGGTTTCTTAGTAACAACATCAAAAGATTAGTAGCCAAATAAAAATAGATGAATTAGATTTTACCAAAATTAAATGTCTGGTGCTTCAAGGGAATTATCATGAAAGTAAAAGAACAATACACAAAATGAAAGAAAGTATCTCAGATCACATATCTCATTTAAGGACTTTTATGTAGAATATGTAAAGAACATGTCATTCAACAATAATAAGACAAGTGATTCAGTAAATGGGAAAAGTATTTGTACAGACATTTCTTCAAAATACATGTAAAGATTGCCAAAACACATGGAAAGATATTTAGTGCCATTAGACATCAAGAGAAAGGCTAACATACAAAGGCAGGACATCAAGTGCTAGAGAGGATGTGAAGAAACTCAGCTCTCATTCACTTTTGATGGGATGTGAAAGGGTAAAGGGTACCAGCCACTTTGGAAAACAATTTGGCCAGTTTCTAAATGGTTAAACAAAGTTAATATGTGTCCCAGAAACCTCACCATTCAGGATATATCCAAGAGTTCCAAGAGAAAAATATGCTCATCAAAACCATGTAAACAAATGTTCAGAGATTGAATAGCCACTGGACACTAACAGCTCTGTGGCCTGAGAGTGAATGAACCAAATGTATTGCCATGCAATGGGTTAGTATTACCATATAAAATGAATGAGGTATTGATACATGACACAAATATATACTTTGCCTATAATCTTTATATTAAAAGAAGCCAGCCTGCTGATTGCAGTTTCCATTTGTGCAAAATACCTAGAATGGGCAAAACCATAGCAATAGATCATGATTACTAGGGCTTGGAGGGAAGAGGGACTAGTGGTTACCCTGGTTCATTTTAATGTCAACTTGGTCCAACCTATAGTAACTTGTGAAGAGGGAACCTCAGTTGAAGAATTAATTCCCTTGATCATATTGTCTGTGAAGAGATTGTCTTGCTTGATGATTGTTGTGAAATAACCTTTTTGTAGACTATGAAGATGTGTAACTCTGATTGGCTTAATAAAAAGCAGAATATCCAATAGCTAGGCAGGATTTCTAGGGACAGAGGATGCTGGGAAGAAGGCAGAGGTGCTTGAAGAGTAGGACGAGCATTATGGAAATGAGGTGATAAAGCCATGAAACAGAAAGAAAGTTAATAGAAATAGGCTAATTTGTTATACGAGCTAGCTAAAAAAAAAAAAAAAAAAAAAACAACAACAAGCCTAAGCTATCAGCCTTTCATAATTAATAAGAAGTCTCTGTGTGGTTATTTGGGGGCTGGCAAGCAGGACAGAGAAAGTCTGGCATTAGATGATCCATACGGGTGGCATCACCCTTAGGCAGAGGAGCCCGGGCTGTATAAGAAAGCTAGCTGAACGTAAGTCCCTGAGCAATGTTCCTCTGTGATTTCTGCTTCAGCATCCTGCTTATGTCCCTGCATTGGCTTCTTTTGATGATGCATTGTGACCCGAAAGTGTAAGCCAAATATACCTTCTCTTCCCGTAAGTTTTGGTCAGAATGTTTGTCTCAGCAGCATAAAGGAAACTAGCTGATTGCTGATGTGTGTAATGTTTCTTTCTGGGTCATGGTGATGGCTGCAAAACCTTGTGAGGATGTGAAAAGCCACAGAATTGTACCCTAAAGACTGGAGCTTATGGCGTGGAGACTGTATTTCAATAAAGCTGTATTTAAAAGCCTTAAGACTTTTAAGATTGAGTTCCAACACAGTGTCACATGAAAGATGACCAGCCAAGAAGGTCATTAACATTATATTCAGTATTTATTGAGTACCTACGTACTTGATGTTAAATTTCTTTTTAGCCCTTTATTAGCCTTAATGCTTCTTTGGGTTCCCCAAGTATTTCTCCTGAACTCCTGATTCTTGTCTGTAGCTTTTGTGCTTGGATTTTCAATGAACCCCTCAAACTATACATACTCTAAACTGAAAGCTTGACTCTCACGATCCACCTGGTTCCCACCTTCTCCATCTCAGTGATTGGAATGCTAGTTCATGCAAACAAGTGAATCAGAAACTCCAGGGCTCAATCTAATTACAATCGTCCCTCTGACCTCCAAGAAACTTACTTAAAGCAAGAAACTTAAACAACATACTGAATTTTATTTTTTCACATTTTTAAGGATAAATACACTGTAGACTTCATCTATATATCTATATATAATACCTCTGGTGGAAGTTATCAGGCAAATCCAAACCATTGCTATCATTTCTGATATCATGGTCACCACCACCATCATCACCACCATCATCACCATCATATCATTATCATCATCACCATCACTACCACATCATCATCACCATCATTATCTTGGTCACTATCATCATCACTTCCTTATTAGGAACTTAGAATGTGATTTAAAATATTTTCTACCATTAGGATCATATTTTCTGTCTTCTAAAATAGCATCATCCAAGCTCTTGATAGGTCCTTCTGATTCTTAACAAATAGTTCGCTAGTATTCCCTGAGTCAGCTGTTAAACATATAGGACAAGCCGAAGTTTAGTTCTTACTTCAATATTTAAAATGTAATCATGAGGGCTAGAGATGTAGTTCATTAGTAGAGTTCTGACCTAGCATACATGGTGCTCTCAGTTCAATCCCCAGAACTGAAAAACAAAACAAAAACAAAGTAAGCATTCCTTATTGACTCTTGATACACACAGCTTTATTATATTTATTGGTTAGCTGTGTATAGCTTTCACTGAAAGCACTGGCTAGATCAGTAGTTGTAAACACTTTTTATTAACCCAGAGAGATTGATATTTTAAAGGTGCTATTTTGTCAGATAAAGAATTGTCACATAATTGGAAAACGTGAGCAATTGGAGATTTGGGACTGTCTCTAGACAGGGACCTCTTAAACCACTGGCCACATGCTATAGATTATTTTTTGAATAGGGATGGTGACAAATAGTCTTCAGTAACCATCACTTAAGTCTCTTTCAGACTCCAGGAAAGTTACTAGAACCCCTCTCAAGAAGGCACTTTTCTTCAGCCCCAAGGAAGTTGACAGGATCATACTAAAGTGGAGAATTTACCACTTTACTGTTACTGCAACTACCACCTGAAAGAAATAATTTCCTTAAAAGAAGGTTATCTGAACTCATATTATTGGAGGTCCCGGCCATGGTGGTTAGCCAGTTGCTTTGGGACTTATAAAAAGATACATCACTGTGACAGTGTTTGACGAAGAATATGCTTACCTCATGGTGCTCTCAGTTCAGGAAGCAAAAAGAGGGAAGGCAGAAAAGACAGCAGTCCCTCAGTCTCCTTCAAGGGCACACCCACAGTGAGGGGGTCTTAAGCCCCACCTTTTAAAAAGTGTCTACACCTTCCCAATGACACCAAGCTGAGAATCAAGTTTGGTGATATTTGAGAACCAAAGGGTTGTATGTGGTTGCCTATATTTTGTGTGTTTCAGGCACTATCTCTCATCCCTCAGACTTTCAGTTCACCATTAAAGTTGTCCCAGCATTTAAGGAAGGCAGAGAGGTGTCCCAGCTAAGCCACCACAGTCGGTGGCCTGCAAGGATGTCCTCAGTGCCACCACAGTTCTGGTCTCTACAACTTCACTCTTCCTTTTGAGACATGACCTCCTGGTGCTCTCCAAGCTGAAAAACTGCCACAGGTTCTGTCATTTTCCTGAGCTGGATTCAGGAAGGTCAATAAGCTCTCCCCAATGGCCTTTCCCTTAGCTCGGCTGAGCTGGGACACTAGGACCCTGAGATAGCCCCATATGCCACGATTCTTTGAAATTGCTCCCAAGAAAATTTTCTACATACATTTTCTACATCTTTTCAAGTCTTCTGTCTTGTCAGAGCCCAAATGGAGGGAACACTATTTCTATATGAGGCCTTCCCACTCAAGAACTCACAGGAGCTATGCCCTCTTCCTGCTTCTGTGAGTTGCTGTTTACACTTAGTTTTAATAGTTATTTTTGCAAATTTTCCATCTACTTTTGATAATATGCTCACTCATCTTTTTACACATGGATCCCAATAAAGCTGAGGCTTGTAGGACAGGAATTTAACACTAAAGAAAATAAATCTAAGCTCTTGAGTTGCTGTGTTCAAGATTCCATGGGTAGGAAGTTGTGAACCAAGAAATCAGCAGCCATGCAGCTGACCTCTCACTGCAATAATGAACACTTCAAATAAAAGTAATATTTTGTTTCTGCTTTTACTATGGTTTGAATGTATTTCCCTGAAAACTTATGTATCAGAAACAGTCGTAAAGCTTCATATTTGTGCTATTTTTGAATTAGAATTACACGAGGTTATGAGAATGTAACATCCATAATAGCGCTTTCATAGAGAGATAAGAGAGCCCCCATTTTCATGCTTCTATAATCTCATTATGGGATGCCTTAAACAAGATTCAGCAAGAGGGCTCACACAGTGCTCTTGAACTTTTCCAGCTCCAAGGATATAAGAAATCAATTAATTCCCTTTATAAATTGCCCATTCTTGGGTATTTTTCTACAGTATAAAACAAATCTTTATATACACTGACCCAGCTTTTTCAACAGTACTAATGGAAACACAGACCACAGCGAAAACCCAGAGTTTAAAGTTTGACTTCAAGGAATGAAGTTTCACTTTGCCTCTTCTTTCCATATTTTTTTAAAATAGGGTTTTCCTTTCTTCAGCCAGATTCTGGAAAGTAAGAGTTTGAGGTTTCATCGTTACTCATTTTTTCCCTCTTAATAAATTTCACAGAAAGAAATTTGGCCAAGAAAAGCCCACCACAGGGAGTATGCACATGGATGGACCATATGGAGCCAAGCGGAAGGCATTAGCTGACTCCATCCTGCTTGGGCAAACGCAATACTGACAAATTCATTGCCACATGGCAGTGAGTGTTCTGGCTGGGTGATTATTTCTGTAACTCCATCTGCCTGGCATCACCCAGGCCCCCAAGTGCCTGAAAGGTTGGGACAGATTGACCTAGGAGCAAGGAATCCATGCTCTTTCATTCTTAGGATGAGAATCCTTTCCAGCTGAGCTCTTTGCTTTGCTGTCACTAAGGCAGGAGTCCATTATTCTGTCTGCGATGGTCCTGCTGGCTCACTTGGCAACCCTCAACCATTTTAACCCCACATTGAAAGCTTTTGTTAGGCCAAAGAGGAGAAAGACATAAATAGGAATTAGCTTTGAAAAATTGTCATACTATGTCTCATTCATCTATCTTCTCACCGGTAAGTTTCATTTCACTGTCTCACTCATAGTGATATAGTAACAAACACACACACACACATACATACATACACACATACACATACACACACACACACACACACACACACACACACACACACACACACACACACACTACTAGGGGCATTTTTACATAAGCATGGAGACATAAAAGCAAATAATTGTTTGTATGCATGCTTACATCCTTCTGGGTTATCTTAATTTCCTGGATTTTTTTCTTTTTTGAAGTTCAAGTTCCTCTAGAAGTGCTCAAACTCAAGTGAACATCACTTTCTCTTTAGAGCGTCAAATAAGAAAGTTGAAAAGCCACAAAAGCTATATTGAAGTGATGATGAGACTATTTCTCCCAAAACACAAGGACTTTCCAAGGTTTGGTCTTTGTCTAAATGCTCATCCCAATACACTAAGGTCAGCACTATAGTGAAAATTAGTGGCTATATTGGGGTAGGGGGAGAGACAGAGACACACGCATGCATGCACACGCGCGTGCACACACACGCAGGAGGTAGAGATTGTTGTATAGTAGACCAATTAAAAGATTACTTGCATACTGAACAGGGTAAGGGTAGTTTTGAGAACATCAAGATACCTCCACTATTATGGGGGCAGAAGCTCATTGGTTTGCTAGGTATACTGCCCAGGGAACTGTGGTTTGCCTGCCTCGCCTCTACAGCTGACATCTGTCCCCAAGAGAAATTCCAGTTTCATTTCCAAATACCTAGACTTCATGAGCTCTTCTCTGGATTTTCAAAGTCTACATATGAGCAAGCAAATGTTTTTTTGTCTTTTTTGGACATTTGGCCATTATTAAAATGCCACTTTCTGGCGCTGTGCATCCGTAGATTGAATGCATATTGCCTTATGTGATGGTCCATTTACTGAACTGGATATTAGAAAACATATATTCTGGTCCTTCATTAACATTGATTACCCATGTAAAATTGGGAAAATCCTGAACCTCATGGAACCTCAGCCTTCGCACCTTTAAAATGGGTTGGTTGCCAGTAACAGCTACTCTATTACCCACACAGACTGGATATTGAAGGAACTAGAATATGTAAATGAACATTCACTCATGTGTCTGAAAGGAAGGGTGTTGTTTCCTTTCAGGTCAGCCCTCAGTTTGCTAAAGGGGCCTGTGTGTCAGAGAACTCCCATAGCATAAGAATAAATAAATAAAAGTAAAAATTGGATAGCAGGATACCTCTGAACATTCTCCAACATGCAGAAGATGTTGGAGAGGCTAAGAAATCCTGGTGTGGACACAGCTTGTGCTCTGTCTCTCAAAGCCAATGGTCCATCACTGGGGATGTGATATGCCACTTATCCTTTGATACAGACTTCAAAATATTCCACAGCTGGGTCAGATGGACGGCACGAAGTCCCTTACAGCAGCTGTATAGAGGATTTCCTGAAGTGAAAACACCAGCTTCACTTTTTAGTTGTTTATTTGTTCTTGACAGGGTCTTATTTAGTCCCAGATGGCTTAGAACTCACTGCCTTAGCCAGGCTGGCCTCGAACTCCCAGAGATCCACCTGCCTCTGCCTCCTGAGTGCTGGGATTCAAGGCGTAGCCACCATGCCTAGCAGAACAGTAGGGTTCTTATTTTATTTTAGAGACTATAATATGATTATAACATTTCACCCTCCCCCTTCCTCACTCCAAACCTTTCCATGTCCCCCTCCTTGCTCTTCCAAATTTGTGGCCTCATTTTAAAATAATTGTTATATACATATGTGCATTTACATGTATATGATATGTGTATTTACATATTAGTATATCAGTCTGTATGCATGTCTTCAGGGCTACCAATTGGTATTGGATAAGCAATTGGTGTGCTTTTCCCTGGGGAAGATCATTTTTCCTGTTCTCAGCACTCCTTAGTTTCCTCTGGTTCCCCTAGTAATGTCAAAAACTACACCCATTATGTCTCACCAACATGACTGCCTAAACATGAGCTGAGCAAGGAAAATGTCAACGAACATGACAAAGTAGACAGGGGAAAGGCCAGAGACCTTAACCCAACACAAAGAACAGTAGGATTTTAATGGGCAGGCATCATGCCAGCCCATTTCCTAGGGGGCACATGAGACATGCAAAAACTAGTCAGTACCCAGAGCCAAATAAATAAATACATAGGGACAGGGGGTGGCTCAGGCAGTAATGTGTATGGCTGAAAGATATGAGGACCTAAGCTCAGATCTTAAGTGTCCAT
Source organism: Cricetiscus sungorus (assembly GCA_030556225.1). NCBI lineage: Eukaryota > Metazoa > Chordata > Mammalia > Rodentia > Cricetidae > Cricetiscus > Cricetiscus sungorus. The sequence goes on from JANBXA010000734.1 coordinate 24,997,246, forward strand.
GTAAAAAGCCAGGGGCAACAGTGCATACCTGTAATCCCAGCCTTGGCGGGCCCAGACTTGCAGATACTCAGGGTTCATTGGCCAGCCAGCCTTACTAAACTTACAAGCCTCAGGCTCAGTGGGTGACCTGTCTCAGAAAATGAAGGTGGAAAGTGATCAAGGAAGACTCCCACAGACATGTGTGCAGACACCACATACATACATAATGTCCCTTCCACAACAAATACATACATAAATAGAAATCCAAAGGCTAGGACTCTATCCTGGACCTGCTGAATTCCCAAGGCCTGACAAGCCTTCCGAGGGACTTCAGTGCTGACTGGGGCTTGAGAACTGCAGACACATCAATAGCTACAGCTTTGATTTTGTCACTCTGTGCTTAGAAGATGCCCCAGATTGGAGGTCCAGCTACAGGAGACTCCTGGCAGAATATCTACCCTGGGAATATGCTTCTGGCTTCTTGTCCTCTAGAAGCAGAAAGCAGGTGCTGTTGGGACTCAGACCTCCCATTACAGGGCATCGTGCTGAGAACCATCTGTGGGAGCAATGTCTGCAGGTTGTATTGATTAGGTTTTAGGGCTGATGAGCTTCTCATGCCTGGAATCACTCTTCTGTGTGTGCCAGTGAAGACTAGCTTCTGGTCCCACAGAGCGAGCATGCCTTGGTATGCACCACTGCCGCTGCAAGACTCTCCAGGCCAGAGAAGTGGGCCAGATGGGGAGGGGCCAGAGTCTGTGACTTCCCTTTAGTAAGAGGGCATGGAGGGATACTGTAAATTCCTTCTGAGTGCCAGATATGTCACCTGTGACTATGTGGGGCCAAGAAAGTTAGTTACCATAGATCAGTGACCTCACAAAAGTCACAGGTATAACCATGCCTGTCCACTGCTTTATTTGTGTTCAGGGATTCAGGAAACATGGGTCAGATACATACTATACACCATGTGATGTGGACACTTGAGTGGGAATTAAAGACACCCAACGTGAAGTCAATTGGACATACATGCGTACATACACATCACTAATTGGCTGTTTTGAGCTTGCTGGGCACACAGGTGAGGAGACAAAGTTCAGAGTCACTGTGCATCTCTCTGATCTTGGTTCATGGGACATTTGTCCATGTGGGACCCCAATAACACTGGAAAGAGTCCAAGTGATGAATCCCTGTCTTAGTTAGGGTTTCTATGGCTGCAAGCAATTTGGGGGAGAAAAAGGTTTATTTAGCTTACATTTCCAGATCATAGTCCATCATTAGAGGAAGTCAGCTCAGGAGCTCAAGCAGGGCTGGAAGCTGGAGGCAGGAGCTGATGCAGAGGCCGTGGAGGGGTACAGCTTACTGGCTTGCTCAGCCTACTTTCTTATAGAACCCAGGACCACAAGCCCAGGGATGGCACCACCCACCAAGGGCTGGGCCTTCCTCTATCAATCACTGAGAAAATGGATCTCATTTCCTCAACTGAGGCTCCTTCCTCTCTGATGACTCTAGCTTGTGTCTAGCTGACACAAAACCAATGTATAGTCCCTACTTAAGACCACAGCTTCTTTCCATGTTGGCTTCTCCTTGGTCACATTTGCTGTCTAGTTCCCTTTTCTCATTGCTGTGACCAGATACCTGATAAGAAGCAACCTATGAGAGGGAGGGTTAGGTTTGGCTCATGTTTTCACAAGGGATCCATCATGGTGAGGAAGACATGATGGCATGGGTATGACACAGATGGTCTCATTGCATCTATTTTCAGGAAGCAGCAGACAGTAAATAGGCCTAGGCTATCAACCCTCACAACCCATGCCTAGAGATTCACTTACCCCTCTAAGGCTTCCAAAACCTTCCAAAACAGTGCCGCCAGCTAGGGACCAAGTGCTCAAACACATGACACAACACGTTCAATGGTAAGGGGATTGCCGGGAAGATTTTAAGAATCCAAATTAGAGAAATAAAGTGGGGGGTATAGTTTTGGTTTTCTGATTTTACTGTGTTCTCAGATATAAGGTTCTTGCTAGCCACTGTAATTTGAGGTCTGGGACCCAAACAGGCCTTATATGTCAATGGAAGATCTACAACTGGGAATCCATGGATGGAAGAGAAGAAGCCAGTTTGCAGTGTTTTGGAGCTAGATGCTGCTTTCTGGGAATGCTGATCTTCAGGTGGTGCATGTGGGCAGTTCAGTTCCTCACCATCCATTTAAGGTGGGTGTTCTCTCCTGCCGATAATATTCTCAGTAGTGTGCGACAAGTATACACTGTCTGCACGTGTTCTATGTGTATGGGTAGCAGTGTATGTGTGGAAGAAAACCCTATTGTCAGTACTCAGGTACTGTTCATCTTGGTCACTTGGTCACTCAAAGATCTGGGAACTTTCCAAGTAGGCTAGGCTGGATGACAAGTGAGACTACCTGAGAGGGGTTAATGCCATTATGAAAGGAGTCTCAGAGTGCTCTTTCACCCTCTTTCAACCGTGGGAAGTCACTGGGACAAGTCAGCAATCTGAATCCTGGAGAACGATGGATCTTACCAGAATCTAATCATATCCCAGCCTGGCTCCAGGCTTCCAGCCCCCAGCCCGTGAGATTGAGTAGCTGTTATATGTGAGCTACCATCTAGTTCACTGTATGTGCAATGGCCACTGAACTGCTTGCTCTAATACCCAGGTCTTTGGAGGGTGACAATTCTGTTTGCTTACTTGAAGTCTTTTTGGTTCAATTTGTCTTTCAGCTTCAAAGGTTGAAGAATGCATATGTGGGATAAATACATTAAATCACAGCTCTGGGAGTTAATCACATAAAAGTTAATAAGGAAGAGACACAGAGCAGAGCATCTTTTTCTGTACAATTGCCTTTCAAACACACATGCTGGGATCATAAACAATGCAAGTGGTATTGGGGGAGAGAGCAGAATTCCTGGAGCCTAGCATTGCAGACCATATGCAATAGCAGAAGCCTGCCAAGGGCGCTTCATGGTGAAATAACATGCAGCTGCTGCCTGGATGGCTGTTATTAGTCAGTTTCTGAGCTGGAGAGGGGGAAAGCTCTCACCAGGCTGCAGCTCCAATATCCAAAACAAAACCTTGTCAAATGAGATCCAACTTTGTATCCCTGATACAGCTATATGAAGAACATTTTAAATAGAAAAATGGGTCCAACAGGCTCCCAGTAGGATCTCCCCTTTGGGCAGGGCATCATGAATGACTAAGGGTTGACTTTATAGAAGAAAATATATAATGTATATTAAGTGATTATAGTTGGAACCAAGGGGACAAAGTAGTAGTGTTAATAGATGAGCCCCAGACATGGTCCTTGCTTTGTGGATTGGACACTGATTATTCTGAAGTAATCTGAGGAACTGTCCCTTAAAATAACTAGGAAGCAAGGAAAAAACCCTTTACTATGGGGAGAGCAACAGAAATAAGCCACTCTCAGGGTGTAATAGGTGGCAAAAAAATTTGCAGCATAATTTGTCAGGTAAAATGAAGTTTCTTAAATTGATGAAGGAGGCCTTTGAGTTTTTTGTATTGTTTTCCTTGATGCAGTATTATCTTTTAAAATTATTTTTAAATTTTATTTTACATTCCAACCAAAGTTCTCCCTCTCATCCCTCCTCCCACTCCTACCCCCACATGCCCCACAGCCTACTCTCCATCTACTCCTCCCAACAGGTAAGGGCTCCCATGGGGAGTCAACAAAGTCTGGCACATTAAATTGGGGCAGGACCAAGTCCCTCCGCATGGCACTAAGGCTGAGCATGGCATTCCCTTATAGGGAATGGGCTCCAACAAGCTAGCTCATGCACCAGGGATAGATTCTGGTCCCACTCCCAGGTGTCCCTCATATAGCCCAAGCTTCATAACTGTTTCCCACATACAGAGTATCTAGTTCAGGCCCATGGCTCAACAGCTGTAGGTCCAGAGTTCATAGCCTGGTTCAGCTGTCTCTGTAGATTTCTCCATCACAATCTTGACCTCCCTTGCTCTTCCCTCTCTTCAACTAGATTCCTTGAGTTCAGCCTAGTACTAGTACTTGGTTGCAGATCGCTGCATCTGGTCCCATCAATTACTGGATGAAGGCTCATGATGACAATTGGAATCACCAATCTGTTTACAGGGAAGGCCAGTTGAGTCACGCACCCTCTTCATTATTGCTAGGAGTCTTAGCTGGGGTCATCCTTGTAGATTCTTGGGAATTTCCCTAGCACCAAGTTTCTCTCTAATCCCATAGTGGCTCTCTCTATCAAGATATCTTTTTCATTGTTCTCCCTCTCTTGTCTCCCACCTCACTTACCATTCTGTTCCCTCATGTTCTCATACCCCATCTCCTCCCCTTTGCTGAACCCCTGGCTCCCAGTTTACCCAGGAGATCTTATCTAATTCCCCTTCCCAGGGTAATCCATGTGTCCCTCTTAGGATTCTCCTTGTTACATAGCTTCTCTGGAGCTGTGGGTTGTAGTATGGTTATCCTTTGCTTTACATATAATATCCACTTATGAGTGAATACATATGTATTTGTCTGAGTCTGGGTTACCTCACTCAGGATGGCTTTTTCTAGTTCCATCTATTTGTCTGCAAATTTCATGATGTCATTGTTTTTTACAGCTGAATAATACTCCATTGTGTAAATGTACCACATTTTCTTTATCTATTCTTCAGTTGAAGGGCATCTAGGTTTTTTTCTAGGTTCTAGGTATTATAAGTAATACTACTAAGAATATTGTTGAGCAAGTGTCCTTGTGGTATGACTGAGTACCCATTGGGTATATGTTCAAGAGTGTTACTGCTGAGTCTTCAAGTAGATTGATTTCCAATTTTCTGAGAAACTGCCATACTGATTTCCAAAATGGCTGTACAGATTAACACTCCCACCAGCAGTGAAGGAGTGTTCCCCTGACTCCACAACCTCTCCAAAATAAGCTGTTCTCAGTATTTTTGATATTAGCCATTCTGACAGGCGCAAGCTGGGTATCTCAGAGACATTTTGATTTATATTCCTCTGATGATTGAGGATGTTGAGAAATTCCTTAAATGTTTTTTTTTTTGGTCTTTTGAGTGTCTTCTGATGAGAATTCTGTTTAGCTCTGTACCCCATTTTTAAATTGAATTTTGTATTTTGATGTCTAGTTTAAGTTCTTTATATATTTTGAAGATTATCCCTCTGTCAGATGTGGAGTCGGTGAAGATCTTTCCCCAGTCTGTAGGCTGCTGTTTTGCCTTATTTACCATGTCCTTTGCTTTACAGAAGCTTCCCAGGTCTCATTTATTGGTTGCTGCTCTCAGTGTCTGTGCTACTGGTGTTATATTTAGGAAGCGGACTCCTGTGCCAATGTGTTCAAGGCTACTTCTCACTTTATCTTCTATAGGTTCAATGTAACTGGATTTATGTTGAGGTCCTTGATTCACTTGCAATTGAGTTTTGTGCATGGCGATATATATGGATCTATTTGCAGTCTTCTACATGTTGACATCTAGTTATGCCAGCACCATTTATTAGAGATGATTTCCTTTTTCCATTGTACCTTTTTGGCTTCTTTGTAAAAAAAAAAAAATCAGGTGCTCACAGGTGTGTGCTTTAATGTCAGGATCTCCTACTTGATACCATCAGTCCACCTGTCTGTTTTTATGCCAATACCAAGCTGTTTTTATTACTATAGCTCTATAGTAGGGTTTGAAATCAGGGATGGTGATGTAAATTTGGAGCATGGGGTGAGGGGAAGGGAGGTAGGAGAAAGAAAATGAGAAGGGGAAGAGGGAGGAGAACATGAAGGATCAGGAAGATCCAAGTCCAGGGAGGAATAGAGGAAACTAAGAAAAGAGATACCTTAATAGAGAGAGCCATTATAGGTTTAAAGAGAACTCTAGCACTAGAGAAATCCCCAGGAATCCACAAGGATGACCCCAACTAAGAATCTAAGCAATAGTGCAGAGGCTACCTAAAATGTCCTTCCTCAATAATGAGGTTGATGACTACCTTATATGCCATCCTTGAGTCTTCACTCAGTAGATAATGGAAGCAGAAGCAGGGATCCACAGCTAAGCACAGGCCAACTCCTGGAATCCAGTTGTAGAGAGGGAGGTGTGATGAGCAAAGGGATCAAGACCATTCTGGGGAAACCCACAGAAACAGCTGACCTGAGCAAGTGGGAGCTCACAGACCCCAGTCTGACAGCTGGGGAACCAGCATAGGACTGAACCAGGCCCCTGAACGTGGGTATTTGATGTTCTTTAGGCTTCTTATCTTCACGGGCATTTCCTTCTTTAGGTTGGGAAAGTTTTCTTCTATGATTTTTTAAAAATATATTTTCTGTGCCTTTGAGATGGTATTCTTCTACCACTAAGGCCATAGAGCTCAGTAACCTTCCCAAACAGTGCCATCTCTAAGATGGGCTACAGTCATTGACTCACTCATGTTCCTCTCTAAATCTGTCCCCAGAGCTTCTGATTGGGAGATTTGAAGTCATGTGACTCTCCTTTAGCAGCAGAGGCTCTGCCATAATTGGACACACAGCATATAAAGCTTTCCATACAGGCCACTGTGGAGATAGGGAATGGGTGAGGCTGAATGGAGATGGGAATGGGTGAGGCTGAATGGAGATTGCAAACAGAAGTTTTCCAGCACAGAGAAGATTGAACTCAGAGTCCTATGTATGCTAGGTGAATGAGCTGCCAGGAGCTACAGTCCCAGCACTTAGGCAGAAACTTCTGGAAGATAAGAACAAAGCCTCCATGGACAGGTGCTGTGGATTTGAAGTTTCCAGATCAAATGCCAAAGGGGCACAGGTCAAGCCTTGGCATGAATGAGAGACTGAAAAGACAAAGACTGCATGGAGATGGTCATTACCATGGCACCAATGACACCATCCTACCTGCTGCTGGCTCCTCCCACTCAAGAGTGGCTCCCAGTCCTGGACCACCCAATGCCTTGGTCTGAATGCTGAAGGACACTCTACTTTGGGCCCCAGCCTGAGCAGAGGAGACTCTGCCTCAAAAATATCAATAAGCTGGGTTTTGAGGTTCATTCCAGTTCTCAGCCAACCTAGGGTCCATAAAGTCCTTATCTAAAGACAAAATCCTACTGAGAGTGAAAAAAAAAAAAGTAGATGAGCTGGCCTTTGCCATTCACCATAGAATAGTCCCAGGTATTTCCCTTTCCTGTAGGAAAATCTAATTTGGACACACCCAAAATCCAACTAGAATTAAAGAGATTGGGTGGAGTTGAAATAATCTATTCCCAGAGAAACTCCGTCCTGAAAAACCAAAAAGAATAAACAAAAAGAAATCCATTCCAATTGCCTCTTTTTGGTGGGGAGGGCTAAAAGAGGGGGTGTGAGGAAGAGGTACATAAAAGCTTCAGAGAGGCCAGAGAAGAGTCTGGGCCTCCCAACAGCTGGGATTAAAGGTGTGCACTAGCACCACCTGACTAACATTTCTTAAAGAGGAAAGTTCCCTTTATTACTTCAAGTGAGAAAGGTTATTGAATGTTGAATTGGAAATGACTTTGGCTTTTTTTTTTTTAATGCTCTTGTTATGTAGTCCTGGATGGCTAGGTAGACAAAGGTGGAGTTCACTCACAGAAATCCACCTGCCTCTGCCACCTGTGTAAGTGCTAGTATGAAATGCATATGGCACCAGGCCTGGAAGTTTTTTAGCTGCCTCATCTTCCACTCTCTCCCTCCTGTCTCCCTCTTTCTCACTGTCACTGTGTGTGTGTGTGTGTGTGTGTGTGTGTGTGTGTGTGTGTGTGTGTGTGTGTGTGTGTGTGTGTGTGTGTGTGTATGTGTGTGTGTGTGTGTGTGTGTGTATGTATGTATGTATGTTCTCCAGTACCACAGTTGGTCTAGCACTAATTATCCTCTGGCTCTTCACACACTCACCCCATGCTGGGTTGAGAGGCCAGAGTCACCAAGTCTGAATGAAATGGATTTGATTCCTTGTACCTCAATCAATGTGTGATCTTTAGGGATACTTCCTGGATACTCATTTGTGTTGTAGAAATTAACATTTTCTTGGATGCCTTTTCCTGGAAGATTCCCCAGGATGCAACAAGATGATCTTCCAGACCACACCCACATTCCTGGAGTTGACAGGCAGATGCTGCTGCTGGATGAGAGGAGGCCTTGGTTGTCTCTGCTCTAGAGGACCTGACCATGGAGCTCTTCCCAGCATGATGTTGGGAGGCCTTCATTGACAGAATCACTATGATTGTGAAGGGTATGACTGCAGCCTGACCTTTCCCTGACTCCCTATGGGGGCCTAGATGAACATTTTCAACTTGGAGATCTTTCAGATCCTCTGGATGAACTGGTGTCCTGTTGACACAGAAGGTTCACCCTAAGCAACAAAACCCTTGTAGGGTCTTATGGAGGATCCTGGGGTGCAGGGAAGAGATATCTGTGATGGGGAGAATGGGGATAGAGGTAGATCAGAGACCTTTGGTAGCATCAGCTTGGAAGACTGCTGAAGCCTTGACTGCTATGGAACTCTGATGGAGAAGGACAGTTAGGTAGGGGGACGGAATAGGGAAGATACGGGCACAGTAGAAGCAGCCTGTCACTGTCTCTCCCACAGGCAGTAGTTGTAACAGATCAAGAATAACTGAATGAAGTGAGACAGAGGGTTAATGATGCAGCCCAGAAAGAACCATTGCCTTGCACCAATATTTTGTTGACACTCAGTGCTGCAAAATCATAAACATGACCAGACTGATATCACGGCATGAGAAAGCTGACATTAGAGATGTATACTCAAGGCTTTGTGCTGACATTTCACCTGTTACAGTAGGTGCGACCTTCCAGTACTCAAGTTAATAAATGTATACCATGCCTTCTGGTACATACTGCTGGGACAGAGGATGCGGCTGCTTAGCAGAGACAATGAGTAGAGAGAAGTAGAGAAGGATCTCATATATATCCATTGAGCCAGTGTTTCCAGTTGGTAGTTGAGCTTTAACTCAGATGGATACCTAATATGCATGCTGACATGAGTCTATCAGAGAAAAAGTTCCCTACAGATGAGCTATACAGTGAAAGATGTAGGCCATGTCTTTGCAGTACGTGCCATCAGAAAGGTCTTAATTTTTCCCATTAAAGCACACTGAGGAGGACTTGGACATGAATACAACATGGAATGTCTAGAACCTGGATAATTCTAGGCCCTGCTTCCAGATGAGAGAATTTCAAATCCTAGCATGACTTACAACTATTGCCCCAAGACTAGAAATACATCAATAGACACAAGAGAATTGTATCCCCAAACACAATCATCCATGGTGTCTACTTTCTGTGCCCACAAACATTTACTTAGGTAAGGAAGGATGGAGAGCTGCCAGGAAAAGACAAAAAAATGTGTATGCATGGACATGTGCTCACAGACGCACATACACCAACACAAAACAGGAAACACTGATCATTGCTATTGTCCAGTATCAATGACCCAAAGAATTCCACCAGGAAAATTATAAGGTACTAATCACTTTTACTAAACTAGATGGATACAAAATTAACCTGTAATTAGTTGCCTACCTCTACACAAATAGTGGTCTGAAAAATTCAGGGAAACTTCTGTCACAATAGTGTTATCACCTTGGGTTGTATGCTAGCCTTATAGACTGTTTGAGGGTCTGAACTGGGTACTTCCCATTTGTTCACTGTGTGGACACATGTGAACCAGCTTGGCAGAGCACTCCTGTCTCCAAAAGCCCTGACCGTGACCAAACCCAGGGAGTCAAGCTTCTCCACTGGCTGCTTTGGGGCTTTTTGCTGCTGTTGAGACAGTCTGTCTTGGGTTCCTGTCTGCTCTAAACTGCCATGTAGTAAGAACTGTTGTGTACTTCTGATCCTCCTGCCTCTACCTTCCATGTGATGAAGTAGAGGCATGGATCAAGCCCAGCCCACTAAGGACTTGAATGACCTTTGAGATCCTCCCATTTTAGTCAGTAGCTTCTAGTACCAAGGGTGCTTTTTGTGCTCCATGATTTCCAAATAATAGGAACAAAAGAATTTCCACGTAAAACTATTTCATTGCTGGGTGTGGTGATCCACACATCCACCCTCAGTATTCAGGATGTGGTAGCATCCTCAGCTGCAGGCTGGGTTAGTCTACCATCAGATCCCAAATCAAACATGAAATGAAATGTGTATGGGAGGAAGGGTACATCCCCTGCTACCCTCTGTAAGCTAGTTACCCTGGTCCGCATGCTCTCGATCCAGGGCCTCACACCAAAGTTGAGTCTAGAGGACAGGCAGAGATTTTGGAGGATGTGACCCCCTCCATGCAGATGGACTCCATGACCCTGTCTCACATTGGGCAGCAAATGAACACTGAGAATCCCATGTGAGGCCCTGCCTGAAGAACCTGCTTATGGGGTCATCTCCTCTACAACAGCTCAGCAGAGTCCTGGAGGACGCATAGGTTATGCTCTCCTTCATAAGAGAATTGTCTTGAGGACAGAATGCTGGAGTGAGGGCAGAATGCTGGAGGGAAAATGGAAAACACGGAGCAGAAGGAGATAGCTGTGATCACTGTGCATCTCTGCCTGTGATACTCAACTTGAAATTGGTATGGTTTCCAGAAGGCATTAATTTTAAGGTTGTTCCCGTTGCTCCTACCATGGAGGTCACTTCTGTTGATGTTTCCTACAATCTATTTTAATAAACATGACAATAAGGGAACACAAACAAAACCTTTTATTCTTTATATTTGCTCTATAAAGGTATAATCGATTATTTGGGGGACTTTAATAAAATTATATTACAATTGAGCTAAAAACAGGTATTTAGATTCGGTGAGTGCTTTAGGATCGCTGTAGAAATTTGCTTTGTATTAGAGACCTATATAGACACACCATTAGCCTCACTTGAGTTTAGGAGTCCAGATAATGTGGCTCCAAAGCCATGCTGTACATTGTTAGGCTCCACATGTCCATCCTTGTTAATCAATATAAGCAGCAAGACTTCCAAGGCCTGGCAGTACAGAGAGCTGGGCCTTAGGAGCACTTGCTTCTCCTCCAGAATAGACAAGTTTTGGATCCTAGATCCATGTCAGGCAGCTCACAACCATCTGTTACTCCAGGCCCAGTCACTCTAGACCCAGTGATCCAATGTTTCCCTATGCTTCTGCCACCTGTACTACTAAAATACCCACACATAAAGACAAGGAAAATGTAGTAGACAATTTAAGATTTACATTGAATTTATATATATATATATATATATATATATTTTATATATGGTGACTCCCAGTCTGCACCTTGACACTGACCTTCAGGCTTGCTGTCAACCATTGCCCATCTGCTCATCACCCACTTGGGCTTAAATCATTTCCCACATGAGCAGTGCCCTGGCTGATCACACCACCTGAGCACAGATCTGGGAACTATGCAGGTACTGTTTTGTGCTGTGTCTTTTCCATCTCCATTAGCTTAAACCGGATTCCAAGGGAACAGTGTATAACCCACCCACACTAGATCTGGACCACCCACCCAATGTGACGTAATACTCTACGCCACATGCTAGACCCCAGGTTAGGCTTCTGTTTCATGAGTTGCCCTGCGAGTTTGATTCCCTTAAGAAACAAGACCATGCTTAGCGATTCAAGTGACTCCCTGACAATTCACTCCACAGTGACTGACAAATATAATGTGCCCACTAATCCTTAAGTGAAAAGGGTTGCTTTGGTAGAAGCAGCTGTCCAAACTTGCTTACCTGCACAACTGTTGAATGTGGACTTTAGAAAAGACAGCCTTCATGTACAGATGATCAAGTTGATGAGTTTGGAGACTGACATGCTTCTTTCTGTTTGCTCTGTATTTAATGGTGAGCCTACAATCCTGTGTGAAACAAATCATTAATATTTTTTATCTGACTCAAAGATTGCAAATTTATACCACATTAGATTGACTCAAATTTATTCTGACTTGCAACTCATGGATGAGCTCTGGCAGGAAAACTTAGAAGCCTCCTGATATTATGAAGGATAACAGGAAATCTCCATCCTCCTCCAGCAGAATTATAAGCTGGCTTTCTCTTCAGGACTACTCCAAAAGAATTGTTTGTTGAAGATTCTAATGGATTCCTAAAGAGGTTTAATTATCACTTTCAATTATAACATAGGTAGATTCCAGAGCAGGCTTCTTATTGCATAGGATTAGTGGTGAGCCAGAGTAGCCACCACCATAGTTCCATCTCATGTTCCAGAAGTCATGGTACAGATTCCAAAAATACTGGAAAGTTTCACCTCCTGTGGGAAAAACAGGCAAAATTATCAGTAGACAAAAGGTACCCTGCCCTTAGCTCTTTTCAACATCTCTAATGTTGACTCTTATTTCTGCCATCTGGTCTTCAGTGTTTTTCCCCATCACTGAGTGTCCAAACAAGTTCTCATGGTCCTAGGCTATGGTTCTTTCTGCACTGGGGAGATAGCCCTCTGTGTTGCTTCCCTTCAGTTACTCTTGACCTAGTAATTCTTGTGCCTGTGGGAGAGACAGGGACAGGATTCTTCCACTGTGCCCACATCTTTACTATTCCTTTCCTAGACAGTTGTCCATTTCTATCAGAACTCAATAGCAGTCAAGGCTTCTGCAGTCTTCCAAGCTGATGCTATCAAAGTCCCCCAATTTACCTCTGACTCCACCCTCTAAACCCCAGTCCTGTGTGATCCAGCATGGGTCTTGCTTACATGGGGGCTTATATTCTGTGTCAATAAGACATCCAGCCCATCCAGAATAGTCTGGAGGTTTTCCTTCTGGGAGGGGGGGGCTACCAACCATCCCACAGGGAGATTATAAAACTCCAGGCTGAAATCAAAGCCTTCGACATCTTAAGTGAGTCTGCCATTGAAGATCTCCTGTACAGCGGTGGGAAGAGCTACATAGACGTAAGAGAAAACAGAAGGTGTAGACAGTCCTAAAAATATAGTTTAAAGTAAAGTCCCTCAAAAGGGAGTTAATATAAAAAAGCCAAGATGAAAAAGAGTCTGGGCACTGTATATTATTGTGTTTGTTGGAGCAACAATTGCCAAGAGACATGTGATTATAAATGCTGCCGAATTTATCAACTTATATTACAATATTACAAAAAAATATTGTAAAAATATTTTGACTTCAAACTTTAAGTCAAAATATATTACTTTTAGGAAGAGGTTTTGCTTTCATTTTCACTTTGGAGGGGGGAGGTTTTGCTTTTATTTTCTTGGGAAATAAGAGGCTGTAGAGTCATTCTAGGTTAAAGAAAACAGATTTGATTGAGGAAGAGCCCCTGAAATTCTTAATACAGTTGTAAAAATTAACTCAGACACATATTAAAAATGATCTTTAGTTGAATTATGAAAACACACTGTTATAAAAAAAATGATGTATTTTCAGAACAAGGGGACTGGGCACCAACCAAATGGCTTAGGCCAGCATCCAAAACAGCTCCAATGCTACTGACAGATGATCCAGCCTCACAAAATACACCAGCTAATACTTTGACAATTACCCTAATTTTCTCAGGTTCTCTGAAAGATTACCAGTGCTGCCATCAACAGGAAGTAGTCTAGACAACTACACCCACATACCCAAATATACATTATGTATGTTTGTCAGTGTATGTTTCTCATTGTTTAGTGGTGTGGGATAATGGGTTAAGGATAATGCTTAATAAAAAAGCTAAGTATAATCTTTTACAGTGGCATGGATCTTTGGTTCACTATTACAAATTTAAAGTTACTGTATGTTTAATCTATGAAAAGGTAGGATAGTCCTTCAAAATTCTCTGCCTCACAGGAAAGACTGTCAGATATTCTAGTTGAATGCCACAACATTGAGAGGAACTTGGGGGGACTGTCCAGGCACCTTGAGGTCCCCGTCATAAGGTAATACTACCTTCTGGGGTTTTAGAAGTTGAAAACTAGAGTTTACTTAGTTTTTAGACTCTAAGATAGACAATAGAGTAATCTAGTTTTGCTACTTGGTTGGATAGGGTCACTGAAGTTCTTAACTATGATAAGGTTCAACCCTCTTTTTAATTAAACAAGGAGGAAATTCTGTGGACCATTGTTAAATAAAAGCTGATAGGCAGGTCTAGCTGGCTGGGCCAATCAGTGTGGAAATACCCTGAGTATCAGCCCAGCCTTTGTCCCTGTCACCAGGCCTTGGCTACAGCCTCTGCCAAAGAGGCCTCAGCTCGCCTCTGCTGGAGCCTGAACTTTGACCCCCATCGACTTTGACCCCCATTGTCGGGCCCCTGCCTACAGAGAGACCTCCTAGAGAGCTTGGACCACCCAGAACTACAGATGTCGAACTTTTGACCCACCTAAATCCATAGAGAGAGGGAGAAACCCCACCAACACCTACTGGAAGAAGCTATGGGAAGACAGCAACACAAGAAAACACCTAACATCAGAAAGACAAGCATTAACACCACCAGAATCTAGGGAACACAAAGCAAATGAATCAGAAGAGAATGACCTAAAAACTATCCTCATAAAAATGATAGAGGCCCTGAAAGAAGATATGAGAAAATCCCTTCAAGAAATGGAAGATAAAAACAAAAAATTGGAAGAAATGAATACAATTCTTAAAGAAAGTACAGAAAGCCAAGAACAATTAAACAGGTTCAAGACTTGAAAACAGAAATTGAGACAATAAAGAAGACACAAACTGAAGGAATGCTGGAAATAGAAAAACTGGGCAGGAACAGAAAAACAATCAGGAACTGCAGATGCAAGCATAACCAACAGAATTCAAGAGATGGAAGAGAGAATATCAGGTGCTGAAGATAAACTAGAGGAAATAGATTCATCCAGAGAAAATCATGAATTCAACAAATCCTTAACACAAAACATCCAGGAAATGTGGGACACTGTGAAAAGGCCAAACCTAAGAATAGGCATAGAGAAGGTGAGGAAGCCCAGCTCAAAGGGGCCAAAAACATATTCAACAAAATCATCGAGGAAAACTTTCCCAATCTGAAGAAGGACATGCCCATGAAAGTACAAGAAGCATACCGAACATCAAATAGACTGGACAAAGAAAAAAGACCCCTTGACATAATAATCAAAACACCTAACATACAGAATAAAGAAAGAATATTAAGAGCTGCAAAGGAAAAAGGACAGGTAACATAAAGGCAGACCTATCAAAATTATGCCTAACTTCTCCATGGTAACCCTCAAGGCCAGAAGGCCCTGGATAGATGTTCTACAAGTACTAAGAGTCCACAAATGCCAGCCCAGGCTACTATACCCAGCAAAACGCTCAATCATTATAGATGGAGAAAACAAGATATTTAATGGCAAAGCCAGATTTTCACAATATGTATCTACAAATCCAGCCCTACAGAAAGCTTTGGAAGGAAAACTCCAACCCAAGGAAGTTTACTATGCTCACAAAGACTTAGGCAACAGATAATCTCACTTTAGAAACCAAAGGTAAAGAAGGACAAATTCACAATACCACTGCCAAAAGCAAATCTAAAACAAACATTATCAATGGTCCTTACTCTCCCTCAACATTAATGGTCTAAACTCGCCTATAAAAAGACACAGGTTAACAGAATGGATACGAAGACAG
Organism: Cricetiscus sungorus; assembly: GCA_030556225.1. Lineage (NCBI taxonomy): Eukaryota > Metazoa > Chordata > Mammalia > Rodentia > Cricetidae > Cricetiscus > Cricetiscus sungorus. The sequence continues at coordinate 25,012,778 of JANBXA010000734.1, forward strand.
AACTCATCCTTCTGCTGCATACAAGAAACACACCTAAGCTACAAAGATAGACATTACCTCAGGGTAAATGGTTGGGAAAAGATCTTTCCATCAAATGGACCCAAGAAGCAAGCAGGTGTGGCTATCCTAATATCTAACAAGTTAGACTTCAAAACAAAATTAAAAGAGATGAAGATGGTCATTTCATATTCATCGCAGGAGAAATCCATCAACAAAAAGTCTCGATTCTGAACATCTATGCCCCAAATACAAAGGCACCCACATCCATAAAAGAAAGGATACTAAAACTCAAAGCTCACATAAAACCTCATACTTATAGTGGGAGACTTCAACACACCACTCTCACCACTAGACAGGACAATCAGAAACAACAGAAGTTATGTCTCAACTGGGTTTAACAGACATCTGTAGAACATTCCATCCAAACAAAAGAATATACCTTCTCTGCTCCACATGGAACCTTCTCTGAAATCAACCACATACTAGGTGGCATAACAAACCTTAACAGATACAAAAGAATTGGAATAGTCCCCTGTATCTTATCAGACCACCATGCTTTAAAGTTGGAATTCAATAACACAAATTGCAGAAACCCTACAAACTCATAGAAACTGAATGGGCAATTGCACCACACCTGGGTCAAAGAAAGAAATTAAAGACTTCCTAAAATTCAATGAGAATGAGGACATGACATATCTGAATTTATGGAACACCTTGAAAGCTAAGGTTAAGAGGGAAGTTCATTGCACTGAGTGCCCATATGAAGAAAACAGGATAGTCACATTAGAGAATTAACAGCTCAATTGAAAGCCTTAGAACAAAAAGAAGCAAACCACCCCGGAGGAGTAGACACCAGGAAAAAAAAAAGCACGATAGACAAACCTTTATCCAAACTAACAAAAAAGCAGAGACAGAACATGCATATTAACAAAGTCAGAAACGAAAAGGGGGACATAACTGACAGAGGAAATCCAGACAATTTTCAGGTCACACTTTGAAAACCTGTACTCCACAAAATTGAAAATACAAAGGAAATAAACAAATTTCTGAATAACTATCACTTACCAAAATTAAACCAAGAACAGACAAAGAACTTAAATAGACCTATAACCCCCAATGACCCCCAATGAAATTGAAACAGTCATCAAAAGCCTTCCAACCAAAAAAAGCCCAGGGCCAGATGACTTCAGTGCAGAATTCTTCCAGAAATTTAAGAAAGAGCTAATTCCAATACTTCTCAAATTGTTCCACACAAAAGAGACCGAAAGCACATTACCAAACTCTTTTTACGAGGCCACAATCACCTTGGTACCCAAGCCTCAGAAAGATACAACTAAGAAAGAAAACTACAGACCAATATCCCTGATAAACATCGACACAAAAATACTTAATAAAATACTGGCAAACAGAATCCAAGAATACATCAGAGAAACCATCCACCATGATCAAGTAGGCTTCATCCCTGGGTTGCAAGGATGGTTTAACACATGAAAATCATCAACGTGATCCACCCTATAAACAAACGTGATCCACCATATAAACAAACTTAATAAGAAAAACCATATGATCATCTCCCTAGATGCTGAAAAAGCCTTCGACAAAATTTAACACCCTTTCATGATAAAGGTCTTTGAGAGATCAGTGATAACAAACATACCTAAACATAATAAAAGCAATGTACAGTAAACCAACAGCCAACATCAAACTGAATGGAGAGAAACTTAAGGCAATTCCTCTAGAATCAGGAACAAGACAAGGCTGTCCTCTCTCTCTCTAGCTCTTCAATATTGTACTTGAAGTTCTAGCTAAAGCTATAATACAACAAAAGGAGATCAAGGGGATCCAAATTGGAAAGGAAGTCAAACTGTCTATTTGCAGATGATATGATAGTTTACATTTGCAGAAGATATGATAGTTTACATAAGCGACCCAATAAACTACCAGGGAACTCCTACAGCTGATAAACACCTTCAGCAAACTAGCAGGATACAAGATAAACTCAAAAATCAGTAGCCCTATTTTATTCAGATGACAAAGAGGCTGAGAAAAGAAATCAGAGAAACATCACCCTTTACAATAGCCACAAATAAAATAGTTGTACATGTGAAAGATCTATACAATAAAAACTTTTGTGTCTTTAAAGAAATTAAAGATACCATAAAATGGAAAGATCTCCCATGCTCTTGGATTGGAAAGATAAATATAGTAAAATTGGCAATCTTGCCAAAAGCAATCTATAGATTCAATGCAATCCCCACTAAAATCCCAGCACAATTCTTCACTGACCTTGAAAGGATAATAGTCAACTTTGTATGGAAAAACAAGAGACCCAGGATAGCCAAAACAATGCTGTACAATAAAAGAACTTCAGGAGGCATCACCATCCCTGACTTTAAGCTTTACTACAGAGCTATAGTCCTGAAAACAGCCTGGTATTGGCACAAAAATAGACAGGTAGACCAATGGAATGGAAACGAAAATCCTGATATTAATCCACACACCTACGAACACCTGATTTTCGACAAAACAGCTAAAAAAAAATACAATGGGGGAGGAAAGCATCTTCAACAAATGGTGCTGGCACAATTGCATGATGGTGTGTAGAAGACTGCAGATAGACCCATGTCTATCACCATGCACAAAACTCAAGTCCAAATGGATCAAAGACCCCAACATAAATCCAGCCACACTGAACCTCTTAGAAGAGAGTAGGAGGTACCCTTGAACAAATTGGTATAGGAGACCGCTTCCTGAACAAACTTTAGTTGCACAGACACTGAGATCAACAATTAATAAATGGGACTTCCTCAAACTTAGAAGCTTCTGTAAGGCAAAGGACACAGTTGACAAGACCAAACGGCAGCCCACAGACTGGGAAAAATTTTTTACCAATCCTACATCTGACAAAGGGCTGATCTCCAAAATATACAAAGAACTCAAAATTTAGTCAACAAAACACCAAATAGCCCTATTAAAAAATGGGGTACAGAATTGAAGAAAGAATTCTCAATAGAGGAAATCAAAGAGGCTGAAAGACACTTAAGAAAATGTTCAACAACCTTACTTATCAGGGAAATGCAAATGAAAACAACTTTGAGATACCATCTTGCTCCTGCCAGAATGGCTAAAATTAGAAATACCAATAACAACTTATGCTGGAGAGGATGTGGAGAAAGGGGAACACTCCTTGCTGGTGGGAGTGTAAACTCGTACAGCCATTTTGGAGATCAGTATGGCGGTTCCTCAGGAAAATGGGAATTAGCTTACCCCAGGACCCAGCAATTCCACTCTTAGGTATATACCCAAATGACTCATATCCATTCAGTGCTCAACTATGTTCATAGCAGCATTATTTGTAATAGCAAGAACCTGGAAGCAACCTAGATGCTCCTCAACTGAATGGATAAAGATGTGGCACATCTACACAATAGAATACTACTCTGCAGAAAAAAAACGGAATCTTGAAATTCGCAGGCAAGTAGATGGAAGTTACAGAAACCATCCTGAATGAGGTAACCCAGTCACAAAAAGAGGAACAGGGTATACTCACATATGGATTTTAGATCTAGATCAAAGGATCACCAGCCTATAATACACACCACGAGCTGAACTGGGATACAAGGTGTATTCTAAGAGATTCATATATGGTCCCTCACAAAAGCAGGAAGGGACAAGTCCCCCAGAGCACATGGGAAATAGGGGGGCACTGAATGGAGACAGAACTAGAAGAGAAGGGGAGGAGAGGAAAACACATGTGACTAGATAGGTTGAGTCAGGTTGAGTCAGGGTGAGGGGGGGCATAAAAGAGGGAGCCATTGCTGGTTTGAAGAGAAAACTGAACCTAAAGAAAGGTCTAGAGAACTACAAGACTGACTCCAACTAATAATTTGAGCAACCATGGAAAGGCTACTATAAATGCCCTTCCCTGATAGTGAGATCATCAACTAACTTATCCACCATCATGGAGTCCTCATCTAGTACCTGATGGAAACAGAAGCAAACACCCATAACCAAGCACTGAGTCGAACCAGAATCCAGATGCAGAGAGATAGGACAAGACTAGGTTGCAGAAACTCACAAAGACAGCTGACCTGAACAAGGAGGAGCTTGGGCCTCCCAGACTGATGGCTAGGAACCCAGCAAGGGACTGACTCAGACCCCCTGAATATGGGTCTCAGAAGGACTGAGCAGTCTGGGGGACCTCAGACAGTAGAAACAGGATCTATTCCGGGTGCACAAAAGGACCTTGCAGACACATCCCCCATGGAGGGATACCCCTTTAACCTAGAGACAGGAGAGAAGTCCTAGTCCCTACTTCAAATGACTTGACAGACTTACATGACCCAACCTGGATAGCATAGCCCTACAAGTGGAATGGGGGTGGGGGGATGGGAGTGGAGGGTGGCCAGGGTGCATGTCACAGGGAAAAGAGGGTAAAAGGGAGGGGGGGGAGAGGTTAAAAGGGAGGGAGGGAAAGAGGGATGGAGGGAGGGAGGGAGGGTTGGAAAGAGGGAGAGGAAACTGGGATCCACATGTAAAAATTATATTATTAAAAGTTAAAAATGCTGCTGGATTCATTCAATATATATATAAAATATATATTATTAAATTAATATATATATATATTTAAAATGCTTTGACTTCAAAATTTAATCCTAAGGAAAAGTTACTGGGGAAGAGGATTTCTAATTTTGTTTCCACAGAAAATGAAAAGCTCTGGATCCCTTCCAGAATAATGTGGTTTGATCGAGCAAGACCCCCTGAAGCAATGTCAATGGGACAATGCAGCCTTGCAGACCACTACAGCCAGGATTTCTGCATCTTAGGATTCTCCCATGACAGCGCCCCCTATCAGCAGGAAGCAGCTTGGAAAGAAGGATGCCCAAATTCCGAAATATTGTTTATAAATGTTTGTTTTTATTTTAAAAAACATGCATAATTATGTCCAGCATAAAATAAATGTTTTAAAAAAATAAAAACAAAAAATAAAACAGGACAACACACACACACAAATAAATAAATAAATAAATAAATAAATAAATAAATAAATAAATGCCGATTGGCTCATAGCAGGGCAGGAAGAGATTGAGCACAAGAAACAGACTAGAATAATTCTGGAAGAGGAAGGGCAGAGTCAGAGTCACCAGCAAACACAGAAGCAAAGTGACAAAGATGGACCAAATAAAGCTTTCCAACTCAATTTCCAACAGTAACCTCTTGGTCTCTGCTTAGGAACCTGAAGGCTTTGAAGACCTTCTCTGTTACTTCCAGCCAGATTTAGAGTACCCACCTGGATCTGTTTACCTTGAAGTCAGAGCAAGTTAAATATCTGGAAATTGTTCATGCCCCATTATCAGGTCCTGGGCCTCTTCAAAAGTTGGTAGGCAATGTTGGGGAAACTCTGCACACACTGGATTTCTAATATTGTTGATGACAGATCCTAAAAATCAGGGTCCTCCTACCTGCCATCCTCCATGACAGCCAACTCATCAGCATCAACCTTCAATAGAAATCCCCAAGCATGCCATTTTTTGAAGTTCTAAACCAGACAGGGTACCTGAAAAATATTCTGGAGTGGTATCCTGCCCCTGTGGAGCGCCAGTAGAGAGAGATTGCATTGATTTTGCTCTAAACTCCTGGGTATACTCAGAGAAACAAGGACATCCAAGGAGGTCATCTTTGCCTCAGAGTTTGCCATCATGTGTGCATAACAAGCAGACCAGATCTGTCTCTGTTTGCAGTAAGGAAAAAAAATGTCACTTCTTGTCCTGTCTTTCTTAGTTGTATCCATCTTGTGTGTCTGTCCAGTGGATGTTGTGCACCACTATTTCATGTAGACTTTACAAAAGGAGTTATCTTTCATATAGAGATGCTAAAGTTGAGGGTGTTTGGGGAAATGAGAAACGAACATGTTGCCACATTTCTTTGTGTCTTATTGAATTTATAGTGCCGAACCCTTTTACTTCTGAGAGTCTTGGTCAAGTTTTATCATCTCTGACCCAGAAAAGTTGTGAATTGCATCCCAGTAGATTCAGTCCATGGCTTGCCTACTTGCTTAGTCTTTGAGCAGCCATCATCTTCTCTTCCAGCCCACACATTTCAAAAGTCAGGGTGCTCATCCTACAAATGGAGTGATCCAAGTTTCTACCTCCTGTGGTAAAACAGAAGAGTGAGTACACACACAAATACCCAATGGAGTTCCCTCTCACCTCTAATGGGAGGTCAGCTCTTTTCTCCCATTTGTATGTTGGCAGTGTTTTTGTTTGGTTTTTATCCCCTCCAAAGTAGAGTGTTCAACAAAGTCCTCATGGAACCAGGCGATGTCTTTCAGAACTGCATCAATAGCCCTCTGTCTGGCTTCCCTCCATTTAGTTACTCTTTACCTGGTACTACTAGTGCCTGTGGCAGGGACAGACCCCTTCCACTGGGTCCACATCTCTATTCCCCCTTCCCCCAAATTCAATTGTCCTTCTCTGAGAGCTCAACAGCCACGAAGGCTTCTGCTGCCTTCCAAGCTCATGTTGTCAAAGGCCTCTGATCTCTGACCCAGTTTTCTCAACCCCAGATATCTCCCCCCTGAACTCCAGTGTCCTCCATTTGGCTCTACATGGATCTTGCTTACATGGGAAGATTATTCTCTCCCAGTAGTACATCTAGTCCATGAAACCCAGCCTGAAAGATTTCCTGCTGAGGTTTGTAGCTTGATCATATGGTGGGACTCCCAACAGTGGGGGCTGGTGCTTTTCTGGCTGCTTTTGGGATCCTTTCCCTCAAACTGGGTTGTCTTATCACAAAAGGAAGGCACCTAGTCTTACTGCATCTTGATATGCCATACTTGTTTGATCAATGCCAAGCCTGCCCTTCTCTGGAGAGAAATGAAGTATTTTCAATTAAAAAATCCCACCTCTTAAAATCCAAGAGCTCTTAAAAGTTCACAGTCTGTCAAAATCTAAATTTAAGTACTTTCTTATTGCAAGGGTGAAGAAAAAGTGCACAGCCTTAACAGTGACAATAACTCCATGTCCAAGATCAGGATCCACTCACTCTTCTAGGATTATCCAAAGGACTTGGCTCATTTCTCGGCTCTGCCCTCTGCAGCACACAGCACACACGAGTACTCTGCTCAGCTCAGGCCAGCTCCACTCCACTCTGCCACTGCTGTTCTTGGAAGTCATTCCGTTGTAGTGGCATCTCAAAAATGCTGGGGTCTTTTGCTACTACTACTGGGCTACTCTTGCACCAATATCTTCAAGGCACCAATTTCTTCAAGGTTTTTCTATCTACAGCCCTGCCCACAGTGCTAAGCCTCAGCTGTTCTCCATGACCCCTTCAGCCCTTCAAAACTAGTACCACCTGGGTGATTCCTGCACTACCAAGTTAAGCTGCCAACACGAGGCACACAGACCCTTGAAGAAAACCCTCCCCAGAAAATATCACTTCTAGGATGCTGGCCTCTTCTAAATCTCAGCTGATTCTTCAGCCCCAGCTGAACAGCATCCATATCTCAGCAAAGCAAAGGTTTCACTTTAGTTCTGGTCTCTTGTTAATCACAGCTGATTCATCATCCCCAGCTAAAACCAGAACCAGAGAGTCTCAATTCAAATAGCCCAGTGGAGTCTTTGCTTCCCTCTGAACTTCACTGGCCAGGCCTCCATCCTTTGCACTGAATTTATCTTCCAGCTCCTACAGATCACCCCACTCCACACTCAATGACTTTTGTAGCCAATGTTCCAAATTCCTTCCACAATCCTCCCCAAAACAAGGTCAGGTCTTTCAAGCAATACCCCACTATACAGGTACCAAATTCAGTCTTAGGATTTCATTTGCTATGATAAAACTTGGATCACCAATCAAGGGAATACACCATCCACATGGACTGCCCCCCCCATGAATTACCAATTTAAAAATACCTACATTCAGGTGTTGGTAGATGTCTTTAACATCAGCACCTGGGAGGCAGAGGCAGAAGCAGGCAGATCTGAGTTCAAAGCTGGCTTGTCTACAAAAGAAAGTTCCAGGACAGATAGGCACGTTACATATCAAACCCCCATCTCCACAAACAAACTAAAAAGAGAAAAAAAAATCTAGAGCCCAATCACCCAATCTTACAGAGGCATGTTCTGAATTGTCTTAAGATGCCTGTAACCTGTGTCAAGTTGATAGAAAACTACCCACACACCCAAATTCACACTGGAATATAAATTGCAATTGAACAGTGCTTTGTTACTAAGTAGTAATAAATGAAAGCTTCATCTTCAAGAAAAATTTAAGGCAATTCTCCCTTTGAACAATTGTCACCCTCCAGAACATCTTTTCTATTAATAAATCTATATTCACTGCGAGTTAACAAATGTAAAAAACATGTAAATCAAGATACTGATGATCCTAGCAGGCATGAGGTCCTGGGCACTCTCTATCCCCACACTGTGGAAAGAGGCCAATTCTTATCCTGTCCCATCACTTAGGAGGTAAAGGTAAAAGGGTCATTGGTCAAAGGCTTCTAAGATACACACTAAGTTCCAGACTAGCCTGGGCTCCTGGACAACATGATTCAGAAAGCAGGACCTAACCAACAATCAACATAGGCAGAAACATTAAAATGAAATAAAAACCTCTAAAAGATGCTTAAGCCACAGCCTGTGAAATCAGCCCCTGGGAGCTGAAGCTGCCTTTGGTGACACATGCTAATGACTCCAGCATTCAAGAGACAGAGTCTTGAGGACTGCAGGTTCCAACCAGCCTGAGCTACTCAGTCAGTTCCAGGACAACCTGGGCAATAAAGCAAACTGCGGGCTCAAGCATGAAAACATCACAAGTTATCAAAGGAGTTGAGTTAAAGGTAAAACTGCATATGGCTTTAAAACCAAACTCTAATCTGCAAATCAGGAGACAGAAATCCTGGTTTCCTGTTATGTCTTGGTTCCATTGTTCTCAGCAGGGAATGGCTGAGCTGGGTGAAGAAGGTAGGTAACTTACCAGAGGTAGCAAGGTTCCTACATCCTACAGGGCCAGCAATTAGCTCTAGGCTCTAGAACTCCAGGTATCTTCTCTGGCTCCTCTGAAGCTTTTATGTACCTTCTTCCTCACTCCTCCCCTTTGTTGCCCCAGCTTCACCAAAAAGCTACAGCTGGAGTCGATGATTAAGGCTCCACCCTCTTAATCCATCCTATTGGACAGTTAGGTGTGTGGATCAAATGCTCTACTAGCAGGAAAGGAAATGAACTGAGACTATGGTAAAATACAAAGACTCTTTATGTGTTCACAGCACAAGCAATCCTATCTTTCTTCTTTTCCGATCTTTCCATTGTTGTTGGAATTTTTATTTCTAGACAGGGCATTTATGCACCCAAGTTGATCAAAAGTGAATATGTAGCAGATGCTAGGCCCCATTTTCTTTCCTCAGGCTCCTGTGTGATGAGATTATAGGCGTGAGCCTCAATGCCCAGTTTATTTATAGTTATTCTGTAAGCCAGGGTCACATGATGTAATTGAAGCTGGGACCCAAACCTAATTATATTTTGGCATCCACACCAAAGCACTGGGAGTCCCAAGACTGGAAACCACTAAGGTGGAAACTAGAGCTCAGAGACTAGAAGCAAACTGGAGAGGGATGCTGTCCTGCCACCATGGTGGTGACCGCCTGCATCCTTTGCCTTTCCAGAAAGGGTTCCTCCCATTATTTTTGTTCCTTTGGATACCTACAGTGCCAAGCAACACCCTCAGCCCTTTGAGCTATATCAGGATCACCTGAGACTCAACGTGATGCTAAAGACAGATAGGTAGCCACACCTGTTGTACAGAACAGTAATCCCAGCTACACTAAATCAGGGGCAGGAAGATCACAGATTCAAGCACAGCTTGAGCTTCTTATCAGCCTGGGCACCTAGGAAGAGCCATCCTCAAAATGAATACATTTATTGCTGGACAATGTAGCATACACCTTTAATCTAAGCCCTTAGGAGATAGGTGGATCTGGTGTGTTGAATATCAGACTCATCTATATAACAAGTTCCAGGCCAGTCAGGGCTACAAAGCCAAACCTTTTCTTAAAAAATAAAATAAAATAAAATAAAGGGCTCTGTGTACCTGTACTGTCTGTCCTTGGGGTCCTGACAGGATACGCCGTCAGCTGCAGCCACTAAGAGCACCACCTGTACACATTCACTATATTCCCTTTTACATGGGCCTTGTCCGCTTCCTCTTTGCTTCCCTGCCTGTCGCTCTGTTTCTCGTTCTCTCCCCCTTTCTCTTTCTGACTCTCTCTTCTCTTCTGCCACTTCTGTCACCAGAAGCTATGTCCCCTCTCCACTTTTCTCATTCACTTTCTCCCAATAAAAAAAAACCCTCACCCAAGCTCTGTCCCATGACATCTTTCTCTCACCTGTAGCTTTTTAAAATTACAACACTAGGAACTTTAAATCAATCATAGGGTGTTCACATGGAGTACAGGGGATCATAAACTAAAAAGCGATTCAAATGAAAAATAAAAGACAAAGACAACAATCCCAAGAGCCTGTTATTTATTATTATTACTTCATTTTCTTGGACCTGTAGGTAGATTGCACAGCCATACATATCCACGGCCAGCAAAATACCAAGCAACAGACACCTGCCTGCTAACACTTTTCTTCCTCTGACTATTATCTTCCTTTCCTTCTCTTCTCTTCTCTTCTCTTCTCTTCTCTTCTCTTCTCTTCTCTTCTCTTCTCTTCTCTTCTCTTCTCTTCTCTTCCCTTCCCTTCCCTTCTCTCTCTCTCTCTCTCTCTCTCTCTCTCTCTCTCTCTCTCTCTCTCTCTCTCTCTCTCTCTCTCTCTCTCTCTTGTCACTGGGGACAGAACTCAGGAAAGCATACCCTGCATGCTATGACTGTGCTCCACACTTAATTGTCTGCAGCTTTCCTTTTTTTGTTTGATTATAACATAAATATACAACTACTCTATTTCCTCTCCTCCCTCCCACATACTCTTTGCTCTACACCAAATTGGTTTCCTTGTCCTGTCATGGTTTTGTTTCTTTATTTTTTCTTTTCAAAGCCTGGTACCTGGAATGGAATCTAGGTCCCTTCACATGCTAAGTCGGGCTCTCTCCCTGAACCAAATGTGGGATTTTTATTTTGAGTCAAGGTCTCTCAAAGGTCCCCTTGAACTTGAGGTTCTGCTCCCTCAGCCTCGCAATAGATGGGATTGTAGTCTTGTGCTAATGCTGAATTTACACTGTCAAAATACAAAACAGACTGTCTGGTTCACGTGTTTCACTCCAGCATTCAGAAGGCTGAGGCGGAAGTGCTGGGAGTTTGAGGTTAGCTTGTTCTACAAAGAGAGTTTCAGTCTGCTATTATACTGTCACCCGCTCTCTAAAGAAGGAAAACAGCTCAAGAGCATTTTCCCCAAGCCTAATGAACTGAGCTACATCCTTGGGAGCCCTATTCTGGAGGAGAGACCAGAATCTTTCTGTTGTGCATCCAGTATCATAGATTTCTCTCTCCCCTCACCCCAAATAAGCCAAATGGAAAAATAAAAGTTTCAAAATAAAATGCCATAGAAGCAGAAGATCAGAACAGCTGTCACCCATATCAAACAAGTTGCTGTTTGCACCAGAGAGCCTTGCTCAATTAGTCAAAATGAAGACAGCAACTGATTGTGGGGTAAATCTTTAACACAACGCCTGTACACCAGGTTCAGGAAACATAGATGAGAGGGGTGGAGTTATTTCAAATTCCAGAGGAACAGCAGGTGAACTATGAGATCATACAGTGTCTCCTGCAAAGGACCAGGAACCTAACTCAGGACACCTCAACAACGTGGATGCCTGAATTCCTTATGAAGGAAGACAATCACAGTAAACTTTCTATCCTGGAAAGGACAAACCTCATAGGGCCCTTCGCCTGGCTAAAAACTACTGTTAAGGTAGGACAACTGAGAGAGAGAATTAGTCATACAAAGCCTGAGCCTCCTAATTGCTTATACAAGTTCAGGTGGTCAGAACTAAATCATATACATGCAAGTAATACTCCACAGACTCTGCAGATTGTATCTATATATTAGGCATCTATAAACACACACACACACAAACACTTTGCGTGAATGTTTACACATACACATCTCTCTCTCTCTCTCTATATATATATATATATATATATATATACACACACACACACACACACACACACACACACACACACACACACACACACACATATATATATATATATGTATGTATATATATATATATATATGAAGAAGGAAGCAATGAATCTGAGATTGACTTGGGGTGCATACATGGAAAAAGCTGGAGTGAGAAAAGGGAATTTGTAAAATTATATTATAATTTAAAAATACTAAAACATAACAAATGTTGGAGATAAAGAGATGGCTCAGCAATTAAGAGCCCCTACCTCTATTTAAGAGTACCATACATGGGATTCCAGGACCCACTTCAGGGAGCTCATAATCTAGTTTAACTGAGCAGGAAGGTGAGCCAGCTTCAATGGGAGTGGTACCATCCAATGGACCATAGCCCAGGAATGAATTAAAGTGAAATCAAAGTGAGCATCACATGCATTTCTCTGCTTCCTGTTGGCACACGCTGTGACCAGGCCTCTCCCACTCTGCACCGTTCCTTTCCCACAATACCATGCTGAAGTGCATATTGGGAACAGTTGGCCCACAAACCCCTTTCTACCTCAAGTTTCTTCTTGTGCGATTTCTGGTGACAACCATTGTTACTGGAGTGACTAAGTGTCAGAGCCTGAGACTTGGTGGATCTAGAAAGCCAGGTCTGAGCCCTCTCCCTCACTGAGTAATGTCAAGGTGGACTGAATGATGACCTGTTGCTTCTTCTCTGGGGAGATAAAGATGCCTCCCTTGTGTTGGACAGAAGGACATGCCACAGATGTCCCATGCAGCTGAGGGAGGGGAAGAAGTTAAACAGGGAGGTAGGATTGTAGATCACCCAGGTCCTGTACATGTTCCAGGTCCAACATTTCTAAGAGTTTCCTGAAGTTGTGAAATGAATTGAGGCTTGATAAAGCACAGCCTCACCAAAGCCTCCATGACTTTCCCTACTGAGAGAGACAGGAGACCAACCCATCCAGGAGCCTTTCTTAAGGTCCTGGTTTATCACAGCCTGGAAGGCTTGTTTCACTCTCATCCTAGATGGGCCCACTACTGCTCGATTCTCTCTTCTGGCCTGTGGTAACCAGCCACCAGCCGTAACTCCACAAGTTCTGACCCACAATTCATGTACCAGTTCTTCCAGTTTCTTGTGAGTAATACAGCCAGTGGTCCTGCTATCCAGGTAAGGAGCCAGCAGGAGCCTGTATCTGTATTCCAGCCTAGAAGTCAGTCACTCTGCTCTCCGTGTCTTACTTGTTTCCAATCCCTTGTCTACTTCTACCCTGGTCCACATCTAGTGCCTGTGGGAAGCAGGGATGGTTTCCTTCAGCCATTGCAGTATCTGCCATGAGTCTTGCACAGTCCACAGCCCTTCCCAAGATAGCTCAACAATGGGCAAAGCATCATCAGTTTTCCAAGGTAGTGTTATCAGAGGTGTCTGGTCTATCCTTTGAATCAAGCTCTACCTGACCCAAACTGCCTTAGATTGACATCTCTGGCCCTCCCTTTCTTGTTATCTGGATCTCTCTCATGTAAAGCAAATCCTCTGGGAAAGCAGTGTATCATTCCCATTTAGAGAAACTTGGAAGGTCTACATGTGTGTTATCTCCTCTGTATCAGAGGCCCCAGAGGAAAGTGTGAGAAGGATTGGGCCTGAATCATGGCCCCAGGACCTTAGTGTGTCTACTGATGAAGAAGACCTACCTGAATAGCAGTGGGATGAGAACTAAGGGTGAATTCCCTCCTCCCAGTTCTAAGGAGTCAGATGCCTGATCTGTAGATAGACCCTGCCCTGCCAGGTCCTGTAATGTGCATGGGGTCTGGTGCTCACCTCTATGGATCTTCAAGGAGACAGATGCTAGAGAAACATCTTGGAAAAGATATCCTGTCCTGTCAATGTTTATAGAGCTCTTATTGCAATACCAGAACTAACTCAGGGCCTTTGCATGTGTATGAAGGTCAGAGGGCAACTAATAAAAGTGAGTTCTTATACCTTATGGGATCCTGGGATTAAAAAACACAAGGCTTACAGTCTGGAGTCAGAGGTATTTATTTGCTAGCTCCTTGGTAGGCCCATTACACTTAATTTAAGAATAAAACACCAGATAGGAATAAGGTTGTTTGTGGTGTTGCTTGTGCAGAGAAGAGAACTGAGATGCACAAGGTCCAGAAGGGATGGCTGTTCAGCAAGGACACAACCCAGATCATGAGGCGGCTTGCAGCTTCCCTGAACAGTCTCTATTCTGAACCTTTTGTTTTGTGTCCAGACTGTTCCCTGCTGACTGCAAAATATAGGACTCTCAGCTCCTTCTCCAGCACCATGTCTGCCTCCACACCACCATGCTCCTTGTCATGATGATAATGGACTGAACCTCTGAAACTGTAAACAAGCCACTCCAATTAAATGTTTTACTTATAAGAGTTGCAGTGATCATGACGTCTCTTCACAGCAATAGAAACCCTAAGACACCTATTGTATCCATATAGGCACAGCACTGAAAGTTCAAGGTCATCCACAGCAACTGAGATTCTGTCGCGCGCTACCTTTGCCGATAAGGAAGACGCGGCAACCGAAGATTTGTCCAGCAGAATCTTTATTGTAGAGCTCTTTACATGTAGACGGAGAAGGACCCCAAGCCCCAAATGTGCTTTGCTTAAATAGCCTGCAGGGCAACGTGCTCATCTGTAATTGGTGCTCCGCACAATGCCTGATTGGTATACCCTCTCTGATAGGGAGAGCTCTCATATTCGAATTAGCATAAGGTGGCGCATGTGCAATAAACGCAGCTAGTGCTGTAAACAAGAATCAGGAAGCAGGAAGCCAGCGCCATCTTGTAATGGCGAATGCGGCTCCCGACATCTCCCCCTTTCTTTAAAATTAGAAGCGAAGCCAAGGTAATACTATGAGATTTCCGATCAGCTCACTGATTCAACAGCATAAGCGATCAAGGAGGTTACATAGTAAAAGAGACCCTTTACATCTGAAACCCCGTGCAATGGGAACCTGAGCCCTGGGAGATGCAAAGGTCTGTCCAGAACAGCATCCTGGTGCAATGGGAACCTGTGCCCGTCAGGAGTGCCGTAAGTTCCGACAGCGTCTCAACGGCTAAGCATATTTAACCAAACTTGAGGGGATGTTCCCTGTTTGACAGCCAGCATAGCCTGAACTATGGCCACATTCTTAGTGTGTTGTTGTTTTTTGAATTTGCAAAGCAAACAAAAACAGAGGAGCAGCCCTGCTAATAACATCACCCCAAACATCCCTATACCAACCCATTCCTTAAAGAAAGAAAAGGCAGAAGACATCCAGGAAAACAACCCTTGTGTAACAGAGACATCCAAACGAGTGGAATTAATTTGAACTATTGCAAGACGCAATTTGCTCAGGGTTGCATCAAAATTTGCATTCCAATTGAACTGCAACATTTTGGACAATTCTTTAGAAAGATTTGCTGCTTTGGTAAAATTATCATATTGAACAGAGGTTACACACAATCCTGATAATTTAATTTCACATCCTCATTGAGCTATTTGCCATAATGTATCTATTTGTTCTTGAACTAAATCAATGCGCTGATTCACAATCATCAGCCCTCCTCTTAACTGGCTATTGATTGATACCTGAGTATCCAATGCTTCACTCACAGAGGCTGATAAATTATAAAGAGTTTGAGCAGTGGCTATTTGACCCTGCAAGGCCAAAGCAGAAGCAGTAAGGGAAGCCCCTATGGCTGCAGTTGCAACAATAGCAACAATAGCCGCAGTAATACCAAAATCTCGCCTATGCCTTCTTAGCAAAGACATAGAACTCATTTCTGGGGAAACAACAACAGGACAATAAGGGCCCCACCGAGGCTGCTGCGGTGGGTATGAAGCATTACCCTTAGCCCTGGTGGCCGGCCAAGAGCCAAATATAAAGGTTGCATTGGAGCGATTTCCACATTGCTCAAACCAAGCAGCAAGCTGTTTATGCAAAATTACACAATCATCAATATTATCGGAAGTATTTGCGGGCAAAATAAAACACAAAGTTCCCATCAGGGGGACAGTCACATTCTCCTGCATCGCAGCCATGTGTTCATCCCTCGGCAGATATGGCAGGTCTAGAGATTCATTGGTGGTAAAGGATCTCGGGAACAGGTGGGCGTCATGCATCACCGGCATGGGTCGAGGAAATGTCGACAGGATTCCCCATCGAATCTCTTGGCTCTTCACCTCCAGGATCATCAGCATCCCCATCAACAGCAGGACTCGAAGCAGGGTCGTCATGCTTTACCACTCGGGTCAACCGCGCTGGAACCCAGATTGGATTTTCTTGGCCCTGTGGGAAAACACAAACAGCTCCCCTGGATCTTATTAATATAGGATCCGGTCCTTTCCATTGATTATCAAGTACATCTTTCCATTTTACTAGCTCCTTTGGAGATGCATGAACAACATGTATGTCTGCAGCAGACTGTCCGTTAGAATCCAGTTTCAAAAAATTTAAGGTAAATAAAGTAAGGGAAAGAATTGCTTTCTGACCCATATGTATACCAGGGCAGATTCCCCCTTTTTGTTTTTGTAAATAAGTTTTGATTGTGCCATGGGCACGTTCCACCATACCCTGCCCCTGCGGATTATAGGGCAGTCCCGTGACATGGTGGACTTCCATTCTAGAGCAAAATTGTTGAAATGTCTTGGAAGTATAAGCAGGTCCATTATCAGTCTTTAACTGCCGTGGCTTTCCCCATGCTGCCCATGCCTCCAGGCAGTGGGTGATAACATGAGTTACCTTTTCTCTTGATAACGGTGTAGCGTGGACAATCCCGGAACAGGTATCCACAGAGACATGAACATATTTTAACTTACCAAACGCAGAAACATGGGTAACATCCATTTGCCAAATACGCAAAGGTTTTAATCCTCTAGGGTTAACACCAAAGGCGGGTGCAGGCCTAAACTCTGCGCAATTAGCACATTTGAGTATAATTTCACAGGCATCAGCTCGCGAAATGCCAAACTTCATTCTAAGTGTCTCTGCCGGAACATGATATAAGTCATGGAAAGCAACAGCATTCTGCATGGGATTAAGGATAAAGTAAAATGCTTTAGTAGCTTTATCAGCCAAATCATTAGCTCTTGTCATGGGTCCAGGCAACAGCGTATGTGCTCTCATATGCTGTATAAAAAAAGGATGCAATCTTGTCCTGATTGATTGCTGAATATCAGCAAAGACTTGTGCAACAGCACTTTTTGAGGAAATTAATCCCACTGTTTCCAAAATCTGTACTGCTCCTACCACATAATGTGAGTCGGAAATAATATTCAGAGGTTGAGGGAAAACTCGTAAAACCTCAGCTACAATAGCACATTCAACCAATTGTGGGGATGAAAAATTAAAACATTTTTGAAACACCTGATCATTAACAACATAACTGCAAATACCTGTCTTGGACCCATCAGTGAAAACATCAGTAGCTCCTACAATCGGTTGATGTTTAGTGATTTTTGGAAATATAATGGCATTAGTAAGAACAAACTGTAACAAAGGATGCTTAGGATAATGATTATCAATATTTCCAGAAAAGGTGCAACGAAGAATCGCCCAAACATCCAAGGTGGCACATAACACATTTACTTGATAAACAGTATAGGGCACAATAATAGATTCTGGCTCGCAGCCAAAATGAGTTAGAGCCAGCTGTAGACCTTTTAAGGCTATTTCTCCTACTTGAGTGGGATAATGGCTTAAGACTTTGCCAGGAGAAGTTTGAGGATGGACCCATAATAGCGGCCCCTTTTGCCATAGCACTGCTGTAGGCTGTTGAGGTGAGGAAACAATGCACAGCTGGAATGGGCTAGATGGATCTAGCCGAGTCAAAGAAGCTTCACCCAATTTCTTCTCCACCTTATCCAACACTTGGGCAGCTTCGGCAGTAAGTTGTCTGCACGAAGTAATGGCCGAATCCCCCTCCAAGATAGCAAACAATGGTTTAAGTTCTGCAGTAGTCAAATCTAAATATGATCTCACCCAATTAATATCACCTAAGAGCTTTTGAAAATCATTAAGTGTTTTAAGAACATCTCTTCTAATAATAATCTTTTGTGGCTTTACCTGCATAGGATAAATGGTAGAGCCAAGAAAATTTCCAATATCTCCTTCTTGTACCTTCTCAGGAGCTATAAACAAGCCCTTATTTTTTAATTTATCAGACAAAACGCCAAAAGCTTGTTGCAAAAGAGCTTGATCAGAATGACATAATAAAATATCATCCATGTAATGACATATCTTAATGGTGGGAAATTGAGATCTAACTGGCTGAATAGCTTTGGCCACATAAAGTTGACACATAGTTGGACTATTTGCCATACCTTGCGGTAAAACCCTCCATTGGTATCTATCATCAGGTCGTTCATGATTAATGCTAGGTAAGGTAAAGGCAAATCTAACTCTATCTCGTTTATGCAAAGGTATAGAGAAAAAACAATCTTTAATATCTACTATTAAAAGTTTCCAACGAATTGGTAAGGTGGACAATAGAGGCAAACCCCTTTGAATGGGACCCATGACCTGCATTTGTTTATTTATGGCTCGTAGATCATGTAATAATCTCCATTTACCAGATTTTTTCTTAATTACAAAAATAGGGGTGTTCCAAGGAGCCTGAGAATTTTCTATATGACCCTGATCTAATTGCTCCTGGACTAATTGGCTGGCGGCTTCAAGCTTTTCAGAGGTAAGAGGCCACTGAGGAACCCATACCGGGTCCTCTGTCTTCCAAGGAATGGGGATTGCCTCCCCAGCGGCCCCTAGGAAAAACCCAGTCCTGTTCTGTCTTGCTTCCCATTAGAAGGCAGGGGACTTGTACGTCCCTGCAAATGCTTACCAAGTCCTCTGCCAGGAATACAACCCATATCTTTCATCATTTGCTGACTCTGAGGTGAATAATCATTTGTAAGCACAAAATCTAGCTGCTGTAACACATCTCTTCCCCATAGATTTATAGGGAGAGGTAGTACATAAGGAGCAATAGTTCCTTTCTTTCCTTCCTCGTTTTCCCAATGTAGTTCCTTTGCACTTTTGGTTGGAGCATCTTCATATCCCAACCCTTGTAAGGATTGAGATGATTGAATGAGCGGCCAGCTTGACGGCCACCAGCTGGTGGAAATTATACTAGTATCTGCTCCAGTATCCAACAGACCCTGAAATTTTCTACCTTCTATGGTCAATTCCATCATTGGTCGCTTATCTAATTGCAATGAGAGGAAAGTATGTTGACCACCCGAGGAACCAAAACCCTTATTTCCCCGAAAATTCTTTTGACTAGGGAAGTTGTGATGTAAACTAGGCAATATCAATAATTGGGCTATCCTATCTCCGGGGAAAACAGCACTGATTCCCCTAGGGGATGAGCATAATATTTGTAACTGGCCTGTAAAGTCCTGATCAACGACCCCTGGATGGACAATAAGACCTTTTAAGGTGGTGGATGAGCGTCCAATTATTAACCCTACCGTACCTGTTGGCAGGGGACCTGCAAGATCTGAAAGAATTGGCTGACATCCCATGACAGGTGTTAATACTGCTCTGGTGGTGGCACGCAGGTCCAATCCTGCGGATCCGGAGGTTGCTCTTCGGATGGTGTCATCTTCACAAACCTCTTTGACTGGTATGGAGGTTGTTGGATTGCCCCATACATTTGTGTCGGGCCCTGGGGTCGGGGGCCCCATTTCCCGTTTTTTGACTGCCCCGTAGAACGTTCCGGAAGGGGTCTCCCTTGATTGTCTTTTACTGACCTGCATTCATTAGCCCAACGTTTTCCTTTCTTGCAGCATGGACATAACCCTGGCTGTCTAGGGGATTGAGCTATAGGAGCCGTGACCTGAGACCTGCATTGTCTTTTCATATGGCCTGTTTTCCCACAGTTAAAACATTTCATATTTGCAGCCTTTTGAGCGGATAACACCGCAGCGGCTATGCCATGATTAGACAGAGGCCCTCCTATTTCTCTGCAGGCCTTCATCCAGGCATTTATTCCCTTTGCTTTCCAGGGAGTAATAGCATTTCTACATTCTTTGGTGCATTGCTCATAAATCAATTGCTGTACAAACGGCATTGCACCTTCAGGATCCTCAAATATCCTTCCTGCTGCCTCCATCATTCTGGCCACGAAATCTGAAAATGGCTCAGTGGCTCCTTGCACAATCTTTGTCAGATTTCCAGTAACTTGCCCCTTATTTGGCAGACTCCTCCAGGCTCGAGTAGCAGCCCTATTAATCTGCTCATATACTTCCAATGGATATGCAGTTTGATTAACTGCCCATTGACCTTGACCTATGAGTATATCAAAACTCCATTGAGGGCGCTGGTTGGCTATATTTTGTTTAGCTTGAGCTGCACATAACTCTTGATAAATAGACTTCCAATCCAGATAATGACCCATGGATAGACAAGCCTTTACTGTATTATTCCAATCATCGGGGGTCATAGCATTCATAGCCAGCCTCTCTATTAAAGCCACGGTGAAAGATGCACTAACTCCATAGGTCTGTACTGCCTCTACTAGAGCCTTCAGCTGTTTTAAATCTAAAGGGGTATGCTGTCTTTGATTTTTAGCATCTTCCCATACTGGAAACGCTGCTTGTATCTTTCTTGTCTCCTTATCAGGAATCATGGAATTTCTTCCTCCTGTGTTACCTTTCTTTATTGCTTCATAAGGTGGCGCTGTTGGTTCATGCCCAGGTGCATAAGGCGGGGCGCGCCCATACCTCCTTTCCTCATATCTTGCAGCTTCCTCATCTAGCTCTGCCTGCTTAGCAGGATCAAGTCCCGCTTCCTCTTCAGAATCTGATGGTTCTTGCTCATCTTCCCCCTCGGAGGACGTCTCCTCCTCAGAGGAAGAGGTTATAGAATCATTACGTGCCCCTTTCTCGGAGGCAGGTACTAATCTTAAATTTTTGGCTCGCTTTTCGAGCTCCTCTTCCTTTTTTGCAAGTTGCCTTGCTTTCCTTTCAAGTTCAGCTAGCTTATCTAACATTTTTTTATTCTTATTTTTTCGTTTCTTTTCATTAGCTTTCTTTCCTGTTCACCCTTTTGTCCCTTTTCAGCTTCTGATAGACTATCCTGATGGTCTGATAAAACCCGTTGTCCCTCCTTAACCTTTTCGCAAAACGGACGGCTGCAGGTTTTCTCCCGTTTCTCACAATTAAGACACAAACAACACAGCAAGACGAAAACGAAACTAACAACAAGAAACGGAATTACCCAGACCACAGAAGTCATATCTTGCTGAAAAGTGCTGCAGCTTTTCACTCCGCTGGCTTGAATCTTCCTTCGACGAGCAGTCGAGGGTCCTTCGAGTCGTTCCTCCACCCAGGGTCGGCAGGTTCCCGGGTTTCGGCACCACTTGTCGCGCGCTACCTTTGCTGATAAGGAAGACGCGGCAACCGAAGATTTGTCCAGCAGAATCTTTATTGTAGAGCTCTTTACATGTAGATGGAGAAGGACCCCAAGCCCCAAATGTGCTTTGCTTAAATAGCCTGCAGGGCAACGTGCTCGTCTGTAATTGGTGCTCCGCACAATGCCTGATTGGTATACCCTCTCTGATAGGGAGAGCTCTCATATTCGAATTAGCATAAGGTGGCGCATGTGCAATAAACGCAGCTAGTGCTGTAAACAAGAATCAGGAAGCAGGAAGCCAGCGCCATCTTGTAATGGCGAATGCGGCTCCCTGACAAGATTCTTCAAGGCAACTGTGGGATTATATGATCCGATTTACAACAACAATAAAAAGGATTCAAATACATTTGAAATGACAGCTTCACGTTGGCTTTGGGGACTCACACATGTAATCTAGGATTTAACAGACAGAGGCAGGAGGATCCTGGTGAATATATGGCCTGCCTGGTTTGCAAGGTAGAACTCTATGGATGGATGGGTAGATAGATAGATCGATAGATAGATAGATAGATAGATATAGATAGGATAGATAATAGATAGATAGATATAGATAGGATAGATAATAGATAGAGGATATATGGGATAGATAATAGATGATTAATAAATGATAGAAGATAGAAGATAGATAGATAGATAGATAGATAGATAGATAGATTTGAGCAAACAAAAACAAAACAAGGTTTTGGTTCTAAATATTAAGCTGTGACTGTGCCTCCTGGGTTAGAACACTTGCCCAGCAAGTACAAGACATTGTGTTCAATCTTGTTGAGTGAACTTGTCATTGGGAGACATGAGCAGAATCCTCCCACCCTAGATATGGCACCAACGAAACATCAAAGCTTTGATTCCAACCAAGTCTGAATGCTGAATCCGAGTCTATTGGACTGGGGATTTCATGTAGCCAAATCAGCAGAAAGTCACCACCCAGTATAACTTCGTGTCTCACTTGAATATCTACTGATGTGATAAAGGCCATGACCAAGAGCAACTTGAAGAGGAAAGGGTTTATTTCACCTCTCAGCTTTTAAGTTCATCAATGAAGGGGGTAGAGGTTGAAACTTGAGGTAGAGAACTGCAGGCAGATATTGACATAAAAGCCTTTCAGGAATATTGATTACTATCTTACTCCTCGGAGCTTACCTAGCCTACTTTCTGATAGCATCCAGGACCACCAGCCCATGGGTAGCCCCACCAGCAATGGTCTGGGCCCTCCCATATCAAGCACCAATTTAAAAAATGCACCACAGGCTTGCTCAAAGGACTCGCCAAATGGTTCTAGCTTGTGACATAAGGCCACCCACCACAAGTGACCTCTGTCAACTTGACACATACATTTACTGTTAAACCATAACTTTTCCTTTCTTGTACATCCCCAAGATCTCATATCAATATTACATAATAGCATCACAATATAAAACATCACAACTTTTAAAAGTTCCTTGGACTTTATAATTCAAACAATTTAAAAGTTCATTTTTTAAAATTCTTATTTTATTATTTTTTACAGCATTTAGCCCATCATGGAGCAGGAATAAGATGAAATCGAGAGACAAGAATTAGACAGACAGCAACTATACAAAGACGACCAAGAGGTAAACAACCAGCCTCCCAGCTGGACAACCCAGGCTGTAGGTTCTAGGCCCTGGGCAAAACCCTGGGCCCCTCCCCCAGCCATTTCAGCCTCACTAGCTGGTCATCAAGCAAACCTCCTACAAGCTCCACCCCCATCAGACCATGTGATCTACAAATCCCACTCCTCCCCCAAACTCAACCATTCCCCCATCCCCAACCTCAGTGGCTCCCTGAGACACAGACAGCAATTGGACCGATTCATCCAAAAGAGGATCCCTGAGACACAGACTATAATGATCAGACCAAGAGGCATAGACACTGCCTGCACCTATTGGAGGTAGAGATTGGTAGACCTCAATGCAACAATACATTCAACAACATAAACAGCAATATGACATCACCAGAAACTAGAGACCCTACAACGGCAAGACCTGAACATCCCAATGTAGAAGAAGCAGAAGACAAAGGCCTTAAAAATAACTTCATGAAGGTGATAGAGACTCTTAAAGAGGAAATGAAATTTTCCCTTAAAGAAATCAAGGAAAAGACAAACAAAAGTTGAAGAAATCGATGAACCTTCAAAAAGAAAGCCAAGAAAAAGTAATCAAAGAGGTGAAAGAAACAGTTCAAGACTTGAAAATTGATATAGAGGCCACACAGAAAACACAAACCGAGGGAATTCTGGAAATGGAAAATCTTGGTAAACAAACAGGAACTACAGATGCAACAAAATGGAAGAGAGAATCTCAGGTGTTGAAGATATGATAGAGGAAATAGATTCATCAGTCAAAGAAAATATTAAAGTCAACAAAGTCATAACACAGAACATCCAAGAAATCCAGGACACCATGAAAAGACCAAACATAAGAACGATGATAGAAGCTAAAGATCTATAGTCAACCCTCAGGCCAGGGCTATTCTGGTCCATAGTTGAGGGGCTCCAGAACCATATGCATCTTTACTCCAAGGGTGATAATGCTTCTTACAGGTTAACACACCCTGACTAAGATCTCTCCAGATGTACAGCTAGGCACAACTTCATGCTTACTTTTTCTAGACAGAAAATCTACCAAGAGAACCGCTAGAATATGTCATGACAAAGTCATCCATATAAGAGTGTTTCCATCCAGAGTTCACCCCAGCAGTCATCCCTGCACCCTGATACCAGCATCCCAGCTGTTCCTAGTAGTGTTGGAGCCTTGGGAAGGCAGCAGGTGCAACTACAGCCAATGTGTGCTGGCTTTTCCATGTGCAGAAAGGAAGGTCTGCAAACAGTTTGCCTTATCTTTCCACACCATTAAAGGTATTTATTAATCTTATTTTATATGTGTGTGATGGTTTGAATATGAATGGTCCCCATAGACTCCTGTGTTTGAGTGCTTGGTCCATAGGGAGTGACACTATTAGAAGGTGTAGCCTGGTTGGAGAAGGTGTAGCCTGGTTGGAGGAAGTGTGTCACTATGGAGACAGTCTTTGAGGTCTCAGGTATCCTTAAGCCAAACCCAATGTGGAAGTCTACCTCTGCTGTCTGTGAATCAAGATGAGGAACTCTCAGCTACTTCTCCAGTACCATGTCTGACAGAAAGCTGCCATGTTTCCCACCATGATGATAATGGACTAAATATCTGAACTGTAAGCCAGCCCCAATGAAACTTTTCCTTTATAAGAGTTTCCATGGTGCCAGGTGGTGGTGGCACACGACTTTAGTCCCAGCACTCACGAGAAAGAGAGAGGTGGATCTTTGAGAGTTCGAGGCCAGCCTGGGGTACAGAGAGTGCCAGGATAGGCTCCAAAGCTACACAGAGAAACCCTGTCTTGACAAAACCAAAAAACAAACAAACAACCCCCCCTAAAAAAAAGAGTTTCTATGACTGCTAAGCTGTCTCTCCAGTTCCTCTTCTCATGATTAAAAAAAAAAAAAAGTATGTTCTACGAACTACTATGTGCATTACAGGACATTGGACATTTGGAATATTATGTAAAATATTGCACAATATAAAATTCTGATTTTCTTAATACTATGCAACACCTTATGAACTATCATCTTAATGGCTCTAGAAGATTCAGATTATAATTATTTTTCAATTTTTATTTATTTTTTCTATGATGCAGGCTACTTGAGAGACCAAGGCAGGGGGATTATAAACTCGAGACCCGTCTGAGTTATAGACAGAGTTTAGTCTGGGCAACTTAGTGAGCCCCTGTATCAAAATGAAAAGTAAGATTAGTGTATGTTTGTTAGTCAAAGGTGCAGCACTTGCCTACCGTACAGGGCTCCTGGATTTAAGCCACATAGTCCTGGTTCCTTTGTCAGGAAGTCCTTGGTTACTGATTCACCATTCCTAGTCTGTTCAGAGTGTTTTATATATTTGGTTCTCTTCCCATCATCATGGATGCTAAACTCGTCATTTGTATCTATCCATGGAAAACTGAAGGACAAGCAAGTGAGCATGCAGAAATGGAAGAGTGGAAGACATGAGGAAAGAGAGACAGAGCACCCGTTTTCTAATAATGGCTGTCTCTGCCTGCAGACCAGTGTCTTCCGTGTTCTTCTGCAGTGCAGGTGCAGCCTAAGTGGCTGGTGTGTTGGGAGCCTATGATCAAAACCTTATGCATTTTGAAGTTTTAGTGCTCATTTCCTGCTGGCCCTCATTGAAAGATGTCTGTGGTGTTTCATACCCAACTTCTCAAACATATAAACATTGCAAAGCTAGCAGATGTTGAGTTGCAAGAACACATTTCTTGTAAAGTTCATATAACAGAATGAATCCCATCAGTGGTACAGCTCTCACCACTCTGCTTCCAAGTCTGAACTGTTTTGTGCATCCAGCTCAGCCTGGTTTGAGACACCCATGGGACTTTAGGACTTCATCATCTTTTGATATGCCCACCTGCAGAATACATTAAAACTAAGACGAACCAGCCACTTTCCATTGTGTGATGTCTACATTTATGGTTAGGGAAAACTGTGAGCCTTATTGAACACTTTCATATTCAGAGCTGGCACTGCTCCTACCAAGATAGAGATCTGAGCAGTCTTAGTAGAAGACACACTGATTTTCATGGGAATTTCTCACAGCTCCCTCACGTAAAAACTTCAACGAAGCCAAAATGAACTAATGAGCAAAGTGTTTTCAAGAATGGGTGCTGGGCAGAGTGAAGCAGACAGCAAGGTTGCCGCAACCTACTGAGCGAGCTGCCCACCTCCTCATTCATCCTCCCTCCCACTGGGCATTGCCATTACTCCTTTCCCTTAAATATATTTCAGGCATTGTGTATGAAAGCTCCAACAAGCAAATAAGACTACTTAGTTTTAGGTCACATCAGAAGCCTGGATAAGCATCCAGAAGGTGTCAATTTGGTCCTGTCATTACTGCCTTTTTTCTATAAAATTATTGGCTATTTGTTTTGATTTTCTCCTTAGAAAATACAGCCATGGTCAAGTAAAATATATACAATGTCTGGGTTCTGAAATTCTAAGACCTAATTGATCTTTGGTTGAAGATGAGCTGTCTTCCCATGGGTGGGGTTTATTCCAGGGCTTCCAGATGTATTTTCTTGGAATGTGACCCATAATTGTAAAAATTAAGGGTGATAGAGTGCTTGCCTAGCATGGACGGTCCTGTGTTTAAGCCCTAACACCATCAAAACTAAATTTTAGTTCTTTATTATAGCAGTAACATATACATTTTATGGTATAGTACTTACCTTTCCTACATGAGATAGTGTCTGGAATAGTCTGTCTAGCCTCTAACTTTAAATAAAAATTCTGCTGCCTTGAAAAGGAACAGAAATTATCATCAGGCCAGTGATAGGTGACAATAAGTACATCTAGGGCCAAGTCTACTCTTCTATCACTATTCCCATTAAACAGAATGAAGATTTTTTTCAAAGATATAGTTCAGGTCAAGAGAAAAATGCACAAAAAGTGACCATTTTGTTTTACAGGAAAGGAAAGAAAGTCTCATACAGTACCAGAGTCATGTCACCATGACCTAGGAGCCACCACTAAGATGATCTCACTCATGGAAGACCAGATGGCTTAAATGAAAATAAAAATAATAAGTGTAACATTATTTATTATTGTAATAAACACATAAGTGTACAAAATCCATGAGTTTCTTAAGAGCAAACACATCCTAATTCAGTTGTCCATTGACGATAACTTGGATCCAATTCCCTAGAAACTTGTAAATAAAAGAAATAATCAAGTATTTATCTATTCATTCCTGTATGGACCATTTTCCAGAGCCGATGAGGGAGAAGTTCTCTTGAGACTCATGAAGATATCAGAATAAGAATATATTCATTTTTTCTTGGTGGATATTAAAATCAATGACCTGAAA
This sequence comes from Cricetiscus sungorus, assembly GCA_030556225.1. NCBI lineage: Eukaryota > Metazoa > Chordata > Mammalia > Rodentia > Cricetidae > Cricetiscus > Cricetiscus sungorus. Next base: position 25,040,251 of record JANBXA010000734.1, read on the forward strand.
TAAATGGCAGGTGTCATTGGGTCGAAGATGAATGCCTAAAGTAGGTAGACAGCAGTATTAACACTAATAACTGACTTCTGGAAAACCAGGGCATTGTGATATGGGCTAAAAGTTTACATCTCCAGAAAGTATTGATGCAGACATGCATGGAAACACATTATTATCACCTTTACATATAAAATATTTTTGTTATTTTATTAGAAATACAGAAAACAGAACATAATATTGGTTCAAGTATTAAATATTAGTAAATATACCAGGGAAAATGGTATAAGCAGCCATCTTAGTCTCAGAATCTACAGAACAAACAAATCCATTGCTTTAAGACATAAATCTAAGCAAACACAAGAACAGGACAGGGTGTCCTTGCACACTGGGGGCCCTTTTGATCCTGACTAGAGCTAACAAACAGTTGAAAAAATAATGACCAGAAAGAGATTTCAATACTATTTGATGCTACTAAAAAATTATGTTTGCTTCATTGAGTGCTTATGTATTTTTTTTTTTTTTTTTACAATTCTTTAAATCAGGGTGGTAGAATTTTAGACACACTGAAGAATTCCATGAAAATTGCATCTGCTTGGGAATTATCTAGCATCTGCTGCCAAAAGCGGCAGGGGTGCATATGTGCAGACAGGAGACATGACTGGCCTGGGGTGAAGAGCATCAAGCTGAGTAATTACTTTATGGGTTATTACAGGCTTGTGGTAGTAATCTCATGGTCTTTGTATGTTTCAAAATTTCCACAGTAGACACAAAAGCAGCTGGTATCATTTGAACAAACATTGATCAACAGCCTTGAGAGAGCTTAGGGGTGCATCTCTGCTGGGGAAAGCTCTCTCTGGGAACAGTGCTGCCCAAGGGAAGCTGGGGAAGGCACAGATGAAGACAAAGACCAGGCTGTTGTTAGGGACAAATATGGCATGCCTTTTGAGTAAATCTGGGCCTCTGAGGAGAAAGAGAGACAGACAGACAGAGAGACAGAGACAGAGAGAGAGTCACATTAACCACATTAACAAGGATCCTGACTTAGTTGGGACAGGGCAACATCGAGGAGAGATGACCCGCAGCTGATGGAAACTATGAGTGGTCAGTTGCAGGTGAAGGCGGGGATTCCAAGAGGGAAACCCCAAAAGGCCCAGAAATTCAGTTCAAGGAAAGAGTAAAGATCTGAGTCCTCTGAGCTACAGGAAACTCAGCCTTAAACTTCTGCCAGGGCAAGAGGCAATCGACGCCAGATTACACGGATACCAACCACCCATAGCTCTCTTGTCCCTGACAAGCCTCCTCTGTTTCAATCCTAGTGACCCCAGAACACCCTAACAGGGAGTAGGGGGACAGACAGGTAGGTCAGTGTCATCAGTGTGATCTCAGCAGGTAGGGGAGAGGAATCCTCACACTAAAGGAAATTCAGTGTTCTCATTAAATATTGCCAGATAGTTTAACCACAGTGGTTTAGACCCCCTGTCCTCTCCCTCTGCCCCTCCCCTCTACTCTTTTTATTTCTTGAGGCCAGAAGCTTCAGGCCCATAGTAGGGACTGGATCTGACACAGACCTGTAGTCAGCGCTGTAGGACTGCTCTCAACCTTACTCAGAGAAGCTTCTTTTTGCCATGGGCAAGGAGCAGTCAATGAAGAAAAGCATACATCATCCAAGTGCTGAGAGCGAGAGACCAAGTTCTCAGTTGTAAATGAGACATCTATATCAGTTCTCACCACCCCTCTGGTGCTTAGAACAATGAAGAGGAGCCAAGAGAGGATGCAAGAACTGGAGGGTGGGGAGCAGCCACAAAGGGCTACCTTCGTTCGGGACACGACACAGCTGATGCGCCATAAACTCCCAGCAACTGCGGTCACTGAGGAAGACCTGCAGAAGATCAAGCCGCTGGCCAGTTAAAATTCCAGTCTCCGTCACTTGCTAAGCAGCTATCGGCAGTTGTTAGTTACTGTGGGAAGGAGTACCATTTTTATTTGCAGATGTGGCCACTGATAGGCCCCTCACATTCCAGGGGATGACCCCCACAACCATCATATATGAACCACACTGAATGAGCTTCATGGGTTATTTAAAAGGAGACAAAGTTGTGGGGGGCTGTTGAGAGGGTATAGGAGAATTAGAGGAGGGAAATGAGGGGAGGTAAATATGGGTTGTATTTCATTGTATGCATGGATAAGTCTTGGTTGCTTCAAGGTACTGTCCATGTGGAAAAAGAGGTCTTTACTCCTAAGAAGAGAACTAACAGGGAAAATGAATACTAACGACAGAAAGCTAAGCTTGTTTGATAGGCAGCATGAGAGTTCCAAGTGGAGACTAGTGACGGTAAGTTGGTATGTTCAAAGAAAATTTGAAAGTGACCTCAAGGTCTCCCTACAGCTGGAGAATCATCCAGACTCAGAGTTGGTCAGCCTGATTGATTTGAGTGGCCTGTCACTCAAGAGATAGTAGAAGTCACATGACTCCATTGAGGCTGAGGGTGGGGATCTTTTGTGAAATATTTGACATGTTATGAATGTCCGAGTCCTGGAGAAGCTTCCTTAATGTGTCTGGAACACGTAGGAAAATTCCAGGATGCCCTTACGCACGCCAATGGGCATAGGCACAGCCTCCTCGGAAGGAAGCTATAGAAGAAGGTTCTTTTTATGCCCTCCCAGGCTGTCCTATAGATTCTTAAGTCACAATGGACAGGCTCAACCAGGATGCCCAGGAAAGCGCCAGCTCTCTGGACTGCCTGCTGGACACTTTGAAAGATGAGGTGGGGAAGCTGTGGGCCTCTGGTAATCATCAACACCTACCTGCTCCTTAAACACCCCCCCCCAGAGCAGCTCATTGCCCCATAGCAAAGAGGCAGAGGGGGCACCAGAACTGCTTAAGATGGTGGCCTGGTGAATGTCACTTCTAGAGACCCCTCTGTGAGGTCACAGCTCTTGTTCTGGGAACAGGACTGGCCCTCAGCAAGGCTGGGAAATGGCTGACCTTTGTCTCTGAGCCCCCCCCCCCCCCAGGCTCCTTGTATGCTTCCCTCTAAACCGTTACTCTCAGCTCTCTCACTCACTCAGACTCCAGGAGGCCCCATAGTGCTGCTGCCAGGACTCCATTCCGGAATCCTAAATGAAACACCTCATGGTGTAAATTGTCTGCACGGTGCCAGCAGCCCCTGTGTACCCTTGCAGCAGCCTCATGAGTCAGTACTCGGACACTGGGGACCCTGATCTCTCAAAAGTGTCAGTCTGATCCCATGACCCTGTCCAACCCAAATTCAGACTCTTGATATGTGGCAATTTAGTGGTCCTCGGTATATCTCACTAGGAATGCTAGTGTAAATTTAAGTGCTAGGCACTGTCGCAGGCCTATTGACTCAGACATTCTTGGGACAGGGGCAACCCTTGTCTTTTAACTTTTGAGAAACTCTGATATTGGTAATCCCAGCCCACTAGCCAGACTCAAATGTTTGGTCCTGCCCACCACGCACACCGATATTTAGCCCAAATACGGTAGAGATTTTAGCAAACCTGTCCACCCTTTTCAGGATTCCATGGCTCTTTTACAAAAGAATAATAAAACTCAGGTCTTAGTCTAGAGATGACTGACTGGTGGTTTTAAAAGGTGGTGTCATGTTGTAGGTGCTTTTCATCCTAATTCCAGCCACAGTGTCAATCTCCTTGGTCCCCAAGGCTTTGTGTTAAAATTGACTTGATGCAGATCCTGGCCACTCCAGCAGAAGGATGAATCTCCAAAGACCACAGCCTGAAGAAAGTTCCTTTATCTCTTAGAACCAACCTTTAGTAAGAAACCAAGGAGAGGAGGCTGTCAGAGAAGTTTAGGGGGGGGGCAGCTGTGTTCAATGCACTGTGCCTGCCTTTGTGTGCACAGTTGTAATGGATCAGCATGGGCAAAGAGGGAAACGCTCAGCCTTGGGACAGAAAGGCGACATCCCACGAGGCAGGACAGTCCTGTTCACTGTTGCTGGAGAGGCAGACACTGCTCTGAGGCTTCTCCTCAGACCCCCAAGACCTAAGAGGGGATTTAAGTGTGATGTAAATGTTTTTCTCCCAGGGAGGCGGAGGGCAAGGAGGCCAGACGGGGCGGAGCTAAGGGAACCTCAGGAGCCAGCGCAGCTGTAAGTGATTAGGTGCTGCCTTCCAGGCAGCTGACAGGTAATAGAGCTTGGTAAGAGTTACAGTTGGTAGAGCTTCAGAGACCTTTGCCCCCGAGGTGTTTGGCAAGCCCCCTCTGCTGTATCTTGACTGGGTCTGACAAGGCTGTGGAGGTCTCCACAGTGCGTGCAAAGTGCTTACTTATTTAATACGTTCATCATCACACCTCTGGAGGAGAGGACCGTTTCTAAGGGCTTCATGCTGCAAGCTGAAGGAACGTGACTATGCACAGTCTGTCATGTTCTCAGATCAAGAAAATGCAACAAAGAAAAAAGCTCTGTGTCCTCTTTGTTACGGCAGAGTGCCCCAGGATTTACGTATCATGATCTCCAAAGAGTTTGGAGGAATGCAGGTAAAACAGAGTTTGTGTGTCCTCTTAGTTGTTTCGTGAGTGTGACCCCAGGAAGGAGAATAGTGAAAATGCAGAGGGGTTTTGTAGGAACGCTTCTCCAGGCAGAGGCTTTGGGGAGGAATGTCCTTCCATGTACTGCTTCCTCCCGCTGAGCACGCTTTGCAGAAATGCAATCTGCATGGTGTTAGCCCTCGTTTTCCACTCCTTGTATGTTACATTGGGCCAGCCACCCTTGCTGTTAAATGTCAGCGAGAACCTAATGAATTTAGCAGATCTGACAAGTTTAAATTAGCTCCCACAGAGACTATAATTTGCTTCAGTTCTTAACTGCTATGAATCACTAATTCCCAAATGAGAGTACAATGGGCACGTTTTTCAAAAGCGAATTTTTATTGACGTAAAAAAATGTAACCAATTAACACATGCTCATTGTAGAGAATCAGAAGATAAAGAAAATCAAAGGAAGGAAAATGTAGCATGACTTGTCAACCACACCTGCCTAGTTACACTTCTGTTACGGAACTGTGCAGAAGAAACTCAGAATAAATGGCTGTCTGTAGTGCCTATTAGCATATGCAAGCTCATGTTGGCCTCCAAACTCACTCAGTACTGGTGGCTTCTCTGAGCTCTTCTCACCCTGCCCCCTACCCAAAACTTCTCCAGTCCATGGACTTCCCTTCCCCAGCTTCTCATTCCTATATAACCTTGCCGTTGCGACCCTCTTGGTTCCTACCCTTCTCTCTCATCCTCTTCTCCTGGTCCTTCTCTATCACCCCCTCCTGGTCCAATCTGCTGACCATGTCCAGTCTACTACTTTCTTTCCTGCTCTGGAACCTTCCTGACGCTCCTGACTGAATTCTCCCTCATATCTACAATAAAAACCTTCTCCCCAACCATACCTTGGAGCGGTCACGTTCTCACTTTATACAGAAATAACTGGAGATAGGATTCTGATTGCCTATCAGTGATCTCTTCCACAGTTATTTAGAGTCTTGGAAGGCAAGAATAGGCTTGTTCTCAGAGACCATGAGGAAGGATGACATGGCTTTTCCAGCAAAAACAAAAATTAGGCAACTCCTTTGATTCCCAAGTATTTGAACAGTTGACTTCCACCTGGTAGAAAGTTGTAGAACAGTTAGGAGTTGGAGCTTTGCTTCATTAGAGGAATCAGTCCCTGGAGCTAGGTCTTGAGGCTTATAACCCAACCCACTTCCTGTCTGCAAGCAGCTGCCTCCAACTTCTCTGTTGTGATGGACTCTATTCTATCTTAAACCATGGGCCAAATAAATCTGTCCTCCCCTCTTCTCATCTGGTGTTTGATCAAATAAAAAATAAGCAACAGAGTGAAATTCTTTCTGTGGTCCTGGCCTCCGATTTTTCATTAATAGTTTGCAGAACCTTACTCAGCTTTCTGCCACTGTTACAAATACCCAAGAAAGTCAGTTAGTAGAGCAAAGGTTTTGATCACTATTTCAGAATTCTTAGTCCACCGTGGGTCAGCCCGGTGAGTTTGGACCAGTGGCAGCACAGTAGTACATCATGGCAGGAACACATGACAGAGGAGGTCTGTTCAAATGTGGCTGCCGGGACACAGAGGAAGCAAGTGCAGGTCTCAACAACCCATCAAGAGCACCCCTCAATGTCTTAACTTTCTCACACTGGGTCCTCCCTCTCCTGGGCTCCACCACCCTCTGTTTGTGCTTTAGGATACCAGAGTCTCAGTGACTTTAATCCAAACAGTAGCAATGCTCACAGAGTTCATTATTAATAATCTTAGATGGTTTTCTTAGTGTTGACTTCCTGGGTAAACAAAAAAAAATCTAACCACCTTTTTGCCTTCAGTTTACATGGAAGAAAAGAGGCCATTAATCACTTCAATTTTATGTTACTCCAACCATATGGTTAGAGATGGGTTAGGGTTGTTACTCTCAATACTGAATGCAGATTGGATGTGCATACTCAAGACAGAGGTTAGGCAAAAGGCAGTTAAGACTGTCCACCAAATGCACTCTTTCTCCCTCACAACTCATTGTAGTCCTTAGTATATTTGATAATTCATCCACTTATTGTCATCCTCTTGAAAACAGTAAAAAGTAATTTTGCTACTACCATTTTTATTTAATCATGGAAAAACAAACAAACAAAACCCCAAAACCTTGTGTGATTCTCCTTTGCCGAGTAGAGTGAATTAAAAAGCATCGAGAGCTAAAGTGACCTGCCCCAGTGACACAGACAGCAAGCGCTAAGCAAGTCTCTGGTTCAGCTAAGCAAGTCTCTGGTTCAGCACTTGCACTCACCGGGCTCACCTCCCTCCAGCCCTGGTCTTGGCCCCATCCTTCCAGGCATCTTTCTAACATTCAGCTTTGTTCTTGAAGTTTTTTTCTTAGAGTCTCCAAGGTTCTACAACACCTTCTACTCTCCAACCTCCCCAGCTTCGTGTACAGTAGGTCTACAAGCAGCCTTTTCCTATCTTCCTTCTGCCTTCTCCAAGCCACAAAGAGATACTTACCATTTGCATTTGTTGGACACTCTCTTTGTTTACACAAATTGTCCCTTCTTCCACAAAGCTTTCCTACTGCCACTTTCAGCAGATCAGTAATCAAAATACATTTTGTACATATGTGAAGTAAAGAACCAATGCAATAAAGGTTATAAAAATTTTAAGCTAAATTTATGAACTTAAAATTAAGCTATATTAAAGACAATAATAAATGTTTAAAATTTATCATCTTTATCAGAAACCTATAGCTTTTCCTTTATGATGTGAAAATCATGTGCATTCATTTTTTTTTACGTTCTTGGAAACTGAAAAGACAGGGAAGAGAGTAATGACATCAGCAGTTGGCACAGAAGCAATGACCATCTTAACATTCCCAGAATTCCCTCTAACTGTCATAGCATACTGGATACCTTCATCTGTCTCATCAAGTCTTTATCTTCTCATCAGGACTTCAGAGATCAATTATAGTTGCAAGATTCCTTCCAAAAGTAGTTCAGTGTTGTTTGCAACTTACTTTTAAAAGTCTGACCCTATAAAAGCATCACTATATCATTTGCTAACATCTCTTCCTATTGGAATAACTTAATACCTGAACTGGACTCCTTTAAAGTATGGCTGCTAAATAACCTGATGAACAGGGACACCATAATTCTCAAAGCATTCCTTTGTTACTGGAACACTTGCATATACGAGAACTGTCATTGTCACAGTTTCTGTTTACTTGCAATTGTTTCTGTGGTAGCCATTCCTCAGGGTAGAATTTCTGGGGCCAGGGCTCTTGCTGTCTCTCAGTGTGTGACCATATCTGCACCTCTTCTCCAGAAGGACTGTCACATACTCCCCAGCCATGCAGCACGTGTTTTTGCCCACAGCTAAGCATCTTTGAAGTGTTGTAGATATAACCTCAGTGTAAAATGTGATATAAGCAAGAAGCCTTTATCACCTTGCATTCTATGCTTCAACTGAGCATAAAGTGGTTGATACAGGTAGAGGATGTATTTTTTTTTCTTGCAAGGAGAATGCCTGTTGTCCATGTGTCTTCCTGTCACTTAAATAAGAAGTCCCAAGCCCTGATTTATGGATGGTGTGTGTTCTTTTGAAAGTCACAGAATCCCTTCAGCCTGCCTCCTGCTCACCTTCAGACAGTTTCTGGATGCTGGTTTCCCTTGCAGGAAGGAGTCTGAGCTCTGCAGAAACGCAGTGGACCACTAGAAGAACACAGATAGAATATGGGATACAGATGTGGCCAGATGAGCTCATGAGGCTAATACCAGAATTGTGTTAGTTGTAGTTCTCCAGAAATACTATAAACAAGATACAGACAGACAAGATAGGTGGGATTTATTATAGGAATTGATTCATGAGTATAGAGACCATAAATCCCATGATCTTCAAACTGGGGAACTGGGATAGATGATGATTCAATTTAGCCTAAGCCTAAGACTGAGAACTTGGAGACCCAGTGGTGTAAGAAGACCTAACAGGCAGCACTGGCCCCAGAGCCTGAAGACTGAAGAACCAGGAGCTTTGATGTCTGAGGGCTTCTGAGAGAGAGAGAGAGAGAGAGAGAGAGAGAGAGAGAGAGAGAGAGAGAGAGAGAGAGAGAGAGAGAGAGAGAGTGAGTCCTCCTGTCCTCATTGTTAGCTCTCTCTTCCATTTCGGCAGATCCGACTCCAGCTACTAACTCAAACACCAATCTCTTCTAGAAGCACCCACACTCATCAAGCAACTGTTCCTCCTATTATCACTAACCCGACTGCCTTCCTGTCCACGTGTCCTTCCACCTGGAAAGTGCAAAGGTACCTCCCAAATGCAATTCCTGTATACCTGACCCACCTTTTAGAGGAGGAGAAGGAATGGCTGTACCCTTCCTTGTCCCTCTGACCCAGACTCAGAAGAGACATCAGCTGCCCCTTCTAGTTAGTCATATCAGCCTTGTTCTTATCACAGCAGCTTTGAGAGCACCACAGACCCGTGAATACTAGACCCACACTTCAGAGCCTCTTCATTCTGCCTATTGCAGGGAAAGTTGCCTCTGGGATAAAATACAGAGTGAACCAGTTTGTCTAGGCAGGTGTTGTAGGAACACTGACTTTGAAAAGCCATCTAAAGGGTTCCTGTAAATAACTGGTTTCATTCATATACTGGACAGTAGAAGAAGTATCTAATTGAACATGTTTAAAACCAATATTTTATTACTCACTATGTTTTTAGATTCCATTTCTACTTTTAATTTACATTATATCACTGTTATAATAATTCAAATGTTAATAGCTATAAACCCATAATCTCACAGTCATATATGCCTGGCACATAAAAACCTAGCTTTCCTGCCAATATCTTACCATATTTCTCTCGACCTGACCTTCATTGCCCTACTCTGTGATCTCATCCCATCTCTTTCATTTGCTTCTTCACCGAAAGAATTCTGCTGGGAGACTGTTTTATCCAGAGTTTGGGGGAAATTATTTGATTCTTTTGAAAGACACAGGAATGAATCATGAGAAACTGAAAGCTCAGATCATCAATATAAACTTAAACCCTAGAAACTGTCTGCACAATGCTCTACCCCTGTGACAGTTGCTTGTTGGCTACATGGATGATGGGACTGTCGTATCCTGTGGAGCTTGAGAAAAGCCATCCATCACCTGGCCTGGAGGTCCCTCCTGGAAAGCAAGCTCCTCCTGGCACCTTAAGACCTGGCCAGCCTAGCACACAGCTTGGTAGTACTTTTTTTTTTTCCCAGAAAGGGGGGAGAACTTCCCTTGATATTGTGCAGCTGCATAGCTCATAAAGCCGTCACATGACTTCATCTCTGGCCAGAGAACAGAACATGACACAGAACAGGACACACCAACCAGTCAGGGCTAAGTCAGGGAGGGAGGGATGGGATGCCTGGGGAAGCCTGGGGAAGCCTGGGGCTGTCTTCAGAACTCCACCCTGCTAGGAGTGGAATCATTTCCCACGAGTTAACAGAGTCTTGAACAAACACTGGAGAAACTGGTGCACAGGCAAGCACCTCATGCTGGTGCCAAAGATGTCAGACACCCTTCATCTGGATCATAAAGAATTACAGGGCCTCCAAGGGCAGGGATTCTTCTCATGTTTGAATTAGTCTCGTGTGTGTGTGTGTGTGTGTGTGTGTGTGTGTGTGTGTGTGTGTGCATGAATGTGCATGAGTGTGCATGAGTGTGTATATGGGTGCACTCCTTTAATAACACCTTTTTGAGGGTTTTTAAAAAGCTGGAGAGATGTTCCTTTTCAGAACTTCAATAATGCCCTGGCTTTTGCACAACTCGTTTGGTGTCCACACAGGGTGTGAAACAGCCTGGGATAGAGTTTGGTCCTGCAAGTGCTGTGGGTGGAGGGGTTTAGACACTGAATAGCTTTGTAAGGTCAATTTTTCACGTGATGACATGGGTTGCCAGAGAACATGTACTTTGCCTGCTTGTGCTACCTACGATGGTTCAATCAGTCAACCATCCACTTTTGGACATTATAATAGGTACACATATATTTGAATTTTAATGTCTTCATATTAAGCTGCATTTTTTTTTAAACACTAGGAGAGTGGTTCTCAACCTTCTTAATGTTGTGACCGTTTAATACAGTTCCTCATGTTGTGGCAGCCCCCAATCATAAAATTATTTTCATTGCTACTCCATAACTGTAATTTTGCTATTGTTATGAATCGTAATGTAAATATCTGTGTTTTCTGATAGTCTTGGGAGACGCCTGTGAAAGGATCATTTGATCCCCTTCAAAGGGGTCTTGACCCACAGGTTGAAAACTGCTGCGCTAGGACAATCTGTTTCTTAAAGGATACTTGTGATTCCTTCTTCTGGGTAGACTCCTGAGAATACACATTAACTTTTCTGGGTGAAAAGAAATACCCTACTGTAATAACAGGCAGCATTATTCATAAAATGCAACATTATTATTCATAAAAGTCAACAATGTCCTTAATGAATTCCTTTGTTTACTATATAACAATGTGTTTTGGGGGGGGTTACAGTTTATATGTAATAGTTTTTCAAGGGGCATTTTTTAAAGAACAAAGATTTCACAGAGCAGCCTTTAAAGAATCTGTGCAATAACTAGTGGCAGTTTTCCATTGTTCCAAGGCCTGGGCATAGATCCTGGAGACCCCACACCCAATCCAAGCTCTGCTTCAACTGTGCCTGCTCCTCTCTGCATCTCTCCAGCTTCAGACGTGTATAAAGCAAGGGCTGAAAATGTAGGTCCCATCCCAGGCCAGCTCTTCCCTTCTCAGATGTCGTTAATCTGATATCACATGGGTGACCCTCAATGCTGGTGAGATGTCATCAGGCTGAACTCCTTCCCCAGTGGAGGATTCTGTGACACGCCAAGACTCCCTCTGAGTTCAGGTCACTGTCCCTGATGGAGCAGACAACAAAGCTCCGGGAGAACGGTGAAGAAGGGGTTCATTCATCTCAGAATGCTCCCACAGAAGGTCTTAGCCATAACAGGGTTAGACAGAATATGCAGGAATTAGGCATCTCTGTCACATACAGCATATTTTCAAAGACAAACTGAGGCCCAGAGAAGTGACATGGTTGATGCCAACACCCACAGCAACTTAAGCCCTTGGAGCTCTGCCTTTTAGCTTGCACTTGTCCCACACAAATTTGCTGAGATCTCCCATGAATCAGGTGCTTGTCTGGTGCCGTTGAGAAGGGAGCTGAGGCCTGGCTTTGAGAGCTTTTCCATGTGGATGGCAGGCTCTTTGGAAGCATGGGCCAGAGCTCCTGGGTTGGACTGCTGCTGCTTCACCTGCCGTGGGCTGTTTCCTGCTCCCTGGTCCAAATTCAAACTGATAACTTGTGTTTGGATCAACACCATTTCCCATCTTGTTCTGGTTACCAGGGACCATATATCGCCCCTGGACATGCCACCCTTTATTTCAGAGCAGTGTCAGTCTGGATCAACATGCACAAACCTCGTCTTTTCAGGGGTATAGACCAGTTTGCATGAAGGTGCAGGTGATAATTCTGTCCAATGTGTAGCTAAGGAGGCTTTTCAAACACAAACTTCTGAGTGGTGACCGAGAACTCTGCCTGAGTGTCATATTGATCATGAAAGGGAGAGAAAGGACTGCAAACCGCAATATGAACATAGAAAAGGGAGGAGGGGGTTGTGCAGTTGTTTGCAACCATTTAGCTCTAAACTGGGTGAATCAAAGCTCTATGCATGTTTAGCTGCATTTCTGACTCAGTCTGAGATCATGGTCCTTGCTTTCCTCCTCCTTTTATCTTCCTGCTACTCCATGCCTTCCTGATGTATATTCAAGTCCCCCGAAGACTGCTTAAATTCCTCTTGGAACAAGACAAAATGTAAATTAGTCAGCAGATGAGCCTACAGCTGTGGTCATTTCACCATCTTCTCTCTAAGCTCCTGCCACGGGTCTGTCGTAGGCTACCAGAGTCATCTGAATGGCTCTTCTAGTGCCTGCTCCTTGCTGGCATTCCGTGGAGGCCCAAGTTGCTAATTACAGTACGACTCTGAGATTTCCTGTCTTTCTCTCTCTCAGAGAGGCCTCACTTACTGTCAGAAATGACACGCTCTGCTTTATTTTTTATTTATTTATTTATTTATTTATTTATTTATTGCTGTTGTTGTTTGTTGTTTTAAATGTATATGGGTGGTTTGCCTCTGTGTATGTCTGTGTACCAGGTGCATGGCTGGTCTTAGAGGAGGCCAGAAGAGGATCAGATCCTCTGGGACTGTAGTTGTAGATGATTGTGAGCTACCATGCCATGCTGGGAATCATACCTCAGTCCTCTAGAAGATCAGCCAGTGCTCCTAACTGATGAGCTGTCTCTCCAGCCACCAAAACCTACAACCACCAAAGCCTACAATTCACACCTCCAGAAAAACTAGGAAACAAGGAGGACCGACCGTAAGAGAGACATACATGGTCCCCCAGAGAAGGAAAAAAGATTTCCTGAGCAAAGTGGGAGCATAGAGGGAGGAGAAAGGGAGTTAGGAGAAAGAAAAGGGGAGAAGAGGAGGGGAGAGGTGGGCATGGGGGAGCAGGAAGATTGAGACAGGGAAAGAATACCGGAGAACAAGAAAAGAGGTGCCATAATAGAGGGAGCCATTCTGGCACTAGGGAAATGCCCAGAGATCTAGAAGGATGAACCCAAACTAACAATCTAAGCAATAGTAGAGAGACTACCTTTAATGCCCCTCCCCAATAATGAGATTGATGAATACCTTGTATGCCATTCTAGAGCCTTCATCCGGTAGCTGATGGAAGCAGAAGCAGACACCCACAGCTAAACACTAGCTGAACTCCTGAAATCCAGTTACAGAGAGGGAGGAGTGATGAGCAAAGGGGTCAAGACCAAGCTGGAGAAACCCACAGAAACAGCTGACCTGAACAAGGGAGAGCTCATGCACCCTAGTCTGATAGCTGGGAAACCAGCACAGGACTGACACAGACTCCATGAATGTGGGTGTTAATTAGGAGGACTGGGCAGTCTGTGAGGCCTCTGGTAATGATGAGTCAGTATTTATCCCTAGTATACAAATGGACTTTGGGTGCCCATCCTACATGGAAGGATACATGTGTCTACAGCCTAGACACATGGGAGAGGGCCTAGGCCCTTGCCCCAAATGATATGATGGCCTTTGAAGACTCCCCATGGAAGGCCTCACCCTCCCTGGGGAGCAGGAAGGGGATAGGCTGGGGTTTGGTGGGGGTAATAGGGGAGAAAGGGAGGGGGAGGGAACTGGGATTGACATGTAAAACAATTTAAAGCATTTAGAAAAAACAAGCAAACAAAAACAAAATAAATTAAACAAACAAAATACCCCATGGGATAAAGCTGCTGTATGGAGTAGAGTAACTGTTTCTGAGTATCCTTGAGGATTAGGTTAACAAACCAATATAGTGTAATGTATCTCAGTTTTGTTCATTAAAAACATATACTACATTTCCAAGCATATCTATTTCTAAAAGCTTCAAGAGAAGACAATTTCATTATTATTGCAATATATGCTAGACATTTTCTAAGAGTTCTAAACATTTTAATAATTAATATAATATTCTCTTGAAATTTAGAAGACAGATATTTTTGTCATAATTTTACAGATAAGGTTGCTAACCATCTTGCTGGTGAGACGGGAGACACACAGAGAGGTTAGCTGGGACATTCAAGGCCATGCTCCTCACAGCTGTTCAGCAGGAATTTAAACTCAAGCCACCAAACACCTGACCCCATGCTATGAAAAATAAAGCATCCTACGTTGCCTCTTTATTCTGTATGCCTTTTCAAACTATGTTTCATTATGTGTTCCTCCAATAGCAGCCTTAGGTGAGAAGAATTAATTTTTGATTAATTAAGACCATTTTATATGATTTTAAGACCATATAAACACAGTTGTGTCCTGATCTCCTCAAGTGTTAACCAATCGCACTCTGTGAAGTATTAGTGAGGAGTGCATGTGTGGGTCTCGTGAGCTTATCATCGTGGGAAGAAGTGTTGCCCCGGAACATGTTAGTTTACAAATTGCAGGAAGGACAGGATGTTTGTCATTTTTAGAAAGAAATAATACTTTATTAAATTTTAAAATTTGAAAAAAGAAAAAGCTGCTGATCTAGATAAACCATTCTCCTGCTCCAGAACCCTCCATGGTTTTCTTTTCTTTTTTATTTTATTTATTTATTTTTCTTATTTTGCATATTTATCCCAGTTCCCTCTCCTTCCCTCCCTACCTCCCATGGCCCCCCTCCCCACCCACCCTCCCATACCATTCCCCCCCCTAATCCACAGGGAGGGTGGTGCTTTCCAGGAGGGGTCAACAAAATCTGTCAAGTCATTTGGAGTAGGGACTAGGCCCTCCCTCCTGCCTCTAGGTTAAGGGAGTATCCCTCCATGGGGAATGTGCTCCCAAAGTCCTTTCCTGCACCAGGGATAGATACATCCTGGTTCCACTGTCAGAGGTCCCTTAGACTGCCCAGGCCTTCTAACTGAAACCCACATTCATGGGGTCGGAATCAGTTCTATGCTGGATTCCCAGCTATCAGTCTGGGGGCCCATTAGCTCCTCCTTGTTCAGGTCAGCTGTCTCTGTGGGTTTCTGTAGCTTGGTCTTGTCCTCCCTCTCTGCATCTGGATTCCAGTTGCTCACTCCCTGTTCTCTTACCTGCAGGCCTCTGAATGACCTCATCAGTCTTTCTCCTAGCCTAGGTTGCTCCATATGCTAGTAACTTCCTGTGCTCTGTCTTCCCCACCTGGGCTATCTAACTTCACTCTTACAGTATGGCTTCCTTGGAGGCCTTCCTTGATTCCTCGGCAGTTCAGGAATGCCTACTGTTTACTGTCACTCTTTACCGTTCTTTTCCTTCCTAGGATTTATGACAAGTGTAATGAAATAATGACTTACTATTTATCTGTGCTGTGTCTGTTCTCTCTCAAGGGATGGCAAGCACTCTATGACTGGGATTAAAACCGTGCTCAGCATTTCATACCTATGAACTGGCCTGGGACAGTTGATGTCCCTTATATGATCACTGAGTATATGAACCAATATAAATAATAAGATAATTGGCCTGTGCTTGTCCAAATGCAGTCCTTGTGTTTAGAAAGATGTTTCTCAAGCCAGGAGTTTAAGACACAGCTGAATTGGAAGCAATGTGGTGAAGGGATACATAAAACATGTCCCATTGCCGCAAGGAACCCATCTGAATGTGACTGAATGAGGATTTGGGTGCAAAGTCTGGGCCAGGGGCCGAGTTTTCTTCTGGCTGGGGAAAATAGTGATTTTATCCTGGAGTTCCCCACCTGCTGAACCTGCAAACAAATACTGTGGCTGTGTCCTGGTATGCACATGGTGGGTTAATCTGCCCTGCTCTTCCAGGGGAGTCTACCAAGTTGAAGCCAACACACTAAATGAGCCACAGATGTTTATCCCTTTTTAAATTATTGCATGTGGAATTTCACTACGTCTCTTGCTTATCTTCAGAATTCTGGTATCTTTCTTAGCATTTCAAATTCAATGAGGGGTTTTAGGACATGATGTTCAGCATCTATAGCCTGAGACATCTAAAAATAAACCTCGAGAAACCATCCATTCCTAAAATTTTCATCTTCAACTGGCTTTTAGACTCCAAGAATTAACAGGGAAGCATGATGAACTTGAGGAGGTTGGTTTTCTTAGTTTTGCCTCTAGGAGCCATGGAGAACAGCCACGGAAGTTTCTAGATCTGAAGATCATGTCTTCACAGAATTGCACTTGTAATTTTGAGGCAGATTTTGTTGGATACTTTCTGAAGTGAAGATGTGTCCAAACTTGGGCATGACCATTCAGAAAATAGATATCTGCCATGAGTACAGGCTTCTATCCTGTATTAAACACTCTAAAAGGCCAAAACAAACTCTGACAGTATCTGTTCTCAAAGAACGTAGAGTCTACTGTGGGAGACAGGGGGCATCATCATTTTCAAAATTCTAACTCAAGGAAGAAAGTAGTGAGCTTTGCTAAAGAGATGGAGTCGTAGTTTTATGCATCCCAGATGTATTTTATGTGTCTCCTAAAATCCTAGATAAGAGAATGACTCTTTCAGTGAGTAACAACATGAAAGATTCTGAAAGGAAGCAAGATTTGAAAATGGCCATAAACACCGTTCAGTTTGGTTTTGTTAGACTGTTCTTTTTAGTTATTATAAAGAAATAGATGTAGGTAGACAGTACAGCTAAGTGGGAAGGATTCATCAAAGCCCTGGGAGTACCTCACAGACAGAACCACTAGAGACAGCCCTCCTCTGTGTGGCTGCATGAGGCTTTCTTCCAAAATGGCATC
Organism: Cricetiscus sungorus; assembly: GCA_030556225.1. Taxonomy (NCBI): domain Eukaryota; kingdom Metazoa; phylum Chordata; class Mammalia; order Rodentia; family Cricetidae; genus Cricetiscus; species Cricetiscus sungorus. The sequence goes on from JANBXA010000734.1 coordinate 25,057,085, forward strand.
AACCACCGGGTCCCTTGTTTTTCTCATCTAACAATTTCCCATGTGCATCTCTCGATGCTCACTTGTCAGTCAAGTCTTGTTTGCTGTTACTAGGTAATGACTGCGGGAGAAAAGGCTGAATCTGAGCAGTGGAATTTGTGAGAAAAACAGACAGGAAGAAGACACAGGCTATGCAGGGGAGTCACACTCAGAGAGAGCCACTCTTACTGTGTGCACAAATCTAGCTTTGTAATTTCTCTCCTGGCATCTGATGGTGTGTGTTTTATTTCAAGGACAGAGCAGAACATGGAGCCTTTCTATGGATGACCTGCCCAATGAGTCCACCCAAAGGCCCCTCAGATACTTGGGAAGTAGAGGTTAATCAAGAAATACCATGAGGGAGCATGGCTGTGGTTCTCGCTGGGAGTGGCCCTGCCTTCTGATTTGCTGCCAGCTAGAGGAGACATGGAATGTGGGCTACACATTTTTATTTGGAACAGCACTGCCAATTTGATGGCAAAACCCTACAATTTTCTGAATGCTTGTAATTTAAGAGGGTGTGTTGGGGACACAGACCACTGGGAAGCTAACACTAAGCTTGGACATGGATAGGCCCAGGGCAAGGTGCAGAGCCTGGCTGTCTTTCTCTGCCACAGAAACAAATTTTCAATAATGTCCTGTTTCACGAATGTGAAAGACAACTCAAAAATGTCTGATCTTTAAGGCAAAAAGTTTGTGTTTGTGACTGATTCCAAGAAATGTTGGAGGACTACTCTGCCCCTGTCCCCTGGTTCCCACTTACCAATTTCCAGTTGAGCCCTTCAGTCTACATGACTGAACATGTATGTGTTCCCTAGCTCTCCGAGTAGATTCTCTAACCTCTGGGATGATTGTGTTGGGAGCCCATGTTTAGAAAGGTGGTTGGGTTAGGAGGATGGAGCTCTCATGGACAGGATTATTGCCTTGTAGAACTGGCCCCAGAGGGTGTTCTTTCCCCTCCACATGAAGGTACGACAGAGTCGTCAGTTTGCATCCTTGAAGAAGATGCAAACAGGGTCCCAACTGTTAGGGGACCTCTCAGCCTCCAGACCTCTGAGAAATCAGAGCCTGGTGCTTATAAAACAGCTGTTAATGGAACTTCATTGCATCAGACTAAGATGAGGCTCGATGAGTGTGTCCTGGTCTCTGACCCTACTTTTCAGTGTGCAAGGGGCAGGTGAGTGGTGTGATTCAAGACATGCATATGTGCGAGTGCATATCACAGTCATCAGAAACACAGACTCTGAAGGAAAACTGTGTAGATCAGTGTGGGTATGAATTGTGGCTTCAGCTTGAACTAACCACATGACTTTGAACAAGCTGTTACAAGTGTTTCTCCACCTGAAAAGGGAGTCAAGTGATACCATTCACCTCCTGGGGTGAATGCAAAGGCACAATACTCATAAAACACTCAGAGATGTTCATAGCACTTAGTGAGAAAAATGCTCATATCATTTTATCATTTCAAAAATTATTACTAATTTGGAGGACACTTAAATAATGAGACTGATTTTTAAAAAAATATATAGGCCACTGTAGCCTTAATTACCTTTAATATGTATCCTCCCATAAAGAAATGTCTCCACCTTCTTTCTCGGGTCCAGTGGTTCTCAACCTTCCTAAGGCTGCAATGCTTTTTTAATACAGTTCCTCATGTTACGGTGACCCCCCCCATCATAAAATGATTCTTATTGCCACTTCATAACTGTAATTTTGCTACTGTTGCCAATAGTAATGTAAATATCTGATATGCACGATACCTAATATTCAACCCCATGTGAAAGGGTCATTTGGCCTCTAAAGGGCCGTAACCCACACACAGGTTGAAAACTGCTGCTGTAGTTGCTTTCTCCCACCATTCATCGGTTAACAGTAGAAACCACAGATGAAGTCCCTACACTGGATCAAAACGCAGATTAATTCCCACTTCAGTCTTGCCAAATGCTGAGACTGCACAGACAAGCAGCCGTTGCAGGATGCCTGCATGGCAATTATGGGGAGGGAGAGCGGTGGAAATGAACCCCACAAGAAAAGTCAGTGGGATGAGGAGCAGGACTCCTGAGCTTCCTGGACCTCTGAAGATCACATGGCTATCTCCTCAAAGCTTGTCGGAAAGAGCTAGTGTCCAGGAGTTTCCATTGCCCTCTCTCTTTGTTAGAATTTGAGCTGTTATTTAAACACTGGCTGCAACATCTTTTCTGGTTTTGCCAAATGACATAAACCATCAAATCTGCCGCCTTCATTTTTATTATCGACTCGGCTAAATATTTTTCCCCTGCCTTCATGTCTGGATACACCTATCTTTCAAGAATATGATCTCTCTAATATGACTAAGAGGCCCCAACATACTATATTAAAACTCAATCAGAGTATCACATATCATTGCACAGGCCAGAATGGACTCCAGTGGCTTCTCGTGGGGGAACGATTGCATCCCAGACAACCTTGGGAGAATTTGTGTTAGGTTTGCAGCTGCAGGCCTGAACTGTTTCTTAATGCTCACCAGATTCTGCAAAAACACTTACTGGTTCATAAAAGTCTTACTGGAGGATTTCAATATGAGCCAGAGTGGAAAACATTGAAAACGTGGATTTTTCATATTGTCTGCCACAATAGTTACAAGCATTGCCTCTGAAGATGAGTCTGCAACTTGCTGTCTATGTGATGTAGGACAACTTGCTTTCTTGAGTTTCTTTGCTAAATAAGCATAATAGACCTATATTTTAGGGTCAAAAAACTATAAAACAAATTACTGTTTGGCACCTTTAGGTCAACACTTGACTAACAGTAACTCCTGAGTTGATGTGAGCTATGAATATAATTTTAAAAGCCTATTGGAAGTCACATGCATAATTATATTTAAATGCTCACAAAGCTGTATTTTTCAACATCTTTTTAATTCCAAGATTATTTTATGATCAGTAAAAATTACAACAGTGCTTCTAACTTTTCACATTGGTAGACATACCATAAAGAATGTCTTTAAAATTCAGACTCCACAAAAGTACATTATAAAGTAAAAATGGCATAAAATCTCCTCTTCTGTCCTGGTACAAAGAGGGAGGGGAGCTGGATTCTCAGTTCTCCTCAAATCCAGATTTATGGGATTCTCTGGGTGGCCCATGGGGCAGTTCACCAACCGAGTGGCTCATTTGATGCTGTACAGCTGTGTGTGTGCAGGGCCCAGGGCCCCTAGCTTACATCAGTCTGTGTATATTCTACATGCCTAGGTTTTATCTGGATCCAGATACTTTTACATGGAACTGCACGTCTCTCGTCTTCTCACTCTAGTTTATAGCAAGCATAATTTTAGTTACCATCTCTGAAACACTTGTGTGTTTATAACCCAACCCAGCAATGTTAAGCTTCCAACCATCTTCTACTTAGCATGTCTTCTTGGATGCCCCCAAAGAAAAGTATCAAACTTGATCTAAAGGGAACTCTCTGTCCTTCTGAAACTAAACTCATGTGCTTTTCTCACAAGCTGGGTGTTCTTCTTCAGTGTCTGGTTTTGAATGGATGACTGTCTCATTCATCCATCTCCAAGTCAAGACACCCAATGACACCCAGCTCAACCTTGACACCTGCTTCTGCTTCACCTTGCACCCAACCCCCCACCAAGTCTTACTGGGTTATTCTTTAAGACACCATGTAGAATCATTCACTATAGGTTTCTCTCCAGGCCTCAGCACCAGCACTTCACCTCCAATTGCCCACATCTGGACCCCTGCCATCTCACCAGATGTTCTGAATCATTCTGGGCCCCCTCCAGTCTATAATCTGTATTGAAATTGGAGCAATCTTTTCAGCTTGAATTAAATCACTCTTCCCAATCTTAAAACATTCAACTGAATTTTTATTGTTCTTAGAACAGGTAACTTCTTGACCCATATCCACCCCTGTGAATGTGTGTGCGTGTGTGTGTTCATGCGTGCGTATGTGCATGCCTGGATGTGTGTCTGTGTGTGTCTGTGTGTGTGCACATGTGTGTGTATGTGTGTGTGTGCACACATGTGTGTGTGTGTGTGTGTGTGTGTGTGTGTGTGTGTGTGCGCGCGTTGTTTGAGAAAAAGTCTTTTCACTATGTAACTCAGCAGAATTTCACTTTATATCCTGGCTGGCAAAGAACTCAACATGTCCAACAAGTCACCCTCTGATTCATGGAGATCTTCCTTCTGAGTGCTGGGATTAAAGGTAGGCATTGCTGTGTTGTGCTCCTTCCTGCCATGGGGTCTTTGCCTTAAATGATCTTCCCTCCTTCTCGATCTAGTCAATGCTAGTCAACACAGCTATTATTTCACTTAAAGCTTCAACTCTGCAGGGGCAGACTTTCTTAGCCTTCCCACGTGTTCTCTTCCAGGGGACCTGAGCTCAGCTATTAGCACCCACCCCCTATCAAATGACCCCAGTTCTAGAGGGTCTGACACTCTCTTCTGGCTTCCAGGGGCACCAAACATGTGCATGGTACACAGATGTGCAAGCAGACAAAGCACCCAGACACATGAAAGAATAAAACAATAAACAATAAAAATAAAACCCAAATATTTATTTTGAGTACCTGCCAATTTCAGATTCTATTCCAACATTGCAAGACAGGAAGCAAACAATAAACACAAAAATATAGACTTGAAGGGATGGCAAGTGCTGTAACAAAAACAGACCACAGAAGCAAGACAGACGTGAAGGAAGGACTTTGAAGAAGTCCCCATTGTCCGTGGCTCTATTGACTAATATTCATTTACCTGCCAGACTGAGGCTCTGAGGGGACTGGGTTGTTTTCAGAATCTAACTCATCATCTATGCCATAACAGATTTAAAAAAAGTGCATGCTTCTCATGCCTCTAGCAGAAATTTTCACACAGTAGACTATAAAACCACAGGGCAACCTCATGTGAGAAGAGGACAGGACTAGTTTTCCAGCAGCATGCAGAAATAGAAAGTGTGTTTAGTCTTTACATAGAGGTGTGTGTTAGTGATCTCTGTGTTCAACTGTAAAACATCGATCTCAGATGATTTCAGAAACCAATGCTCTGAGTATCCTTCCTTCTTGGAAGAAAAGCTAACCCTGAACACATCTTCTACTTTGTCAGAATGCAAGGAAATGATTTTGCCAAGAGTCCAAGTAGCAGCAATGACATCAGTAATTCTTCCAGGATCAAAGAAGCTAAACCATGGTCCTGCTTCACCCCTGAGGAGACTGGACTGTGGTCAGGACATAGCTTCCTCCCCAAAGAAGAACATGGCTTTGTCGTCCATGTCTTTCTCCCAAACCATTGGGTTAGTTCCCAGAAGTGAGATCACTTCAGACATTTCTTCTTCTCTGTTGAAGAAGATTCATGGATGAGTGTTTCTGGAAAAAAATAAAGCCAGCTCTTGAATTTCTGCTCCCATCTCTATTTGCAATGAGAGATTAAACCTGAAACTCGTTTGTGACAACTGGATGGTGTGGAAGGAAGGAACGCAAACAGAGGGTCTTAAAGTGATGCTTAATTTTAACAGCATCAACTTTGCACTAAGTTCCCTTTGTGATGCTGCCCTGCACGAAGATTTTTTTGTTTTTGTTTTTTGTTTTTTCCCCTTTTGTCTTTCATGCTTTCTGAACAAACTCTTGGAGAATAAGAATTCTGGAGGAATTGCTCCAGAAAATATGAGTGGAAAGTTTAAACATAGTGACAAGTTGTGCTGACAGGGAATTTTAATCAGATGGTTGGGGGTGGGTGCAGGCCAGAGAGACACATGAAATCACTACTGGGAAGAGATGCAAACATCAGCAAAATACCATGAGTTCCCTTGTGAAGTTTTTCCAAGAATAGACGGTCCCCAGCACAGGGCAGATTCAACTGTAGAGCTCTGCTGACATCTAGTGTACAAATAAGGAACTTTATTGAAATGAAGTGTTCCAAGTTTATGTGTCACACTGCAAGGAAGGGAAACCAAAGCATTGAAACTCCTCTATAACATCTCCTTTCTGTTTGCATAGTTACCCTAAGAAGAAATGAGAGAAAGTTATCTGTTGCGTTTCATACATGGCTAAATTGAGGCTGAGAGAAAGTTTTGTGATTCACAAAATGGTGTTTGTAGTGTATTAGCTTCTTTTCAAATACTTGAAGAGCTGACTTTAAGGAAGAAAGAGTTCTTTTTGCTGCCACGATAGAGAAGTCATGACAGTGTCACAACATATAAATAACAATAACAATAATAATAAATATCTCACAGGGCTGTTGAGATTAGATCAGTATGCACATGTAAAGAGCTCAGGACACCTGCTGCCAACCACTGTGTAAGTCAGGGCTAAAACCATTCTTTTGTGATGTTATGACAAATAAATATGAAACTATCATGTCTTTCAGAAACATCACATTTTCTGATAGAAAACACAAGGATTTAAAGTTTGTATATGTCATATATTATATACATGCTATACATAATATGGGATATGTGTATGCTTTATACACATGTGTGTACATATACATATGTATACATATACATATATATATTTACCCTCAGAGATTATTCATATACATCATTCATCTAAGATGAAATGAAACCTCAATAACAAACCTAACCTAACAGTGCGTGCATGTGTGTGTGTGTGTGTGTGTGTGTGTGTGTATGTGTGTGTGTGTGTGCTCGTATGTGTGCGTGCATGTGAAGGTGTACATGTGTGTGCATGATGAAACTGGAACCGCTAGAGTATGTGATGCACACAGACCCCTTAGCCATCCTAAGGGAACACCTCCGTTGATTCAGCTGCAGTCTGCCTGTCAAGTGCACAGGCCACAGTAAGCTTGACTCTCATGGTCCATTTGTTTGTTCCATATTGACACGGCCAAAGCTTCCCGTCTTTACTGCAGTAACGTGCATCTCCTTCCATATTCCCAACAGCACCATCATCTTGCTAATCCCTCGGGGCCACAATCTTAGATTAAAATAATTTATTCCCAACATTGTTTCTACTGTTTTTTCACAAGCTCTGCTGGATCTTCTCCTCTCTACAGCGCCACTGTCACCTACCCCCCTCCCATCCCTCCCATCCTTCCCATTTAGAGACTCCCTTTGCTGGCTTACCATCTTGCCTTTTCTGTCTGCAGGTCATTTGTTGGTGGAATATTCTTCAACATATTTCAACCTTTCACTCTTTGCTGGCATGTGTTACTTACTCAGTTTACTTAACAAGCAAGGGCACAGTGCTGGCCACATGTTAGGTACTGGCCTACGTGCTTTACAAACTTTTATGCTTGTTAAAGGCAGGGACATTGATTGGCCCAGTTTTGCAGATGAGGAAACATAGATGTATGATTTCCCAGATGGAATGTGCTTAATAAATATAGGAGATGTACATCAAAGTCACAGCATTCTGGCTTCAGAGCCTGTGCATCAAGTAACAATGCATCATCTTGACTGCCTCCCAATCCCTATGGTTGTTATTGTCACCCTTCACCTCTGCTCTTCTCTCATACTCTTGGCCACAAGTGATTCCCATTTCTGAGTTTCTGTGTGCAGTTTTGAAGGTCGAATAGACCAAGAGCTGTTCTCTGAGCAGTAGGAGGAGAGCCTGCCTAGGAAAATGTCAGGGTAACACTGGGATGGAGGTGAATGACCTTGATAAGAACAAAAGGGCTCCAATTATAAATTTGCCATCTCATGCCCCATAGACCCTTGGATGATGACTGCCTTAGGATATAAGAATGACCACTCTACATCTGAATATACATCTTAAATGCTTTGAGAATTACAAGTAACTCTCCCACTGTCTTTATATATGTATTGAACTTCAAATAAATTATAATTTGGCCACAGTTGTAGACTTTTATTTATTTCCCAACCTCTGCCCTAATTATATCCTAATTAATTAAAAACATAGATTGAAGGAGTCTTAATATGTTCCTTACATATGTATGGATAACAGCTGGGAACTTCTAACAAAACAGAATTACCAGGAGTGGTTTCAGTAACAGTACCAACAGGAGATAACAATTTAAGATACTTGGAAAGTGTTGCACTATAACTATTAAACTGTAGAGAATATATAAAATGCTTTTTAAAAATGCTGTTTACTTAGCAACCAGAATGGCTTAATAGAGTAAAATAAAATATAATATAGAGCACATTTTATTGAATCTCTTCAAAATAATTAAATTATAGACCCATACAGTGGGCACAGACAGTGGTTACTCAGTTGGGAGAATGGAGGCTTTTAAATTTGTTTTCATTCTGAGTCCAAAGGGAAGACATTAATTCCTTCACATTTTCCCCCTTGGGAGAATGAAAGCAAAGAAATTAATTTCATTGTAACTGAAACTTAATATCAACATGGCTTCCCAGATGGATCAATGTGACCTACATCAGAGTTGCAGATTGCTGATGCGCTGGTGACAAGAGATCGAAGCATGATGGGGACAGAATAGCATAGTCAAACTCTCTTGGTCAAAAGTTGTGCATGGTTTAAATAACGATGAGGTCTAACACTACTATCTCAGGTTCTCAGCAAGACAGGGAGTCTGCTGTCTGGGTCATAGTTCTGCTCCTGGCTGGAATCCTGGCTTTATCACATGTGGTCCACCCTAAATACCTTGTTCCTAGGCAGGATCTTGAACAGCTCAGTTAAGAAGCCAGGGTCCCTCTGGAAGCATCAATGGTAAACAAGTGTATTGTGTGTTAACTTTTGGATAAGTAATTATTATTTAAGTGTGACTTATATCAAATCGTACTTTAAACAGGTATACTACAACATCATTGAAATGTAAATACAATGTGGATCCTAGATGTGCAAATACACAAAGCCATATTTGTGTTGTTGAATGTAGAAGTGAAAACACTAGGGAAACAAAGAGGACAGTGGGACAGGAAAATGGGAAGAAAGGGGAAGGTGGTGTGATGTGAGGTAGGAGGAGGGAGTGTGTTCAAAGTACATGCATGGAAAACCCTCTATAATTAAGAAGTACAGCCTACACACCTTTAATCCCAGCACTTGGGAGACAGAGACAAGCACATCTCTCTGAGTTCAGCTGAGGTCAGCTTGAAATACAAAGTGAGCTCTAGACTGGCCAAGATTACACAATGAGGCCCTGTTTCAAACAAAACAGAGATTGTACGTCCAGCGAGTACATTAATAAGTAAATTAAAGTTAAGGAAATGCTCAAGGCCAGAGGCAAGTTTAATCCACAGTGTTTCAAATAGAACACAGTTGCTGTGAATAAGAAAATTGCCTCCACTCCCTAGCAGCTAAAGCAGAGATCTTGCTATGTGTTCTTTACTGTCAGGACAGATCTGTTTTTCAGTAGAAAACTGCTCATTGTAGGTATTGGATCTGAGAGGAAAGTTTGTAGCTCTTGGTAAAGGAAATCTGGTCAAAATCAATTTCCCCCTCTATCAAAGCTGCCTCAGCATTCCAATAACACTGTTCATTCCTTTCTCTAAATTCCTAGCAGCTTCCTTAAGATTTTTTCTCAAAAATATTTGCTGAGCACCTACACCTACTATGTATAGGAAGCTGTGTGACCTCCTAGGTAATATAGCAGTATAAAGAATATATCTTGTCTTCTAGAGTCTTGGTGCCTAATGAGTCAGAAAGAATGGATTGTTTTGCAATCGTATATAAATATAGACACGCACATATACATGAGTGTCAGTATATATGTACACACACACATACACACACACACACACACACACACACAATTTACTTATATCCATGTAATAAATGAGACAAATGTGCTCATTGCTAAATAGAAAAACTACAAGGCACTATGAAAAATAGCTGCTTATTCTACCCAGAAAAATCAGAGAAGGCCTCGCTGGGAAACAGAGTTAGCACTTGGAACAGAAAAATAGCGGCTTACTCTACCCAGAAAAATCAGAGAAGGCCTCGCTGGGAAAACAGAGTTTGCACTTGGAACAGAAGGCGAGCAAAGCACTGTGTCACTTCATGCTACATTGTATCATACTGTTTTCTGACCTTGTCTTCTTACCTTGCCTGTGGATGCTGAGCTCCTACAGGCATTGCTATCTCTCCATCCTGTCTCCCCTACACCAGGGATGCTGTAGTCAGTCCTTCACCAGCCCTCAACTGAATCTAATATATTTGTATGGAAGCAGACTATAACTTAACCTGATCCCCACCAAGAGTTCAGCGAGGAAACACAGCTCCCTTTAGTTCTCAACTTCATTCCTTGACATAGGGAGTGCTGTAGTTGACAGGAAATTCAAATAGATCTTCTAAGCACTTTCTTTTTGTGACATGTTTTGGGCTGAGATCAGAGTTCCCCTGGAGAGAAATTAAAATGGGAGTCCTGGAAAAGCGCAGCCTTTGGGGCACGCTGGGAGTTTCTCTCTGCACGCAGTTTTCCTCCAGCTTGCTGGTATCTGATCCTCCTGTAGTCCCTCTGTGCTGACAGCTCATGTAGCACCTGCAGATTGCACTCTGCTTCCTTCCATAAGGAAGGGCTTATGATTCACAGATACCCTCAAATTGCTTTAACATTCAACAGCAGTCTCTGGGCCAGGCCCAGTCTCTCCCTTTCTTCTCCTTCCCTCCCTCTCTCTTCCTACTTCCTAGATATACACTCCCCTTTTCTACCCCTACACAGGATGTAGCAACAATAAAACCTGATACTCAACATGTTGTGTGACCTAAAGCCTCCTGGAGATGGCTATTGTGTGCTCAGTGATTTAACCCCAGCCTCTCTGTTATTCTGCCTGGAGCTACAAAAGATGGGGTTGGTAGGATATCCGCATTTGGGGGAGCACCATATGTGGTGCAAGGAGAGGAAAGAAAGGCTGACTGAACAAGAGAGCTGGTGTCCTAGTTAGGGATACTGTTGCTGTGATGGAACACCATTACCAAAAGCAAGTTGGGGAGGAAAGGGTTTATTTGGCTCATAATTCCATATCACTGTTCATTATTAAAGGACGTCAGGACAGGAACTCAAACGGGACAGGAACCTGAAGGCAGGAGGTGATGCAGAGGCCATGGAGGAGGGTAGCCAAGCTACCCATGGCTTATTCAGCCTGCTATTTTTATAGAACTCAGGACCACCAGCCCAAGAATCGCATCACCCACAATCAGCTGGGCCCTCATCAATCACTAATTAAGAAAATGCCCTCTAGGCTTGCCTACAGCCTAATCTTATGGGGAAGAGGCATTTTCTCCATCAGGGTTCTCTCCTCTTTGATAAGTCTAGCCTGTGTCACATTGACAAAATTGTCCAGCACAGCCTATGTCTCCATCTGACTTGATGGAAAAAATAGCAAGGGAGATGTAAACAAGGAAGCCTGTGGGAGTGCTCAAGCAAGGCTGGAATTGAAGAACCCTGGTGAGGACCGGCAAAGCGGAAGCAAGGAGGTCAGAAAGTGAAGGTGTCTAAGGAAATGAAAGGCAACAGCACAAGGGAAAGCACTTGTCTTGGCTTATCTGGGAGGAAAGGGTTGCAGTTGAGGGTCAGTGTCTGTCTAGACATTTCGCTGCTAGCCAAGCAATAACAGAGCACAAGAATACTCTATGAAATCCTACTTTCAAATGACCTTGCTTCTTGAGCTATATGACCTTGGGCAGGTGATGAGCCTTCTATAAGACTCTTTCAACCTGTAAAATGGGGAGAAGAATAATCCAGAATTTGAAGCTGTCCGATCATGACAGCTGTTGTGATCTCTTCCATTAGAGCAGCATGAGAGGCTGTTGTGATGACTGTTGAGAAGGTAGATGCATGTGCTGGCTATGAAAGTTTGCCTACAAGATAGAGTACGATCCATCAGCAAAGATTGCTAACAAGGGCCTTTGCCACAACTACAAACATTGGCTGGACATTAAAGAGCCCCCTTTAGCATCAACAGTCTGCATGTGGCCAGAGCATATGTCCTGTGCTTATTTTCCTGGATGTCCACTTATCACAAAATCGGTTGGCTTCATTCTTTGGGAGGTACAACCTGCCAATGGAAACATAAGCTTCCTCTTCCCTCAGGGCAAGCTAGCTATGCTATGGAAAGAAAAACAGGTCCATCCTGTCAGTGAGCTGGACTTCCATGCAACCACAATTTCAGGCAGGCAGAAGCTCCAAGGCTGGACCCATGTGTTGATGGTCTCTGGGTGAAGACTACATTCTTGATGATGTAGATTTCTATTTACAACATGGCAAGAGAAACAGCTGCATGGGGTCTGCACTCCCTGTGACCCTGACAAAGTTATTGTTAGGACCACTCAATGCCAAGTTGGATGACTAACACAGACGAGAAAGGCCTCAAATAAACTAAACAGAGATGTCAAATAGCCGGTTGGTCAGATCCCATCTGGAATACTGTGTTGAGTTGAGGACACCATGTTTTAAGAGAATACCCTGAACTTGTGTCCCTACAGATAGCAACAAGATGAAAGAGATAATGACAATTTATAGATGGTACAGCATAGATATTCTGAGGACTGAACAAAGAGCTAAAATGCATTTCATGAGCCCTATTCCCTAGAATGTTCATCACAGTCCCATAAGACCCCTAATGTGGTCCCTATATTCTGGCAAAAATCAATGGCACTTTCCTAAAGCCACAGGCAACCATCTGTGAAGATGGCTCACAAGCTCAACGTGTATCCCTCTGCAACTCACAGGCATGAGATTTTCCAGAAGCACATGACAATGGTTGAGAAGAAGATCTCATGACCAAACAGACACATTATCTTCACCATAAAAGAAATCTTTTTAGTTGACTTTTTAAATTGTTTTATTACAAACATTACTTCCAGGGTAGAAGGTTTTTGGAAACAGATTTGACGATGTAAGTAGGAATTCATTAATAGCCTGAATCAACTCACACAGAGAGAAATTCACACACTTAGGAAGCTCTGACTATTCCAGCACATTCAAGTGTAGACCTTATACTCTTAGGACAGGGACATCGAGGCTTTCCCCGCCATCAGTGACAGCTCACCATTTGCTAAGGTGTCCACAGAGCACAGATCCTGGACACTAAATTGGCATGTGCAGTGAGTCTTCTCAGGCTCTGATACATGCCCAGCAGGCCAGCAATCACACAGAGCTGTGTCTAAATGAAGCCTTCTTTGATCTCATGTGATAAAGCTCAACTCAAAGGAGCTTACACAAACATAAATATAGAAACAGATAAACATGTGGAATGAATTGGCTCGAGCAACTAAAGAATCCAGAGGCAGATGGGGCTGGAAACAGCACCATGAAGTGTTACTTGATCTGGGGAAACGAAACAAAGTCTATCTAAGTTCTTCTCATCTCACAGCTCTGCCCTATCTTGGCTGATGGGATCTCGATTAGAACCTCTTTTTAGAATGGCTGGTGATATAAGAGAGCAATTAGGGCTTCTGAGGCATCCAGGAGCATTGCTAGCAGGAGAAATAATAGCAAAAAAAAGTATATGAACATGTTTGACCTTGCATCCTCAGCAAATCCTGTGACCTACCTTCGAAAAATGGTTGTGGGTTGTGTATAGGCCTAGAACAAGCTATAATGTTCATAGAAATGGGATAGATAATAAAATGGATGTGGGCCAGCATGCTTGTAAATTCCTTTGGAGCCACTTGGATGAACAGAAGAGACCAGTGAATCTTTATACCATTATCACTGAATACATACTTTGTGACTAGAGTGTTGTGTTGAGTACCACAGAGAATGTTAAGATGTCTAACAATTCAAAACTGTCACATGTGACAGATAATGGGAAGACAGGTTCATTTCCCATGAATGGCATTTAGGAGCTGGCTAATAAACACTATTCTGTCTTAATGTAGAAACGCCTGTATTATAAATTTGGAGACCTTATCACTGGTGATTTTAACCTCCATCCCCATTCCTGACTCATGGATGTTCCACACAGTCTAGAGACATTTCTGCTTACCATAACCAGAAGAATGCTACTAGCACGTGGCAGGTCTAGACCAGAATATTGAACTACACATTATAAGGTCACTAAAAACAGCCCCTGACAAAAAAGAATTGTCAGCAATGCCATGGTCAAGAAGAAATTCCACTCTAAAGAAAACATATGAATATGCTTCTGTGATGTCCCAAAGCCTCCCAGGCCAGGTTGAAACTCTCTGGTCACTAATGAGCCATGGCAAAGCTCCTGTTTGCCACATATGGAGACAAGAAGCAGAGTACCTGGCCTGGCTCTGTTTCCATGGAACCTTCATACTCCATCCCTTAGACATTCATTGTTACTAAGTACCCCAACTAGAACATAGGCTATGTTACCTTCCAGCTTCTAGGCCAATGACCCAGCAATCAGTAACCTGGAGTCACTAGAGATTCATACCTACAGCAAATGATACAGCTAATATAAAGTACACAGGGCTCCTGTCTAACTAACATCTTTAATTGGCCAAGAGATCTCACTTCATTTCATAACTATTTGCTCGCATCTCAGATGGGTATTCCAGATGTCAGGGACAGCATCCTGCTGCTGAATCAGGAACTGTGCCAAAAACTATTTGCTGGGTGTGCTCCAAGAAATTGACTTCACACTCTGTGGTGGGCTAGCCGGTCAGTGTAGTGTCAGGATTGTGGCTGAATTTGTGCTGGGGTGACTTCCTCAGCCTGTTGAGGGTCAGATGCTAGCAACTTTGATGCAGACAGGCAGGCAGGAAAGGCAGGCAGGCAGGCAGGCAGGCAGGCAGACAGACAGACAGACAGACAGACAGACAGACAGACAGACAGTGAACAATGTCAACAAAACTACTTTAGAAGACCAGTAGGGCTTCTGTCTGCCTCTCTGCCTCATTCTGAATTTGTTTGAAAATCTGCAATATGACCATTTTATTTATTCATTTTAATTTTATCAACAGTGAAACAAATCAAATCAAGCCAATTATTTGACCGATCAGTATTGTTTTTTTTTTTTTTCTTAACCTGATAGTTTTCAAGCTTGACTTCAGTGTAGAACTACTTGTGGGATTTTAGACATTGTGGTAAGCAGGCCACCTAACACAAGACCTAAGGAAGACTTTCTGGAGGAGGAATCCAGGAATCCACACTGCTAAAAGCTCTTTTAGGGGCTTTGAAATCTCTCCCTGACCACATGTCCATACCTAACACTGTGTTCCGGAAACAGCAAATACTACAGTGTGCTTGATCTATAAGCATGACCTGAGCCTTACCACCCAAGGAGGAGGGAGGAAGAGAAAGGAAGAGAAGGGAGAGGAGAAAAAGGATGGAGAGAAGAGGAGAGCATTTGCTCATGACTACTGTCATGGCATACTCAGAATGGGCTGTCTTTGACACTCCTTTTCTTTAGCAATAAAGAAGCAGCAACTTAGTTCTCTCGTGTAGCAGCTGTTACAAGGAAAAATCCATTTCTTGAGTTTTGTGCATCTAGAAAAGAAGTGGACATTTCAGATGAGCGACTGCCCCACCTCCAGTGCTGGGGTGTGTGGCTTTCTGGTATTAGTACCTGCTTGTCCGTGCTAAGAAAAATATGCTGTGAGAGCCACTTCTTGGCACTATGGAGCAGAGAAGTCTCTCAATTTCATGGCAGTCCATTTAGAAGGGCATTCATTACTACTATACATTCATACATCCTAATGAATGGACTCTGGCTCTATGAAGCATTCTTGGACTCCATTGGGTCTAAAGAACCAATAGACACTACCCACTCCCCAAGCTCAGCTTCCCCCAAAGCAATGAGCCATGCAAGAGAGTCACAGTTCCTTCCTCTCTGGCAAAGGAAGCTCTTCTTCAGCCCTTAGCTCCTTAACAGGAACTGAAACTATAGCTGAAGCTTTGTAAATTCCACCTACAAATTGTGTTTTTATAAGCTTAGGACCCCAGGACAAACTATTTCCTGGAATTAATGAGTGCTGGAGAGAAGTGTGTCTGGAGTCTGCACACAGGCGGGCCACCGATGCAGCTGGGGGCCAGGTCCCCTTTCCCAGAGTGGCTGCCTCTTACAAGTGCTGAGGCTCACTGGAAAAGGTCACTGTCAATGGCTCACTGTCATCCTGTGGGAACATAGGAACACCGGATATCTTTCAAACCTTGAGGAGAGGAGAGGATGGGATAGGACAGGAAGCCCACTAGATGGAGGCTGCCCATCCCTGGCAAGCTTCATGTTTTCCTACTCTCGACTCTGTCTCTAAGTCACACACTTATTTGTGGAGTTGGAAAGATGGACGAGAGGATTTGAAGATGCTCTGGGTACCACTTTCATCTTCCTCATAAGCTTTCAGAAAGCCTCTAGTGCAAGATGAGTTAGCATTTTTTATAATTCATGAATCTCTTGTCAACAGCATCATTTCACTGCATTCCTTTTTCATAGCTTGAATGTATCATGTGTTTAATGTAAATATTTAAAACATACAATTTTTTAAAACTAAGAGTTTGTATATGTCTGTTATTTTAAGTTCTACTTGGCACACGAGTGGGGCAGTCTGACATTTCAATGCTTGTGTTGCAAAGAGCCAAGCCTGATAATAATTAGTACTTTTGTCTCCTTAAGCGGTTCTCTCTCAAGGTTGTGAGCCTTTGTTTGGATGCTTCTAGCTGTTTCGAAAACTCTGGAAGTCAAGGTCTCTCTCAAGCTATGCAAGGCCAAGGTGAAGGGCAGAAGATGGCCATCACAAGGGTGCATCTAGAGGCCATCCACATTCCCTGGCTTCCCTGGCTCGTGACACCCTTCTTTCCTCCTTCAAAGCCAGCTCTTCTCACTCTGCTGACTAAGATTCCCTCGCTGGGCTGTGAAGACTTGGATGATCCCACCAGGACCAATACTGATAAGCTAGGATTATCTGATTAACAGCGCCCCCACCATGTAATCTAGGGAGTTCACAGACTTGGTGGATTAGGATGCAGACATCCTTAGGTATCACCAAGAATCCTACTGCAGGAGGCAAATATAAAACACCAAGGACCAAGCCATCCTTTATTAATAGACATTTGTTGGGCATTAATTTCTCCAGAAATAGAAAAAGAAGAGGTATGAGAAAGGAAGGCTGTGTGATAAGAAGCATGACGGAGATCTGTACAAAGGGTGACAAATGACTGACCCCACTTGGTGAAACCCCTTGGGACAGGGAGGCCCTCTTGTTAAAAAAGTGGGTGTAAAGGCACTGATTCTTGTTCAAGAATCTTGCTTGTTTCCTGCATAGCCATGCCAGAGTCACAATAAAGAATGGACAAATGGATTAATTGTTATCCTCATCATAGCTACAGTGTGCTCAACACCTACTGTGTGAGCTGATCACCTACTGTGATCACATAGTGGTCTAAGAGGCTTTACCTACATTAGTCATTCATCCCCCGCCCCCTGCCCTCCAAAGAGGAGAACCAGCAGTAGGTCCAATTGTTATAGCTGCTATTGTCCCAGAGTCTACACAATTAATGCAGACTCATAAATCTAGAATGCTTCACTCACCCTCCTTCTAGTGGCTAGGTTTGACATTTGTGTGACAAAGGGGACAGAAAAGGAGACAATTAAGGTGTGATTGATAATTGAGCATTTTCTCTTTGCTATGTTCTAAGCAAAGTGGTCATATTAATTAATATGACTAATCTAGCACTGTCGTGATGATTTTGATGGCAGTGGTGGTGGTGGTGGTGGTGTGATGATGATGATGGTGGTGGTAATGGTGGTGATGATGGTGGTGGTAATGGTGGTGATGATGGTGGTGGTGGTGGCAATGACCTATCTTATGAAATGACATAGGAACTCAAGGATATCTAAGGAATTTGGCACTTACATGTGTCTATCTTCAATGCCTGTGTTTAAGAAGAAAAGGACAACAGGAAGTATTGCCTGGTGGGGAGCTCCTCAACCTTAGAGTGGTCAGAGTCACCAGAGGGCTTGTCAAAAGCCAGCCTGCTGAAATCCACTGGAGGTCCTGTCCCATCTGAGGAGGACTAGTGAAAGCGCATTTCTACCTAGCTCCGGGTGATACTGACTCTGCTCCAAGATTCACTGCACAGGACAACTGACCTGAGCTCAGGCGCCGGGCATGGCTTTGACTCTGACGTCTGCCATTTACCAGCTGCATGACCCTCAACAAAATCTTAGTCTCTGTAAATTGAATTTCACCACTGGAAATTGACAGTTTGTCTCATCATCATGCAGTGTTTTGGTGAAATAACACATACAAGGTAACAAGCAATAAGCAATACGCATCCCATGGTGAGCCCTGCTTTCCTTCTGGAGGGCTGCATCAGGCTAAGAGCTACCCTGGCTGGTCAGATCTAGATCTCTAAGCAGAGGCAATGGGAGAGATGAGATCCTCCTTGCTCTGCCAGAGGACCTATGATTTTCAACTGATCTTTGCCCTCAACATCCATGCTATCAAGACAGCAGTTAACTGGAACTTATCTGAGGCCTGTCTTGCCATGTGAGCATGATCTTGGGCCTTCATACAGCCTTAGTGATTAGCTTTATTGTTGGAGGCTCACACTATTCTCCATTAACTTCCTGGTGGGCAGGTATCTTTAAATCCTTTGTCCCTGCAGCCATGGATAGCTGGTGAGACCCAAGGAAGGAGGCTGGTGACATGAGCATGTAAATGATTGTGTTTGTGTGATATGTGTGTTTGTGAGTGTGTGAGGTGTGTGTGTGTGTGTGTGTGTGTGTGTGTGTGTACATATGTACCTGCCCCAGCAAGTACATATTGTGTGTGTGTGTGTGGGTGGGTGGGTGGGTAGGTAGGTAGAGGCTAGAGAATGATCTGACATACATAAGACACACACACACACACACACACACACACACACACACACACACAATCATCATTTAGGTCTCAGGGAAGGAAGGAATAAGTAGTGGCATGCAGTCTCTGCCATAAACCCAAATACATTCTGACAAGGACAGTCATGAATGAGCACCCATGTGTCCAGCTCACTAGTTCACAAAGGAAAAACTGAGAAGTTCCTCTCCTGAAGCCCAGCCCAGGAATTGTCACCACACAGAGAGCTTGCCTGATAAGCTAGGCAGTCATTGCTGAACTTAGCAGCCATTCAGCTCCAGGGGGAAATTGTCCACTCTTAGAAAAACCCACCATCTTCTACACATCATCTTGAGGTTCATCAGAGGCTACTGCAAGAAAGCCTGGTTGTGAGCAATGATGCACACCAGGCCCATGCCAGCTTTCTCCAGGGGCTGCCGGACTTCACTCTCCGATGTCCCAGGCAGGACTTATAGCTGGCTTCGAACTTCTGTTGCATATGGCCTTCAAGGAACAACATTACAATGCTTAAGTTGACCCTGAGCAACTATAGCCACGATTCTGGAAGCCTCATGTGGCTCTGGGAGTCACCCTCCTCTGAGCAGTGGCTGATTCCTATCAGCTCAGCTGATCCTTCCAAAGTATCTAAACTTGAGAATACAGAAGCTGCAACTTCTTCCTAAGCAGGACTAGGTAAGAGTACTAGCTAAAATTCACTGTCAGGTTCAGGAAAGCAAGGCTGTTAATGGATCAGAAAAATCACACAAGAAACCCATCTAAGCCATGCAAGAGCCTGGTCCACATCACATCAGGAAATTCCAGACTCTGCTAGACCCACCAGACTGTGTTTGCTGAGTGTTTCTGGGTAGAATGTTTTGGCAAAGAATATTGAAAGAATCTGGGTGGGGTTCCTGGGTCAGCTGGGGTTCATCTACAAGGTTTCTGGACTTGGTCTTTGGATGGAATTTCATACGTCTGGTGAAGGCCTACTCTGCTAGTCAGATAGGCAAATGTTTAAGTGATAGCTGGACCAGTTATTCAGATTATGAGCTGAAAGAGCTCCTTACTAAATCCCAGTTTTCTGCTCTATAGATGAAGAGAATGAGACTCACACGAGCCTGTCAGTATTCAGTGGCGCACAGCTGGACCAGAGTGAGCTGGTGCCAGTCTCCTTGTCTGAAAGCTGAGGCCAAGTGGAGTAGAAGTGTCTGAATGCGGCACACTCTAAACCCAGTGACTGGGTTGTGTGTGTCTAGGGGTGGGGATCCCCAGGGCTTGATGGCCAGCTAGTCTAGCTGCACCAGTGAGCTTCAGGATCAGTGAGAGTTTCAAACACAAAGGTAGAGAGTGCTTGAGGAAGAACCTTGATGTCTATGAATGATACATTCTCTCTCTCTCTCTCTCTCTCTCTCTCTCTCTCTCTCTCTCTCTCTCTCTCTCTCTCACACACACACACACACACACACACACAGGTCTTTGTCCTTGTCTGTGTTGAGTCACAAAGCAGGCCCCCAAAATGGCAGTGTTGCTGTCAATGTCCTAAAATGATGGCCCAGGCCCAACTCAGGCCCAGATTCTTCTTCCTGCATAAACAGAAGGTTTCCTATCAGAAAACAGAAAGTTATCCCCAAATTCCTCAGACACCCTGTGATGGTGGTTTCTGTTTGTCAGGAAAACCACTATTTCCCTTCTCCACCCGTGATGCTCAACTACCTCAGGCAAAGTGCATCTAGTTCCCGATTAACTGGAGGAGCGGGCTTCATCGGCTGAAGGACCCCGCCCTGCTGACTAGCATGCAAAATCCACTTGCTTTCCCACACAGCCGCAATTTTCTACCCTGGGGGGGGCGGGGCAGCCTACTGGTTTATTCCCAATAAACTGTTTTTCTAGTTCAGTGGCTTCACTGTGCTTGCTTACAATTTGCCCCAACACCTCACTGTCTCCACCACTCTGGGGAAAATAAAATAGTTCATTCTCCTCTAAAACCAGGACAGGCTCTTGGCTCACTCAACAAGTGTTCAGTGGTTATAGACCGGACTGTATTCTTTTCTCCCAAAGATCGCACTGTCCAGAGACGCATGTGGCTAAGGAGACCTTTCACCTAAGGGCAGTGGAGAGGCATTGGAGAGAATCACAAAGGTGGAGTGGCTGTGGGGTGGCTCTGTGGCACCACTGAGGGCAGACCGCTGTGGTTTCCCCGGAAGGAGCAGCGGTGGAGAAGGAATTGAGACGGAGGAGCGGTTAAATGTCAGGCACAGGTGTAGGACACTGCGAGTGTAAACCGAGGTGCCACTTTCTTTTCCTGGCTACCCAATGACGTGGTGCAGGATGCTGCAGCGGAAGAGCTGATACAATGTGACAAATAGATTGTAAAGTGTGAGAGCCAGTGCTGGCTGCCACAGACACTGAGGTGGATGTCAGAAGAGCCCGTCCCCTAACAGCACTGGCCACCACTGTGGGCTTGGTTCTGAATCTCAATCCAAGGGAGGGCCTGTTTTTCTTTTGCTACAGTTATGGGAATGAAACTGGAGAAAGGGGGTGAGTGGTGGTTCCCTGTGAGTGGGGTCCCAAGATAAGGGACCATGTGGGAGAGAATAGCAGGTTCCGAAGCAGGTGAGGGTTTAGAAAGGGGAGTGAGGGGGAAGGGAAGAAACATAGTGGCACCAGGAACAGAAGAGGAGAGAAAGAGAGAGAGACATGGTGTATCAGTCAGTGTTCTCAGAACAGAAAGAACTGGAAATTACAAAATAGATGGCTACAAGATTTCATCTTCACACTGGAGAGCTGAGAACTCAGAGGCTTCCCAATTCATGAAGTCCCAATCAATCAGTCCCTTCAGCAGTCCACAAAAAGCACGGGAGATACCAATGGCCTCACTGGCCTTCAGCTCATGTCTGAAGACCGAGGATGCTGAGTTCTGTGACAGTGCAGGATGGCAACAGCAGAGGTAGTGGTGATGTAGATGTGTTTACCAGCAAGCAGTGAAGGAGGACAGGCAAAATCAATACAGATTTCTCCTCAATTGGAAAGTGTTGCCCACTCTTGGAAGTGTATTCCCCCATCCATTCATCCTTTGGGACACTAGATGAGCATTTGTACAAATACCTATATATCTCTTAGATACAAATGTGTAAGTTACTGCATTAGTTTTCCAATAAAGCTAATTTTGGCAGCCCTGTTCACGAAGGTGGCTCACACAGGCGAGCTTTCATAAGAAGAAACAAAGTGTATGGAGGGCTTACAATAGAGGCAGGGCTGGAGAAGCGGCTCCGTGGCTAAGCTGCTGACAATCATGTGTAAATCTTGCAGTTCGAGCTTCAGGGTCACACAAAACATCAATAAAGCAGATAAGGTAGGGTAAAAAAAGGGCCAACGATAAACACCCTAACTTCACTTGACCCCAAGACCAAGGCCAAGGACTTGAAATCCCACCAATCCCTGACATTCCCTGAGCACGAAACTCCACCAATCCCTGAGCTTATCCCAGAATCAATCCACAAAAGCAAAATCCTAAACCTCCCTAGAAAGCCCCACCACCACTACCACACACCAGAAACCCCATGTAAGAACTGTGCACTGTTCAGTTTGTTGCTGCTTCCCACCCTAGAGGCGGACACACTCCTGGATTTTCCCCTCCCAATAAATCTCTCAGGTGAGGTTTGTTGTGTTGTGTGACACTTTCACCAGACCAGAGCCCAGCTATAACATCTTTTGCTGAGCCAGAGCAGAACTGTAGCTCTTTTACTGGGAAAACTTTACCATGCTGAAACAGAGTTGTTACACTTGCACTGGAGAAACCTTTCCCTGGTTCTGCCAGAAGCAGAACCTCAACACTTACAGTGACTTCATGGAAATTCTTGGCCCTGGACTGCCAGGATGCCTTTCTATCCTAGTTCCAACACTTACAGATAATAATCTTACCTTCCCTGTTTAGTTATTGTGATTCAGTATATGTGGCGCTTCCCAGTGCCTAGAACACGGTAAATGGTCAATAAATGTTATGAAGCATCATTCCTATGACCGTTTTCTGTCCCCTTTCTAGAGGGAGGCTAGAGTGCTGATCTCAGAGCCATCAAGAAGATAGGAAGCAGCATGAATGTGGACTTAATTGAGAAATGCTGATACTGCAGTTGGAAGGCTAGCTGCACTCAGCCTGCTCGGTGGTGATTTGCGGAAGCTAAGATCATCCCTGGGTTACAAAAAGGCCCAGCACACTACACAGAGGGCAGATAGCTCCAATCAACCGTGCTCCAGTGACCTGGGCACAAATGAGTCAAAAACACATGGACTAGATTTCCTTTTGAATACACATGGGTTTAACAATTAAAAGGAAGGGGTGTTTGCCAAAATGCACTTTGTAATAAGCCCTGAAATAATAAAAGGCTCACTAAGGCGGAAACATCAATGAACCATCCTGGATGCTTATTAGCCTCTTGAGACAGAGGTTGAAATCCTCAGGCAATACTTAGGAAGAAATCTGGCCCGATACTCATCACAAGCCAAAACAGGAGTGCATGTGAGATGGAAGAAGGAATTTCTTAACTTTAGTGAGAGGTGCCCTGAAAAAGAACAGAAAAGATGAGTGAGAAAGTGACGATGCTTCTTCTGGGGACCAAATGCAGCAGTGCACCCTGGGAGACTGCCCCACTCCCAGCACGCCCCTAGCTAACTGCTGAATTTCAGGTGTACCCTTCACTTTCCAGGCAAGGTTCTCAATATGCAGATGGAGGGATCTCCATAACTTGTCTTCAAAGACCCCTTGAGGGTCTAAATATTCGCAGGCATCCATCAAAAGAAAAATAAGGACTCACATCCTGCTACTATTTACTGAACAAAAATTGGAATTAGTGTGTTTGCTCCCAGAAGCTTTGCTAGAAGTCTATCGATAAGACTTCCACTATAGCAAGATGTTTCTGCCTCTCTGTAAACATAGACAAACTCACTCTTGGCCTGGCTGCTTTACTGAGGGAATTTTGATCCAACCTCCCACTGCATCTATCAAGAGCATCTGTTAATAATTGGCTCTGACAGCATTAAAAGATAAAGTAACTGAGAGCTGGGAAATGGTTCAATCAGTGAAGTGCTGGCCTGCCTTCCAAACACAATGGCTGAGTACAACCCCCAAAATCCACAAAAGAAAGCCAGGTGTGGTGGCACAGGCTTGTGATCCCAGGGGTAAAGAGGCTTCCTGGGATATCTGGGGCCCTGTGGCCACATAACCTGGTTTGCTTGGAGAGCTTCAGGCCAGTGAGAGGCCCCTGTCTGGAGAAAAAAGTAAATAAAGAGATGAAGGATGCCTGAGAGACATTGCTAAAAGTTAGCATTATTATAATGGTATTAGACCTTTTTATTCACTAATTTTTACCAACTTTCTCGGTGTCCCCTGACTGAATATTGGCTTCACTAAATAGTCATGTACTTTAAAGTGATGGCAGACATGAAAGTGGATGGATTCCTATAGATAGTTTATTCTTCTCTTTCTTGTTTCTTCATGTTATTTTTTAATTTAAAGAGAACAATTTTATTAGAGTTTACGAGAGGAAAAATTCCAGGGTAGACACAGGTATAGATCTCAGCTGCTGCCTAGAGAAGAGAAGAAAGCATGCCCTTTGAGGTAAGGAGGTCAGGCACATGGCAGACAAACAGCCACATGAAGCCAAGGGCATTGGAGGAAGGGCAAGCAAGCCCGAAGTACCAGAAAAGGCATCCTTAGATCCTGGCTGGCATCTGGAAGGAAGAGACAGAAAGTAAAAGGAGGAGAGGCTATACTTTTCACACAGAGAAGTGGGAAGACTCAGCCAGACCCCCTGAAAGCCTGTAGTGACTGCAGGCAGTGTGGGGATTCTCAGAAGGAAAGGTACAGTGTCTCAATAAAGGGTTAATCATTCTACCTGTATCTTAAGCATGACTTAGGATGAACCTGCCTTCTCAGGGGTGACCCCACCTTCTTGAGGGGTGACCATGGCCAGATGACTGACCAGACCAGCTGAATTAACTCTTCTGAATTTGGGGTAGCTTGGAATAGTTCACCATGTTTTATATTCTTTCTCATATCCAGATCCAAGATTAGCCATAGGCATGGCAACACATGATCATACCAGTTTATTTCTCATAAAATCTTGAGACAAGAGAGCTGCTTTTCTAAAAAGATTTACTCTTTATTTTGTGTCTGAGTGTTTGGCATGCATGCATGTTGCATGCAGTGTCCTTGGCTGCCAGAAGAGGGCATCAGAGTCTATGAAACTGGAACCCCAGATGATTGTGAGCCTCTGTGTAGGTGCTGGAAACTGAACCTGGACCCTCTGAGAGGGTAGCCTGTGCTCTTGACCACTAAGCTGTCTCTTCTCCCCAGCATCTGCTTTTAATCATTCATGGAGACCTAAAGTTCTTTATCTTGAAAGAATTGTAACTCCACTGAGATGAAACCATTCAAAATTAAATAAGTAATGGTTAATTTGTTTCAAGTTGGAAATGCCAGTGCTCAAAATTGTTCCACAAAGATCCAATTTGTGTGTGTGTGTGTGTGTGTGTGTGTGTGTGTGTGTTATTCTGCTTTGTATTACTGTTATTTTTTTTTATATAACTGTCTCTTGGTTACAAAAAGACATCATATTCTTCTCTCTAGATAATGCATGCTCATAATGTTCATATGAACAGTAAATTGATTTCTCTATTTAGAAGTTTGAAATTTTTATTGTACATAGGACAATTAAAATGCTTTTTGTACGTTATGCCAACAGCTTCTACAGTGATCAGTAATTATTGTAATATTATATTCTTGAATTGGTGTACATAGACTTCAAATAAATAATAGAATTCCTACATATAAAACACATAATGAAATTTTTACTCTGAATTAAAAGAGTGTATTCTCCACTTCAAAGCCAGTACTCAAACATTAATACATTTGACTGGCAATGCTTTGTTCTGAATGTTGTTCTATGATAATTAGATACAATAGATAAATGATTGTAGCATACCCCATCACAAATCACTGGGCTTAAGGAGGCCAGACTCAATGCAGGAGACACTGGGTTTTGAGGCTTCCAAAAATGGGAAAGGATTAAGCAGCCCCAAGGTAGCTTTGGCTTGACCCAGCATATAGCCTCTGGTGCCTGGCTCAGGTGCCTTCTCTCCAGATCTCCTAGGGGAGTTCTCTGAACCTTTTATTTCTGAGCCCTCTGTCCACGAGTCAGGCACAAGAGGGATGCGACAGTGTCTGTTAGTAAGGAGAATGGTCCATTTCCTGCCTCCTCAAAGCAGTTTCCTTTGAGGGTCCCATGTAAAGCATTCTTTCCTTTGGTTCCAATTGCTCTCATCATGTTAGTTTTAAGAATGCAAAAGCCGAGTTGCACCCAGAAAACAAAGAGAGAACTGATGCATCACTCTTGGTGAAGGCAGTTACTTCTAGACTCATCCAAAGAGCTATTAACCACAAATGACAGGTGGAAATATGTTTCAAGAATGTTAGTAATACTCATGTTACCCCAACAATCCCATTGCTAGTGACCTAGGCTAGATAGAAACACTGACAGAAAACTATGTGCATGGACCTTTATACCATTATTATTTATAAGAACAACAAAAACATAAAAGAAAACGTAAGGAACACGGTTCTGTAAATCATGTATAACCACAGGAGAAAATATTATATAGCTATTAAATGTGTACAACAGCCATTTATGTGCTGGAGACATCTTGTGTGTAATGTAAAAGCTTGGACAGTATAAAATTTTATGAATCTATGATATATTTTTACCAATATAAAATATATGTCTAACAGTGTTTGCTTCATGTCTTCCTGAAGGTTTCCAAGATCAGTCTTGTTCAGCCAAGTGAATGCGGCAGAACTCAGGGCCCCATGACTTACTTCTCTGTGCCTTGCAGCCCCAGGATCTGTTGGGGACACAAGGACTTCTTTAGCTCACTTAAAACAGAGACTCGTGGCATTCTAAAAAGGTAAGTTTGGTTAGGGCACTTAGTTTTTAATGGGTCATTTTTATTTTTAATCATGTATACCTGTGTGGAAGAGGGGATGTGCACATGAGTGCATTACCTGAGGAGGCCAGAAGAGGGCGTCTGACCCACTGGAGCTGGAGTTGCAGGTGGTGAGAACTCTGGGAAATAAACCCAGACTGCAAGGGCAGTCTGACCTCTCTTACTTACTGAGACATCTCTACACCCAGAGTATGTTCAGGAGTTTTGGGGTTTTGTGGTTTTGTTTTTGTTTTCATTGGGGGGGAGCTGTTTATTTGTTTTTTGTTTTTTACTATTGGTTGCTTGGTTTTCTGAGACAGGGTCTCATCGTGGAGATCAGGCTGGCCTTGAATTCACAGAGATCCTGCTGCCTCTGCCTCTTGAGTGCTGGGACTAAAGGTGTGCACCATCATTTCCATCCCAGATGTTCAGTTTTAAAATATTTTTTAAACACTGTCCTTGGTATTCTGCCCCACTCCATTGACCTTAATAAATCATAATTTCTGGAGATGGCCTTTTAGTGCCCGTGGGTGACTATCAGTCACTAATACTACCCAAGTCGTCCCTTGGGGCCATGGCTATCTATCAGTGAGAATAAGTGCAAATTCTCAGGCCCCATTCACCCTCCTACCAGTGTCTGTGTGCACATCAGTGACAGGAGGTCCCTCAGGGACTCAAGTTTTAACAGTGTCTGTCTAGGTTCAAGTGGTATTTTTTTTAAAGTTTTACTTTTTTTACCAAAAACAGTAGCTCAGATATTGCCAAGGTACAATGTGGTGTTCTTATACATGATAGAATTTTACAAAAAACAAACCAGAACAATTTGCTTCCACTACCTCATTTGTTTGTTTGTTTTGTTATTTGGTTTTTGGTTTTTCAAAGCAGGGTTTCTCTGTATAGCCTTGGCTGTCCTGGAATTTGCTCTATAGACCAGGCTGGCCTCCAACTCAGAGATGTACCTGCCTCTGCCTCCCAAGTGCTAAATTAAAGACCTGCACCACTACTTCCCAGCTACCTCATGTTTTGAGATGAGAATTTTTCAAAACTCTTTCTTCCATTATTTTGAAATATGAGCTACATCATCGGATATGTGCATCCTGTTATACCACAAAACATCTGAACATATGCTTCACACCCATGGGCCCACCCATAACCTCCCTATTCCCCTTCTATCTCTGTCCCAGCCTCTGGTCACCACCATCCCACTCTCTAGCGCTATGTACTCCATTACCCCAGCCCCCGCATGTGCCGTGCTCCTGTGGTGTTTGTCCTTTTCACCAGCATCCTCCTGGTCCATCCGATTTGCTCACTTGTCCTGATAACCAATGCTTGCCATCACATAGATGACTTTAAAGTGCTTTAAAAACAATTTATGAGTAATTGAAGGATGTGACGTCCATCTAATTCCCTTAGAATCTAGAATCTCCCCTCTGTGGATTGTCAGAGGGCTGTTCAAGTCCTCCTATAATGATCTTTCTGAATTCTCCTTGGCTGATCAGATATTTGTTCTTTACTGAAGAACGCTATAAGAGGCAACCCGTAGAAGCCCAAGGGCAATGCTTCCGAGGCTGTCTTTCCCTTCTCCACACTAGCATTCCTTGTCCTTAACCCTAATCTGAAATGATATAGTGAAAGTCTATGTAATTTCTTATTATCCACTCCTCCTACTATACTGTAAGATCCCAAACACAAAAGAAAATCAATCATACAGCGTATCCCTAGCACCTGTAACTGAGCCTGGGCCCTAGCTCATGCGTAACAAGGAGGAGCCGAAGGAGCCAATGGTGCAGTAAGATATTTCATGGTGGCCACGTGTAAGATGACTTCTGAGCAGCCACAGCACCAACAACAACCGTCTGTTTTTAATCTTACAAATGGGGCATTTTGTGACTAACCAAGTTTCTGCTGAAAGGGCTGACTTACAAATTTAGAATAAACTTTGAAGATAAAGATTTTTGTGGTTTAGAATTTTTAGTCTGTTCCTGAATGTTTCCCCAGCTGTTCTTGATCTTAGCTGAAGTCCAGTTGCTGTTTGGGGACTTGGAAGGTCAGCATGGCGACAGCAGCCATCATGTCCTGTGCCTGTCATTTATGCCCTGTGACCTTGGCCAAATTATAATGTAACTCAAGTGCACCTATAAATAAAGACCTTGGGAAGGTCTGCTCTATGCAGTAAGGCCCAATGCTGGCTGACACACTGATGATGGTGACTGTCAAAGAAACTGACACGTAGGTGCAAAAAGATAAGTATATTAATATGCCCAGGTATCTACATTCTCTCTCTCTCTCTCTCTCTCTCTCTCTCTCTCTCTCTCTCTCTCCCTCTCTCTCTCTCTCTCTCTCTCTGTCTCTCTCTCTCTCTCTGTGTCTCTCAGTAGAGGTTGATGAACCATGCCTCTCTTCTCATATGTCCTATTTTCAGAATCTCAAACAAAGCTTGTAAGACCAACACCAACAAAACATGGCAGAAGGAATTACACCAGTCAGGTCCCTAAAGAGCAATCTCCAGGTCTGTCAGAACATCTCTCCCCTAGTTTATCCTAGGCTGTGCAAATGGGGCATCTGAAGGGAGAGCTGGCTCAGCCACAGGTGAGATGATGTGGGATGCTTCCCTCTAGAATCCCTTACATCTGCGTGTGGACATGAAGGCAGTCAGTGGTCTTGTGTTTCTCCTATGTGTTCTACCACTGCCAATGCTGCTGTTTTATGGTTTTAGGCTATTTCTAAACTCTACCCATTAATTTCTTTGGACTCCATCTAACATGGTTTTTATTTTTATCATTTATTTGTGTGTGGACTGGGTTTTTTGCCTGAATGTATGTTTGTGTACCACATGCACACTATGCCCATGGAGGCCACAGCAGGGTTCAGATCCTCAGACTGGTGTAACAGACAATTACGAGCCGCTCTTATGGGTGCTGAGACTTGAACCCAGGCCCTCTAAAGAACAACTAGTGCTTATAAATGCTAGGCCATCTCTCCAGACATTACTCAACCTGATTCAAAAGAATGATCTATAGGGGAAGGGTTGGGAATAGACCTCACTGTGAAACCACTTTCCCAGCATGCAAGAGAAGCAGAAGAATTTGAAGAGTTTCTAGTCAGTCAGTAGGCTTCAGGTTCAGCGAGAGACCCTGTCTCCAAAATAAGGTGGAAAGCAATACAGGAAGACACTGGAATCAACTTCCAGCCTTTCCATTGTGCACACATGAACACACACACACACACACACACACACACACACACACACACACACACACACACAATTTGAAAAAGCAGCTGCCTTAACAATTCACAGATTTGTTATATGAACATGTGGTTTAAATGAGAATGGCCCCCGTGGACTCATATACTTGCATATTAGTCACCAGGGGTGGAATCATTTGGGAAGGATTAAAATGATCAGGAGACGTGACTTTATTTAAAGAGGTGTGTTGGTGTGGGTGGGTTTGAGGTTTCCAGAACTGACCCATACCAAGCCCAGTGTCTCTCTCTTCCTGCCTGCTGCATTCAGATCAGGATATAAAGCCCTCAGCTACTGCTCCAGCACCGTGACTGCCTACATCCCTCCATGATGTGCATGGACTACCCCTCCGAACCTGTAAGCAAGCCCCAAATTAAATGCTTTTTTTTTTTTTTTTTTTTTTGGTAAGACTTGCCTTTGTCATGGTGTATCTTCACAAGCAATAGAACAGTAACTAAAACCAAATTTAATAAAACTCTGTTGGTAATTTCTAACACATTCCTCAGACGTCGTCACCAACATTATCAACATGTACATGAGATGGACATACTAACATATTAAGATTTAAATATGAACACATGACTCTGTTCTCGGTCAATTACTCTCACTCAGATCAAATTATAAGGTCACCACAAAAGTCTTGGACGTTGAAGACACCTGAGAAATTTCTAGTTCATAGATTACCCATCATCACCCATTCAGTTAAGGACAATATATCACATTCGGCAGGAGATCAAGAGCTTAAAATATGAAGGAAAAGGGGCTTTTTCTCCAACCTGATAAACTTGCTTTTTTTTTTCTCTGCACTTATGTCCTCCCTGGCATATTTTCAGCCTGAACTGTAGCTTGTCACCTACCCTCTTCTCTTCTTTCTCCCTTATGTGTGTCATCATAGAAGGTCACAGCCTTTCCCTCCCCAAACCCCAGCAGACATTTGTAAGAACTTGGTCTAAAGGAAAGGTCCATGTTCCATGTTCTGTGCATGTAACCCTCTGTACATCATATTATTTCATCAAATTTCTTTGCTCCCTCCCCAGTCAAAATACTTGATGAGGTGTCTGATGAAACTGCAACTCTCTATTCA
Organism: Cricetiscus sungorus; assembly: GCA_030556225.1. Classification (NCBI taxonomy): domain Eukaryota; kingdom Metazoa; phylum Chordata; class Mammalia; order Rodentia; family Cricetidae; genus Cricetiscus; species Cricetiscus sungorus. Next base: position 25,088,066 of record JANBXA010000734.1, read on the forward strand.
GATTGAAAAATCTGTTTTCCTTCCAATGTGTTTAATGTTCAGAGCTCATTTAACATCTATATGATTTTACAGAATTGGGGTGTAGGAGAGTCAAAGCTATAGGGGTCCTTCTTCCTAAACTATTTTTAAGGTTCCTTTAATTATCACTACACTGCCATTTTCTAGAGAAAAAAGTCCTTTGTAATTCTGTAAGCTTTATCAATCGAGTCTGAAGTCCTTAGGAAAATTATTTCTGTTCAAACATGATGTCTGTACTATTGTATCATCATCATCGTCATTACTCCTCATAAAATCCAGGGCCTTCTACATCCTAGGCAAATTCTCTTACTACAGACTTTCATCCTCAGCCCAGACTAATTAGTGTCAGTGCTGTTGGCATCTCTTCAAAGATGGCACTCTGCTCAAATGCCAGCTTCTAAAGTCCTTCACATAGATACCAATGACTGGTACGGGAGAAACTTCTAAAGAGCCTGTGGGATTGAGGGGAAGGGGTAGAGGAAGATAAGATCACCCTACCTGAAGAATTCACCCAGGAAGATGGGACTGAAAGTTATTTAGACAAGTGACCCAACAGAATCATCAGAATGCTCAAAAACATAAGCAAAAATTAGGGGGAATGCAGAAAGACATCTATTTCTAGAAAGAACACTTGATATTCTGACTCTCTGTTAATATCTCATTGGATGCACCAGTGTATTTATTTGCTTGTTTAGACAAGTAGTTATAAGCAAATTAAGATGACCATGTCAAGAAACAGCAAGCAGGTGTATTGCATATTGAAGTCTAAAGTATTTATGCAGAAAATGGGTTTTTGTTTAGATTTGGTGGTTTTTGTTGTTGTTGTTTTGTTTTGTTTAAGACAACCTAGTGATTGTACTCCAGGCTTATCTGAAACTTGAGATTTCCATGCCACAATCTCCTGAATGATCAAAATACAATCTTGGCTCATCAAATATGCTCTTTCAGTTTTACATTACGTCTTTATTTGGTGGGGGTGAGCCACACCACGGCTCATTTGAGGAGGTGAGAGGGCAACTTACTGAAGTCAGTTTCCTCCTGGCATCATGCTGGTTCTGAGATCCAACACAGATTGCCAGACTTGGCAGCGAGTGCCATTCCTACTGAGCCATTTTGGCAGCTCCAAATATTTTAACTATCATCAACTGAAAGGTAGAAACAGGAAGGTCAGTGGGGCCCACTGACCAGCCAGACTAGCCTACCTAGGAAGCTCCAGCCCAGCGAGGGAGCCTACTCCATAAAATAATGTGGAAAACGCTAAGAAACCATACCTGAGGCTGACCTCTGGCCTCTAGATGCACACACACACACACACACACACACACACCTAAACACATGCACACACAAAAATACACATTCACTCACATACAGAGTATCACTGAATGAGCCTTTCTGAAAAACTTTATTGAGGTGTAATTCCCTTAACGCATGTTTCAGTGTATCCACTGTTTGTATCTGTTATCCCCGTGTAATTGAAGTAACATTTCATCACCCCACAAAGAAACTGAGGCCACTTAGCAGTCACTCTTCTGCCACATCCCAACCCTTGGACAGCTCCAGGCATCAGCCTGACTGTGGTATTCCATGGGAAAGGAATCAGAACAAATAAAACTTTTTTAAAAAATGAAAAACACTGTGGTCTTTTGTTCTTGGCTCCTCCCAGTTAGTGTGCTTTCAAGTTGGCCATGATGTATGGCTTTTACACTTAGGCCCGTAGTTCATTCTGAGTTCACTTTTGTCCATGTTAAGAGGTAAGGGTCCACTTCTTCGTCGTTTTGTGTGTGGATCTGCAGTTTCTTTCTCCCCTTCTGAAGTCCTGACAAGGGCCTCTTAGTGTATTTCCTGAGTCTGTGCTGAGTGTAATTATAGGCAAGGTAGGATCCACACTGTAATTTTTCTGGATATATATATGATATATAATATATATATATACATATACCCTCTTTATTCCCTTAGTCCTCTATTACAGCCATCTTTGTGGGTAAATGGATATTTTGCACTCTGCCATTTTAATTCTCTTGTTTGTTTTTACTATACAGTCTTTAGCTTTTTGTTGGTTGCTATGGCAACTAAAATTGGCATCTGCAAACAAGATTTTATTTGTATAGGAAAAGTTAAATCCACTCTCCCTCCTCCTCTGTGATTTTACTGTGACAAAATCCACATCTTTATACATTACTAATTCCCAACACATTTTTATAGAAAATGGCTTTTAAACCAGACAGAAGAATTTAAACATTGCGTGGTATTACACTATCCTTTGTTCTGCCTACCCTTGTGAGCTTCGATGCGCTCTGTTTCAGCCCATGTGGAACAGGGCGACTGTCCAGCGTCTTTTCATTCCAGTCTGACAATCGTGACTCAAGACCTGCTTATTTGAAAATGTCTGAATTTCTCATTTTAAAAAATGAGTTCTTTGTTTGTTGCTAATTTCACCTGTACTGAAAAATTAGGAAGACTGCAAGGAGCATTGCTTAGGAGCCGTGCCATCTTGTTTGTCACATGTGGGGATATGTGCCACTAATTAAGCTGTGTGCTCTGGCACATGCCTGAAGAGCCCACCAGCGGGGTCTGATGCCCAATTTCTGCACCGCTGAGTATCTCATCAAGACGTCATCTTAAAAACAGCAACAACAAAACTAAGTCTGTTATGAAAATCTAACCCAGGATTTCTGAATACCAAATCCTCAGATGAAAAGATAACAGGCAATGGCGGAGACAATGGCAGACTGAACACCACACCTAGCTACTGCTCAGCTGCAAACAGTGGCTCATGGAAACTGTAACGAGTTGAACGGGGACTCACAGTTTGAACAGTTTGACGTGGGCCACAGCCTAATCCCTATAACCTACACATCATCCAATCTTATTTAGAAGATACACTTGATGTCTTGAGAGGGTGTCATGTTAAATCACCTAAGTAGATGCTACATCGAGTAACAATTGGTCTTGCTAGATGGAGCCAGAGAAAAAAATGACACAAAGAGGAGTCAGTATGAAGACAGAGATGGAGACCAGCATGATGTAACTAAGCCCAAGCCAAGGGATGGCAAAGTTAGGAGAAGTAACAAGGGGGAGTCTCCTACAGCACAAATCCCTCTCATAGGCATGCCTTGAGTGTGAACTCTGGCCCACAGAACTGTGACTGGGTATGTATGTTTCCGCTGTTTTCAGCTCCAAGATTGCTGTGGTTTTGTCTAAGCAGAGGTAGGGAATTGGCATGGGAATGTGTCTAATGACTCAAGGACTTCCACTTTTTGTCAAGGAGACAAAAATCCAGAATTTCCTACACACAGTATTTCTTTATCTTTAACACTGCACACCTTATATTTCAAAGCACTGAGTTATCCAAATAATCCAGCTCTCCCAAGAAGTTGTGGATCTGTAGTAACCGTTTACCACCCCAATCTAAGTATTCCTAAATCTGTACCATGCTCAGCTGCTCTCCAGATGCCATGCATGTCCCAAATCCTCTCTTTATTCTTTCCTGGGATCTCGCTGCCACAATAGACTCAACAACCTCAGTAGGATCTGAATTCCCAGTGTAGGAAGCAGAGCTACACTGGGTGGTGTATCAAAGCTTGACATTAAACGGGGTAAGCATTAGGTCAGCCGTTTGGTAAACCTGGGGATACAAACACTCTGATTGTTCTTCTGAAGTGACATCACACTTGGTCTGATTACACATACACTGCCATCCAGGTTTGTCCAGTAAAATCAGCCTTAAAACCAATCGTTTTGTGGGGGAAATTCAGCCACAAACCCTTCCCAGGAGCCTCCTCTGGGTTCCCAGAGCACCTGGAATAATTGTCAAGATTCCTACATCCCAGTGACTTCAATTTGCCATCGCCGACTTCAATTTGCCATCGCCTCATTAGCACTTTTAGATTGCTTTTGCCTTGATTTCTAAGCATTTTGTAAGAGGAAAGAAAAACTAAGCTTCCTACATCTGGGCCAGGACTGGCCAGCCACAGTCCCGGGCTTCAAGCCCAGTTTGCCCCTGGACAGCTGCGTGGCCTTGGCCAACCCTATTCACCTCTCTAGGCCTCAATTTCCTGCAGCTGATCTCTGAATTTCCTTTTAGCTTTAAAAATTATTTTGATGGCGTAATTTAATTATGCAATAAAATCTCAAATGTCTTTCGGCCTTCCCTGAGTTTGCGCAAGGGCGGAGGAGGGAGCAGACACACGATTCCATTTATTCACTGATGCCAGGTGTGTGTTATGCACTAGGCAGGCTGTCAAAAGCAGAGGGACAGGCTTACCTAGAAGTCACACACCTTAGCAAAGAACTTGCAGTCACTTGGGTGTTTGTGACACAGTTCCAACAAAATCAAGGTGTTGTAACTCACACAGGAAGAGTTGGAGAAGGGGTGAGTCTGGACAAGGAGGTGAGGCTTAAATTGAGTTTTGTAGGGCAAAGAGGACAAATAGTACCCAGTCCAGAAAAAAAAAATCTCTGGAAAGTGTATGGAACTCAGAGAATTGCCAAAACGTATTAGCTAAATGAGTAAAAGTAACCTGGCCACCCATTGCCCTTCACTCTGTATACTGCTTTCTCTCTGACACTTGAGGCAGGACCCACCGCAGCTCTGCCCGCTCGCTCCCTCTGGGCTTTCCAGATCCTTTCACCAGATGGTTCTCGGCTCTGTGTTGAAACGTGTCTTGGAGAACACCACCTCATCAAGACTAGAGGTAAATAGAGCTGACCTGGGCTCTAGCTGGCCTGCAAACACTGCCACATGTTCTTGCTGTCATGCACTGAGCATCCATCTCACTTCCCAGCTACCTGCCCTGCGACCTTCAAGTTCATGCCTCACATATGAACACAGTACTTCAAGCAGAGGACACAAAGACGTATCTGGTTCACACACAAATATGGGACACATATGATACGTAAAAATGTTAGAGGTGAGGGGACCACGCTCCTTAAAGCAAAGCTACTTAACTCACTGATTAAAAAAAATAAAAAGATATGAACATAGAAAAGGGATGAGGAAGTATATTGGTGGGAGGGGACAAGAGAATGTGACGGGAGGAGGGGAATAGAATTAAAATGTATTATACATATATATGTGTGTGTGTGTGTGTGTGTGTTTGTGCATATATATACACATGTATATATACATGAAAATATCACAATAGCACCCATCACCAAGTAAAATTAATATATATTAATTAAAAGCTTTACAATGGTCTGAAATAAAAGCAAAAAGCATATAGTATGCACATCTACTGTCTCTCTCTCTCTCTCTCTCTCTCTCTCTCTCTGTGTGTGGTATGGTGTGTGTGTCTGTCTGTCTGTCTGTGTGTGTGTGTGTGTGTGTGTTGATTTTCTGACTGAACCCGGATGGAGTCACTGTTCTAGGGGAGTTTGAAGCTTTCCCCAGGACATGCAGTTTTCAGGTCACCCTAATTCCTATCCAGATTATTATCAGCAAGCCATTTTACATGTTTCTCTGCCAGGAAAAATAAATGGCTAGAGCCAGCCCCTTCTAAGTAATTTCCCAAGGACTCCTAGCTGGCAACTTCTATTAAACAATGTCACATTCTAATGCAAAAAAAAAAAAAAAGTTACTTATTCCCACCATGGGGGTGTTGTTTTATAGAAACTCTCCTACTGTGGTGGAAAGTTCCATTTCTTCACCCATAAAATTTGGTGTGCTGACAATGCAGCTACACCAAACAAAGATGATGCAGGCAGGGGTTTGTACAATATTTAATATACAATCATTACTCCACTGAAAAAGACAAGAACGGAGTCATGACTTTTCAAGAAAGAAGAAACACAGCCATGTAGACAAGGAATGTAAAAAAGTCAGACACTGGCCCTTTTCCATAATCTGGTATTTTGGCTAAATAAGCATCGCTGGGCCTTTATTTTAGGAGAGATTGAGGAAACAGTAAGAGTTCTCAGCTTCTTGGCAGCTTGAGAGACAAGGTTCTCTGTTTCCAGAAGCCCCGGTGAGAAACTAAGAATTTCAGGTAGTAAAAGAGGGAGTACCAATCTGTCCTTTCAAAAATTAACTGCAGTTTTAAATGGTAACAATGAAGCATATTTCTGTTTCAGATTTCAATATCATAGCATCCATGTGCTAAATATTGGATCAGAACAAAGCATTAACTTTCAATAATAAAATTCTCACTGGAGCAAATGAAGGAACAGTCAAGGGCTACAAACTATAACCCAAGGTAACAATTTAATTATTATAAATTATCATAATGTGTACCATAACAATGCAATAGCTATTATGTCACAATAAAAATAAGTAAAACAGACTGATCTCTTATAGAAATAAAACTTCAAAACCAAAAACTGAACTTGCAGAGCTCAGAGCTGGCGCCCTCTAGGCTCTGGGACGGCATGTTCTCAAAGCTGCCCCTCCTAGCATGCTCTTCAGTTTCTACTGTGGAGCACAAAGCAATCTTCAGAATTCAAAGCCAGTGGCCTCCTGTAGCATTACTCTACACAAAGGGGCCTCAGTGAGCTCTGTCTCCTGAGACAGAGGAAAATAGAGTCATTCTACCCAACAAGCCGTATAGTCTAGTGCTGTCCCAGAGCCCAGACGGAGGAGAAAGATACAGGAAGAGGGACACTGGCAATCCTACAAAACAGAAAGAGAAGCAGAAACAAAGAGATCCCAGAGACAAAAAAGCAAACCTCTCTGGGAATGAGCAACGCAGCCTGCAGGCTGCCCTATTACAGCCATGGTGGAGGATGCTCTCCCTCCCAATATGAACAGGCCAGCAACTCTGGCTGCAGCGAGTCCCTTGTTGGTGACTTTGGGCTTCTGAGGACAGGATCTTTTTATGTGTGGTTAGCAGACACTCCCGTTGTTACCCTTGCTGACTGGCTCTGGGGCCCATTTCTGTCTATATTGGTTTCCTTTGGGTTCTCTCAAGTCTGGGTCCAGAATGGGCCTTCAAGTTTGCAGTTTTCCTTGTCGGTGATGAAGGAGGCACTCTGAAGACGTGAAAGGCAATGATAGGATGCAAAGGACCTAGTGTTGGTCCCCTCACCCAACAAGAAGTGAGACCAAGCAGTGTGCTGTCTTCTCCTTCTCTTCCTTCTTCTTTAATTGTTTTACTCTGCCTATGTGTGTCTCAGTCAAGAGAACCCACTGTTCTGGGATCTAGGATGGGAAAGCATCTTAAAGTTGACTTCCTTGCCTCACGTTGAGTTCTGTTTTCTGTTTTACTCTTTTGGTCTTATTTGTGTTTTGAGGTAATATCTCATTGAACATACCAGGCTGGCCACAAACCCAGATCCTCCTGCCTCAGCCTTTTAAGAGCTGGTATCACATTTTCAGTATTCTGAGAGGACGTCTTCTCTTGCCTTATCTGCTCTTCCACTTATCCTGAGAGCACTTCAGATTTCACAGAGCACCAGAGAAATATCAGGACTTGAGGAAATGGTAAATTATGCAGATGCTATTGATAAAGTGGCTCTCTAAAACCAGCTGTCTGAGGATCTGCCAAGGCCCTGATTACAACAAATGCTCCTTGTGGTCTGAGCCAGCAGAGGCCCTGGAGACCCATGAGTACAGACAACCCTCTTTCAGATGAAGCAAAGAGGCCGGGGCAAGTTAAAGATCTTTGTCAGGGTGGTTCAGCTGCAAGTGGCTAAGCTAGGATCCTAGTCTCCAAACATCTCCATGATCCACTTATCCAATGACTCTACAAACCCAATGATGCTTGCAATCATAATATTTCATTCTCTAGATATATTCCATGTTAGAACTTCTGTGTTCTCCCTTAAGCCAGACTCAGCAAAGGAAACTGTCACATATATGTAGACATACACATACACATGCATATATAGACATGCACATATACATGCATGTGCGCGCGCACACACACACACACACACACACACACACACACACACACACACACACCCTCAAACTGCTAGGTTTGTAGCAAGTTTTTTTCTAATCCTCTATCACCAGACATAGGGATGCTTTCTTTGGCACTGAACCATGCCCTATTTACTCATTTAAGTCAGTGACAACTTTTAACCACCCAGAGAAGCTCATATCACAATCATATCCATTAACATTGTTCAGAAGTGTTTGGGGACCTTAGAACTGTGGTCAACTTAATAACCAGTACTTACCATAAGGGAAACAGAAAATTATGGACTTTTCACTAAAACCAAGGATTTAAAAGTTTACTTGGCTCATCTCATTTTTTTCCTCTTGGCCTTAGGAAGTTTGCCCTTAGCTCTAGAATTGAATGTTTTATCCATCTTGCACATACCAGAAAGTTCAACATTTCTTTAAAGTGTCACAACAATGATAAGCTTGTTGGAGTAGTCTAGAAGTCTAGCTATGAGACATCGAAGTGCACAGAGAATCTCGGCTGCTAAGAGCACTCTGACCGGTGCCGAGCAGGTTCTGCTTTACTCAATGACAGCAGGCACACAGCGCTGTCTCACACTGTGGGAAACTAGACACTGCTCGGTCTCCTTGACTCCTTCGGGAAAACGGGTGTCATTTCTGTGTCATCTGGGGTGGGCGAATCAGTGAGATCACCTCTCAGTTTTCTGTGATCTTCCCCACTGATGGTTCTAAGGCCAGCTGCCACACAAAGTATGTCCTGTGACCTGCCCCAACAGAGTCTGTTGTAGATGGAAGTTTCTGCTCACCCCATGAGCACTTAATACAAAATAAACATACATACAGAGGCTTATATTAATTTAAGCTGGGTGGCCAATGGCTCAGGATTCTTATTGACTAGCTCTCTCTTAATTATTAACCCATTTCTACTAATCTGTTTATCTCCACATGGTCTTGGCTTACTGGTGATGCCTGAATCATTTGCTTCCTCAGCAGCTACACAGCATCTTCCTGACTCTTCCTACTACCTTTCTCTATCCCTGTTTGGATTTCCCACCTGGCTAAGTCCTACCTGTCCATTGGCTGAAACAGCTTTATTCATCAGCAAAAAAGAGAAACATATTCACAGCATACAAAAAGGACATTCCCCATCAGTCTGTCTCTCTCCCCTTGTACTAGGAACATGGTTTGGATGTAAAGGTAGGTGGGTCAGTGGCTGGAGATGAAACTAAGAGCAGGTCAGTGGTCCAGGCTAGCAGCAATATTCTTTCTGTTTATATTGTCTACTGCTGCTATATTTGATTCTTTAAAACCAAACAGAAAGTTAAGACACTTCCCTGTCTATTGGTAGGAACATAGAATTCTTGAATTCTTTAGACTTCTACAAGCCTTTTATAGTCTTCTCACAGATATAGTTCCCCTATATATAAAGATTTTTTTTTTCACTTGTGATGTTGAACATTTTTGGCCTTTGTGTCTGTGGTCACAGAAGAAATCGAGCCAACAAAATCCACACTGCTGGCTTTATGTGTGGTCAGTGCCTCACTTAAAATTGGTCATTTTTTTTCCCTTCTAGCACACAGATTAAGGCAGGATGTACAACAAGAATGTATTCTTCACATTAAAACCTGTGTGTAAATGTTTGTACCTGCTCTACTCACAACAGCTTAAAAACAGACGAAACCCAAACACCAGTAACAAATGAATGGATGGGAAATTTGGGGGCATGTCTGAGTATGAAGCCATTATTCACCCATGAAAAAGAACTGGGTACTGAGCAATGCTACAACATGGATGAACTCAAAATGATTACATTAAGTGAAAGAAGTTAGACACCAAAGGCCACGTGTATTATTCCGCATCCATAAATTATGCAGAGTAGGTAACGCAGTAAACATAGAAAGTAGATTAGTTATCACCAGGGACTTTGCAGAAGATGGATGCAGGAGAGGCTGATTAATGGGGAGGGAAATAACTTCCTTTGGAGTTATAAAACATCCTAGAACTAGATAAAGGTAATGCTTGCACAGTACTGTGAACGAGCCAGTTGTATACCTTGCAGTAGTTAGTGTTGCCATATGAACTTTGGGTCCCAAGGGTCCACGAGCACCAGCACACATGCACACACCACGCACATTCACACTGTGGAAGAACGAGTAAGGGTTCGGACCCAGGGTTTCCATGGCGGCAGATCTGTTTTCCCAGAGCCATCTACTCAGTGACTCCTTTCTCTGCCAGTCGTCCATTTACCTCCCATGGCCTTAGCAGCACTGTAGCTACAACCTGATCTTCTTTATCTTCCTATCCAGCCTACATTCCGCTCTTCCCTAAGCCTGCACTCAAGGGACTGTCAGATCAACTTTGACAGGTCATTTGGGACACTTCTGAGCAGATCCAGAGAGGTCACACTGCCCCCATTAAAGTAAGCCTGGAGGTGCAGAGCCCTCTCCACTTTGTTGAGGGGGTCGTGTGTTTTGTTTTGTTTTGTTTTTCAGTAGCACAGATGGGTCAGGTCTGGAGAGCATGTTAAAGATACCAGTTGCTTCTTCAGAAAAATAGACGAGCTAAACCCTGCCAGCTCGGCACATGTTATCAGAACTGAATGGCCCCAAATCAGAGGGAACGGGCTCAACAATCTATGATGGAAGCTTCCAGATGTTCCCTGAAAAGGAAGAGGAAAAACACCAAAGGGACAGCTGGGTTCTCAACTGGAGAGTCTCCCACCTTTATCTCTGTGAGCCCTACATAAAGCAGACCTAACCCCGAAAACCCTTTGTGAGACATGGCAAGCCCAGGGGAGGGGGATTGAAGCAAACAGAAAGCAAATGTCTACTTTGGCAATGTCCGTGGCTGACGTCAGTTTGTTTTCCTCTCCTTTGTTAATGGAAAAGAACTTATAAGACAGCCCAGTGGAAATACTCAATACAAAATGTTCTGTCTGACTTTGATCATCTGTGCTTGCTGTGATAAGCAGCATATGGCAGACCCTTCACTTGTGGCTGTAGAAAATCAGCGATCCAAATGTCTTTTCCACAAACGCTTACCTGCTAGGAAACAAAATGTCAAAGGACTAAGATGAAAAAAGAGCAGCCACAGATCGTGCTGGAAGTTACCGACTGTGTAGACACTTCATGTGTAGGCCCCACGTCCCCATTTCAGACGCTCCTGGTCCACCCTTCTGCACCCAGGTGAAGGGGCTCCAATGACTGCTCTCCTTGTCAGGGGACATCTACCTCTAATCCCAGGTTTACCTGGGAGGGGACAGGCTGCAGTATGCTTTTGTTTTGTTTTGATTTTCTGTCACTTGCAGCTCCATAGCTGTGTTCCTCTCTCACTCAACCACGTTTTAGCCCGTACTGCATTCTTCCAAGTCCCTAACTAAGAAACCTTCACAGAAATTTTCAGGTTCCAGGATTTCCACTGGTGACCATCAGCACAGAGTTTATCATTTCAGTCATGCTAACTGTACAGTTTCGCATGACGTTGAAATTGCTGATAGCCATTGTGGTGAAACCCTCACCTGCGTGCACTTCCACAACCTTGAACACCTCTGCTGTCAGCAGTCAGTCCTCCGGGCTCACTGCTGTCTTCCATCCCCTGATACTTACTCTTACACTCTCTAAGTGTTTCATATGAGCAGAATCACACAGGATTTATTCTTTTATGCATGGCTTATTTCACTTAGTATGTTTCTTTTGGGTTCCCATTCTTTTTTAAAAGCTGGAATAGATTCCATTGTGGGTCATACTGCATTTACCCACTCATCAGCTGACTAACCTTGAGCTCCTTTGTACGGTTGGAATGATGGTACTAGAGCTCCTATGAGCTGCTGCTGTACATCTATGAGGTCAAGGCCTTGCTTTCAGCTCATTTCTGTGAGTGGAACTAACTGTAGCTTCATATAACAATTCTATCTAAATTTTGAAGGCGCTCTGCCTTAGTTACCATTCCATTGTTGTGAGGAGAAACCACAACCCAGGCAACTTTTACCAAATAAAGAATTTAATTAGGACTTGCTTACAGTTTTAGAGGCTTGGTTTGTGATCATCATGGCAGGAAGCAGACAGGCACAGCACTGGAGTAGTGACGGAGAGCTGTACATCCCAACCCTCAGGCAGCAGGCAGAGAGGAAGAACCTGAGCCTGGCATGGGCTTTTGAGACTTCAAAAGCCACAACAGTGACACACTTCCTCCAACAAGGCCACCCCTCCTAATTCTTCTCAAACAGTTCCGCTGAGGACCAGCATTCAAACATATAAGCCCATGGGGACCATTCTCATTCAAACCACCATAACCACCATACTGATTTCTATAGCAGCTGCAACGTTTTACGTTCCCATCAGCATAACAAAATGCTTCAGGGTTTCTATATCCTAGCCAATGTTAATCTTGTGGCCTTTTATTTGTTTAATTGACTTTTGTAATAGCCAAATTGGTGTGTGTTAAATACAGTCTCACTGAGGTTTTAAGGGTTTTTTGTTTGGTTGGTTGGTTGGTTGGTTTGGTTTTTATGTTTTGTTTTGTTGTTTGTTTGTTTGTTCTTACAGTATTTATCATCCATTTGCATATGGTCTTTGAAAAACTTCCCACTCAAGTCTTTTGCCCACTTTAGAACTGTTTTTTTTTGGGGGGGGTTGCTGAGTTGCAGGAGCTCTTTATATATTCTAGCTATTAACTCCTAGCAGATACCTGATTTACAAGCATTTTTCTCATATTATGAGTTTCTCTTTACTCTCTTGATAGTATTATCTTATGTAAAAACATTTAAAATTTGATGAAGCATGAGTTACCTATCTTTTCTTTTGTTGCCTGTGCTTTTGCTGTCATCCAAAAAGTCATTACCTCATCTGATAAGTGGTTTCTCCTCCTCCATATCATTTTCACTCAGGTTAGGTCTCTGGTTCACTTTAAGTTAATTTCTGTCTATCACATAATGTAAGGGACCAACCTCATCCTTTTGCTTGTGGATGTCCAGTATTTTCAGTTCCAAGTTTTTCAAAGACAGACAGACCCATATCTGGTCTTGGCAGTTCTGTGAAAATCACTTGGTCATATTCATAAGGATTTATTCCTGAGCTCTCTGATTTATTCCACTGATTGTGGGCATGCGTGCAAATAGAAGGTAGATGATGGCAACATGCCAGGACCACACTGTTCTGACTACAGTGACTTTACAGTGAGCTTTCCAACCTTATTCTTGAGTTTCAAGGTTATCCTGACTCTTTGGGGCATTTTGAGACTCTCTGAGTTTATGATGGAGTTTTCTTTTTCTACAAATATGACTGAAATTTTGATGAGGTTTTCTTTGAATCAAAGATCTTCCAGGATACCCTTCTCTAAGCTGAAATGGCTACAAGCTTTCAGGAAAGCCCTATCTTGCATTCAAGAGGCATCCCTAATTCAGCTGTCAGGGTTTCCTTGCTGGAGAATGTCCTTGGTTTTTCTCTTTGCCATTTGTCTCTATATTAGTTTGTCTCATAATCAAAAGCTAATAACCAAGAGCAATGGAACATCATGTTTCTTTGTTTATGTTTAGGTACTTGGAAAAAAATAAGCCTCCTTCCAAAGGAAAAGATGTGTTTCTTACAATCTAGTTGTTCCAAGTGAAATTGACTTGATCATCAGTAATAGCAGAGGAAGATACTTTTTACCTCAGTTCCCAAACTGATTAGACAAATGATGGTTTACCACAACTGACTTAAGTGAATTAAATTTACCACTGCACTTACAATGGGCAGACTTTCCTGAGATGTTCAGAGGAAGAAGAGATAAAGTATGGCTGTTGACAGAAGTTTTTAGGGATGGATGATGTGTGGACAACCAGTAGTGCCCCTAACTTTCTACCCAGTACCTCTGTAAGTGGGCCAGAGATTGTACACAATAAAAAATTAAGTGCCTTTGTTAGACTAAGTCCAAATAGTGAGGATAAAATGTTGAGAGAGAATAACACTGTACAGTCAGGGAGATTTGACTTAGTGAGAGCTGTGAAATTTGTGAAACCAATAAGGATTTTCTAAACAGATGGACCAAGCTCTGGAATTCTCAATTCAAACCAAGCAACAAGAGGTTTCTGTTTCATTCTGATGGTGACAACCAAGAACTTAGACAACTTCTCACCACTACATTCCATTCTACTTTCTCACGTGATAACACTTAAGAATGCTATACAGCTGGACATTCAGGCACATGCTGTAACCCCAGCACTCAGGAGGCCAAAGCAGAAGAATTGTAAATTGGAAAACAAGCAAGACTACACAAAGTGAGTTTGCAGCCAACCTGAGCTACATCAAGAGACCATATCTCAAACATAGATGCACACACGATTCATGGCTAAGAGAACGAGACCATACCTCAAACACAGATGCACACGGTGCATAGCTAAGAGAACGATTCTGCTCATTTTCAATTTTGTTTCATTTCCTTTTTTATGTGCATTTTATGGGGCCATCCAGTCCTCTTCTAGTACAGTCTAGATTTAATAAATCCTTAATCCACAGGAATAGAGGAAACAGTCGCAGCTGCTCCTTTCCAAAAGCACTGGTCAGTAGTTTTGCAAGCTCATTCTAGAAGAATCAACTGAAACGAAATCCTCTCCTCAGAGTAGTATGAGAGCTATTTTCCTCTTTCTAAAGCAGTTGATGCTCCAAAACTTTGAAGGAAATCCAAGGTAATTTTTTCTGAAGCTTGGTAATATTTATCCAGACAGCCTGTGCGGCAGCCAAGTTGAGAAAGAACACCAAGGTTTTGGATGGGGATTTTTTTTTTTCTGACCAATGGACCAGGTAACCAAATCAGACAGCACTGTAGGCTGTTGTGAGTACAGTCCTATGGGGGAAGGAGTATCGATTTCAAGCATAGAAAAGGAACAAAGAAAAATCTTTTGACTCCTCCAGGTTAAAAAGTGGCTTAGATCATACAGACATTACAGTGAGACAGGGACAGGATGAGGGTTACGGAAGGATTATGGAGGAGGCAGGTGTTAGTAAGGGGGTTAACAACAACAACTAATTTAAATATATCAGAACCATCACAGTGGTCCAGAAGTTGGTTATGAAGACAAAGCCACTGTCCTACAGAGAGCAACATGGTTCAAAAGCTACCTCCCTTTATTATTATCTTTTTCATCATCATTTTTATTTTGTGTGTATGGGTACTTTGCCTACATGCATGTCCGTGAACCATATGCATGCCTAGTGCCCTCAGAGTTCAGAGGAAGGCATTGAATCCCCCTTGAACTGGAGTTATAGACAGTTGTGGACCACCATGTGTGTGCTGGGAACTGAACCTGGGTCCTCTGGAAGAGCATCCAATGTGTTCTTAACTGGCTGAGCCATCTCACCAGCCTTGAAAGTTAACTTCACTTTCAAGCTGCTATTCAGGATGTCAAAATGAAAAATCTCCGAATACTTGTTTCCTGTGAACTCTAGAAAATTCATCTTGAGTGCTTATTGTACCTGTTGAAAACATTTATCCTAAAGAAGGCCAAAAATTTCAATCTGGAAAGTCAAACAAAAAGCATGGATTTGTAATGGGCTCATGCAAGTTAGGCTGACTAGACTTCAGGCCTTTGCCCTTTCACCTGGGCCTGTGTGTGTTGTAAGGAAGTTAATATTTCTAACATAGCAGTCATTTTGACATCTAGGATGTGTACATCCTCCCGAAGAGCAGAGGTCTGTTTCTTTAATAACCCCAAAGAGCAAAATCACTGAGGAGCGATTCCAGGCAGATCGTACACAGCTTAGGTTTCCTCACAACCATCCTCAAGCTTCCTGTGGACTCTTGATTTATTTGTGCTGTCAAGAAAACACCTCAGTTTCCAGCAAGATGAAAAATGGCTGAGCCACCCACTGCCCGGCTGGCCAAGGTCCCAGCCACATGGCATCTGTGAAAATATGAGTGATAAAGTTTTGGTTTCCAGTTTCCATTTTTAGCTTTTAGGGTTTTTTTTCTGTTCTCTGTAGTAGTTGTCACCCCTACAGCCCTCACATCTTAAAGCCATAACTTAAAGAATGATAAAAAAAACTAAGGAGCCAAGCACTTCCCCTGAAAAATAAAATTATTTTAAAATATTAGTTTAGAAAAATAATTAAGCCTCTAAACACACCCCAAGTGGACTTAGGAAAACAAATTAGCTCTTAAATAACCAAAAGCCTTAAGAAGTAAACATCTTTTATCCAGGTGGCTTAAGACATACATACCAGGGGAAAAAATTCACATTAAAAAATCTGGCGAGGCATGTGCTATAGCTGGGCAAATACATTAATCTGTGGTAAGGTGCTTGCCAAAATTGTGATGCAGGTGGAGGGGGGGAAGTAGAGTGGGACCAGGATGAAGAAAAAAATGAAGAAAACCTTCTAAAAAAAACCTGATTAATTCTAGCTAAAGAAAGTCTTAGAAGTTTACTCTGAAGACAGAGCATACAGTCATTACAGCCATCAAACTTATTTACTTACTTTGGTTTTTCAAGACAGAGTTTCTCTCTATATCCCTGGCTGCCCTGAAACTTGCTCTGTAAACTAAGCTGGCCTCAAACTCAGAGATCTTCCTGCCTCTGACTCCTGAGCTCTGGGATTAAAGGCATGCACCACTACCACCAAGCTTCAGCTTTTTAACTGTCCAAAAATTTTCAGGTTTGAATGTATGTTTAGGGATACCAAGGCACCATCTTAGTTGGAGGACACTGGGGAGACTCTAGCTTGGAGTAGTGACTATGAACACCCAGGGTCTTCACAGGTGCTTCCAGAATTTCTTCCTGCATGTAGTTGACTGTCAGCATCCTACACAGAGCCCCACACCTTGTCAATTTGGTTGAGTCCTCCCCACACTCCCTGTAACAGACACTGAAATGAAGATGTGGGTCCAAGTAGCTTGTTAGAGGCAGTCCCAGGAAATACTGACAGGCATGTAGAGAAGGCCCAGGGAAGAGGAAGGCCATGCAGAGCATGTAAAGGAGCAGACTGTCAATGCAGGAAATGGGGGCTCAGTATCACAGGAACCATACAGAGATGGAGGAGAGAACACAGGGGCCAAGGATGAAGGGTTATTGCTTTTCAAATCTTATCCATCACTGGTGGGGGACCACTCTTGTTGTACAAGTTTCTCAGCACTTCACAGCCCGCCCCACCAGAAGAAGCTGTTATGTCCAGAGAATTCCTCACACTGGAAGAATTGTAGCAAGCAGCTGTCAGTATGTCCCAGAAACATTGTGCACAAGACTAAAGTAGGCAAACAAGACCCACAGCTATACTCAAGAAGGATTAAGTGTTGGTTAAATTAGGAGTAGGTAGTTATAAAATGAGACTGGCGCACGCGCACACACACACACACACACACACACACACACACACACACACACACACCAGCATTCTTCCTTTTCTGACATGAGTAGACCTATCTTGTTCTTCCTGGAAGTCTGAAGATGCCAGTACCATCATTTTAGACAACCTCTTTGCTTTTGAAGTGTCCTGCTTAGATGCCCTGTAGCAAAATAGGCTAAGATAATACTCATATTCACTCCAGGATGAAATAAGGGACCAGCAAATAGTATGGGAAGTAGGTAAAGATGACATCAGCAATGAAGGAGGCAAAAAGCAGACAGAGAGACAAGGTCACAATGTAGACAGGATTAAAGCAATTTTGCCCAATCAACAAGTCAACTAGACCAGATGTCAACAAAGAATTGAGTGTAAAGGATGCTCATGGCCTGGTGAAGGAGAGTTGTGAGGAGGGAAAGATATTCCCTTCTCGTGGCCTCCTTATGGTAAGGACTATCTGGGATTCCTACTTTGATGTCTTCAAGTGGACATGCAGTTCTGAGCTGACCTTAAATATATATGTTGTCATGACACCACAGCCAAGTTGTTTCTAGATGGTTGAAGGTTTGGTTATTTGGGTAATGTAGCATTTTTCCTTTAGCTTGTACAAGGTTACTCGGAGAAACTAGTGGTGAGAAGAGCAAATGCAGAACAGTTAGGGTCCATGCTTCCCCAGATGGGTGCTGAGCATCCTTCAAAACACAAGACTCTTCTGATCCCACCTTTAATAGGAAGATTGTGTTTGGCAATACCAGGAGTCTGCTCAAACTGAGTTTGGCCTGATCTTGGATCTAGATCAAGGAAAATGACATCACATTCTGGTCTGCTGGTGTTGCAGAAGCAGCAGGGTCACATTTCCATGACCTGAGGGCCACACAAGCTTTCTAACCCTGCAAATGCCTTCTCTCCTTAAACCACACCAAGCAAAGGACAAGATAGAGCCACAGGAGGGTATCCCTAAGAGAGAGAAATCCAGTTCAAAATCTTGGAAGGATAGCTTGCTTTCTCTCCAGTTAACCATGGAGTTTCGGGAGTTACACTTCCCAGAATAAACTTGTTCTTTTAAATGTTTGCCTTTGCTTATTTATTCATTTTCTGTGTGCACATGAGTGCCATGATGTGTGTGTGCAGGTCA
The DNA here is from genome assembly GCA_030556225.1 of Cricetiscus sungorus. NCBI lineage: Eukaryota > Metazoa > Chordata > Mammalia > Rodentia > Cricetidae > Cricetiscus > Cricetiscus sungorus. Next base: position 25,106,370 of record JANBXA010000734.1, read on the forward strand.
GAAGACAGCATATAACAGTTGGTTCTCTCTTTCCACCATGTGAGTCCCAGGGATTGAACTTGAGTCCTCAAGGTTGAAGGTAAGTACTTTCACCTGTTGAGCTCTCTCTCACCTGCCCTAAATCTCTATTCTGTATAAATCCCTCAGTGTTAAATGTTTCTTAAAGAAGTATCACATGCACTGATATTTGTACTTGCAGACAAGCTTTGAACTTCACTTCTCCTTGTATGAAATGCAATGCCACTGTATATTCCTCCTAAAAATCAAATGACATCAGTTATGTAAAAGGAGCATGAACTCTGCATGGCCACAGACTCATTTTTATAACTGTATCAGGGACACATATGTTCCTTGGTACAGATCCTGAGTACAAGAAGGACATGACAAGTTGATAAAATAAGTCATTTGTCTTCCAGATTTGGAGATGCCAGTACCAACCCAGTGTCCTTGTAAATGAATCTGACTTTCCTTTATCTGACTTGTAAAATCTGCACCCATAGGGGAAGGATTCACTTTACTGTGTGGAAAGAAACCAAAGGAGGGGAGAATCATTCAAATCTCTTTTTGTAGCCTTGCTGCTGGCCAAGAGGGCAGGTGTGTGTGTGGGGGGGGGGGGCCTTCTGGAGTCCAGGAGAATACCCTGAGGCTCCAGGAGAGGAAGTGCAGGAACAGAGGGGAACATAAACCCCAACATATTCCATCAGGGAAATAAAGCAGGTCAAAACAAGAGTTCTATTCCCTCACAAATCAAAGGAAAGCCCATGGGGGAAGAGGTCAGGAGCACTCTGGATGCTGGCCAATGAAAAAGGGTGGAGTCTAGATTCTCTACAAATGTGAATCCTCAGAAGTGAGCAGATTTATTGTCTCATGAGATGTGGTGGCAGTGCTGACTCTGTCCCCACAAGATCATCGCACTCCTCCCTCCCAGCATGTTCCATAGACAGTGTCATCTCGTCACACACATGCCTAAAAACACCAAATAAAATAACTCACATTTGAAATTCGGTGTATGAAACACCCCTAGGTCATCCAAAAGAAATCACAAATAGCATTGCCCCCCCCCAGAATCCACAGTGGGTAGCACGTGTGCAAAGGAGAGTCATCTGCTGTCCCCTTTTGTTGACCACAAGTTGCTTGATTCTACAGCATGGAGGCCAATGGCCTTGGCTAAACAGTGGGGGCAGGTAAGTCACTTCAGTTTCTTTTCATGATTGACCCATAGCAAGCCCCAAGGGTGCCTCATCCAATGGCAAAAGAACCCAAGAGCACCAGGAAAGCCTCCCCGCCTTTAGCTTCCTTTCCCATTCCAGAATGTCACTCACTTTGACATATGATGGGATTCGGATTCAAACACAAATGTGTTATAGCTCAGGGTGGTGGTGACCACCAGGAGGCCTCTGTCCCTGGAGAGCAGAGGGTGTAGACAAGCAGTCTTCTAAGTGGTTCTTCACCTGAAACCTTTATCCCAACCCACTGAAGTACCCAGATACAGCTACAAGCTGAGAGCACCTCAGTTCTGGTTTAGACAAGTTCTGGATTCTGGGAAGGAATTTTTCATAACCCACTCATCACATCCCCTGCCTGGAACTCCCCCTTCGTATACATCTCCATTAATTACAGATGCCAACGGCTGATGTCCCACAAGCCCCATTCCAACACTCAGGATACAATGCCCAAGGATGACTTTGAGTTTGTGACATTCTCAATGAGTCAGGTAAAGGGACTTTAACAACATTCCAAACAACTAGAAACTGATACCAGAAGAGCAAGAGGCTTGTGGAACACAGGAAGGAGAAGTGGACAGGGAATGGGCAAATGTAGCAAATGTCTACTACACCAACTAATGGCCAAGGTATTTCTAACCCTGTCCCACTCCTAGGAAGACACTCCAGACCTCAAAATGGAAATTAGCAACAGAGAGAAAACTCCCTCATTCACATCAAGAAGCAGGCAATCCCGCGTTGGCTAGTTTTTTCTTTGCCTTTTCTTCCTTCCTTCCTTCCTTCCTTCCTTCCTTCCTTCCTTCCTTCCTTCCTTCCTTTCTTTCTTTTAACCACTTGCAGTGTTCATGATCTCATATATATATATATATATGTATATACATATATATATATATATATATATATATATATATATTCTCAGTTTTTCTCATGCAGACTCTGACTTAACAGCTGGTTTTGGAATGGTCCATTTCATCTGCAAGGAGTGGCAGTAGACTTTTTTTTTAACCAGGTTCTTTCTGCCACTCATCACTGACAGCTTGCTCCCATGTTCTCGCTGTGACATCGCCCTCCATGTTCTGACACAGCTGGGGAGGGTAGAGAGGGATGTGGTTCACCAAAACAATCACCATGCTGTTTGGACTTTCAGGTTCTAAAAGTCTGGGATAAATAAATCTCTTTTCTCTGCATAGTACTCATCTTCATGTATGTTCATATAGTGAGAGAAAGCAAGACAGTAGCCATATGCGATTCATAGACCAGCACCAACAGATCTGTCGCTGGCATGCTTGCTTTGATTCAGACAAAAAGGGACCCTTCTATGCCTCAGTTTAAGGGTTCTTCCCAGAGTATCATTCACTGTGACCCTCCTTAGAATATATATATATATATATATATATATATATATATATATATATATATATATACCCACAGGACCCACCCACTGAGAGTCTGACTTCTTTACCTGCTTCTTGACTACACCTCCCAAGGACCCAGGTACCCTGAATTTCCTGCCCACTGACCCAGAGGGAATTTTCAGAACCTTATAGTAATCATTCCCATTTCCATTCCCCCGGGAGCAGACTGTTCGCCCAGTCAAGGGATGTCATCCACAGGAATGGCTGGTATTTGTGTAGCAGGCTGATGTAGTCAAATAAGAGGGATGTGCTCTGGGCTTCGTTAAACCAGAGCTGAATTTCATCCATTAGAAACGAAGTTGAAAACTCTCAAATTTGGCTTTTTCAGCTGATTAGTAAAGTGTATTTGTCAAGAGAAGAGAATGTGATTATTTGGTCTGTAACTATTAACAGGCTTTGAATATTTAGACATAGGCTACTATGGCTCTACTGTTCTGTGACACAAGCTCTGCAGTTGTTAGAAGAAGCTCAGACTCCAACGCCAGAGGCAGGAGGGCAGCCAGTGCTCGCCAGGCGACTCCACTCCTGCCAGGCTGCGGTGCCTGCCTGGTGTTTCCGCTGTCTCCCCAGCCTCTCACCTCCAGAGCAGCTGCTTCTCATCAACGCACCATTTTGCTTACATCATGGTTGATTTCTGTGAATTATCAAAATGACACTGGACTCTTCTAATACAAACCCTTCTTTTCCACTAATTGCCTCTATCTAGGCTTTTGTAAAGGATTATATTCAACTCATGGTGAGCAGGCCTTCATAGTGCTTGTGTGACGGGGAAGGTGGGGTTCTGCTCTCTGTGCTCACAGACATGATTGTTCTGACCACTTCCAGCCCAGGGTCTAAGCCCTAGTTAGTCTGGGGACATCCCTGTAAATCATCACTGTCTAATCATAGGTCCAGGTATTCATAGGTCTCCGGGGATGCCCACAGCCCACAGTCAGAAGTATCAGAATTTAGATGGAGAACATAGAACAATGTAAAAGAACCATCATGCTCTGGCAACGGCCGCTCCAACCTAGGTGCGGCTGAGACCTCAGGCCTTTCCTGGCCTTCTACCAAAGCACCAAGTGTATTCCAAGTCTCTGAGGCAGAAGCTGGTCTAGAACTTTCAGTTAACAACACACACACACACACACACACACACACACACACACACGTATGTATATGTATATAGATCCTGATTACAGTTTCCCCTCCTTTTATTCCTCTCTTTATGTCTCATTAGAAAACAAACAAGCTTCTAAGGGTTAATAATAACATAAAAACTAACACATAATAATAGGCCAAAACAAACAGAAGGAAAAGAGCCAAGAAAAGGAACAAGAAACAGATATAGACTCAGAGACCCACTCATTTGCATACTCAGGAATCCCAGAAAAACACTGCACCCAAAGCCATAGTATATACATAAAGAACCTGTAGGGTAAAAAGAGAGAAACACAAATAAATAAAAAATTAAATTTAAAATGAGATTTTTTTTTAAAAGCCCTGAAATGACATTATGAGACACAAAACCTCCAACGATGCTATTGCATTTGTTTTCTGTCGGCCATCCACCTCTGGACATGCGGCCACTGATGAGAGTAGCGTGTTTCCCCAGTGAGACCCACTTGGAGAAAACTGAATTTTCATTTGCAAGTGGTTGGTTTCCAGTTGGAGCTAGCTTCTGGATGAGGGATGAGGGCATGTGTCCACTTCTCCTTTCAGCTCTAGGACCCCAACTAGTGCAGACCCATGGAGGCTGCTTCAGTCTCTGCGAGTGCGTGTGTACGTCTATCCAGCTGATTTACAGGGCCTTGTTTCCTTGGTGTCTTCCTCTTGCTGTTGTACTCTTTCCACCTCCTCTTCTGCCGGGTTCCCTGAGTCCTGAGAGGAGGGATGTGATGGCGGCATCCCTCTTTAGGGATGAGTGTTCCAAAGTCTCTGCATAGTGACTGGCTGTGGGTCTCTGTGTTTGTTCCTATCTACTGCAGGAGAAAGTTTCTTCCACGATGGCTGAATAAGGTACTGATCAGCAGAATGTCATAGGAGTCATTTTATTACTATGTTCTTTTAGTAGAACGGTAGTATTTGCTTTTACCCCAGGTCCCTGGGCTATCTAGTCTCAGGTTTTTAGTCGCCAAAGCAGTGTCGGGTATGTATATTTCCTATTTTTCAACAATATGTATTGCTTGTGTAAGTAGAATGCAACAGGGTCACTTGTGCACATGTGAGAAAGAGAGAACGAAGAGACTAGAAAAAGACATTCAAATCCTAACACTGAGTACAGCATCCATCCTCCAGCACTGGATTAAGGTCTGTGCATCTCCACCCCTGATATGACATCAGCAAAACCTCTTGAGTCTCAAGTGATTGAGAACATCAGAATTACACTCAAATTCATCCCAGGCCCTGCCACTGTAATTATGTGTTGACAGTCTCTTCAAAAACATCAGTAACGAACCACTCTCTCACTTTTGTGGGAACTACATAGGCCTCGGTGTCTCCCTGCCCTGTGGGGCTTTCTTGGGGATTCTCGGAAGTGCTGTGAGCATGCACAAGTGGACCTTTCCACAGAGAAGCCCTCATGCCAGCTCTCACACTCAAGTTGGCAGTGGATTTGAAAGTTCAACCTCATTTTTCCTTCCCTTCAAATCGTAGGAATATCTCCACAGTGTTCTCAAAGAAAATGCTTCCTTTTCAACCTTTTTTCCCTTCTTGTTTGAAAGAAGCTGGTAATTCTTTGACCAAAATTAATGCATTTACAGTGGAAATTTTTTTATCATATAAGCTTTCAGTCTTAATTTGCTTCGATACACATAGGGAGAAAAAGTTCAGGGCCCAAGTAAACTAATACTATGTACAAAAGGAAATCTTGAGATCAGGCCTTATAGTATGGAACCTATAGGATTTCCCCATCTGACATCCACTGGGGGAGAAGGAAAAGCGAAACAGGCAAGAGAGATGGTTCTGTGGGCAAAGTGCTGGTTTCAAAAGCATGGGCACCTGAGTTCAGATCCTAGGACCCACTTAAAGGCAGTCATGCCCGCAAATACCCATCGCCTAGCTGGTGAGTGGCCACAGGCAGATGTAAGAGAGTTTTCCAGAAAGGATGATCTCCATGTCGATGAGCATAAGACACAGCCATTTGTTTTTCGTTGATCTGTTTAAACAGCCAGAGCTGACTGTAAGAGCCACAGGAACAGCCTGATTAAAAAGCTGTATTTGACAACAGATACTTCTGGATGCAAGCCCCAGTCTCGGGCCTTTGCCCATATCAGACGTTTCAGACAGCATTTAATCCTTCTTTGTCCCGATTCCCTCACTTGTAAGATGGGAATTAAAATAGGATATTTTAGAGTTGTCTTGTTTGGGCTATTCCATTTACCATATGGTGCCTTGAAACATTTAGAACACAGTCCTCAGTAATCACTAGCCTTTAGCACTTTATCTGGGTGGTATCAACTTCCTGCCATACAACATGTTCCTATGGGTCAGATTTACTTTCCTGCCTGCAATTAACTTAAAAACAGACAAAATTGATGAAAGCAAGCTCTCCTAGATGGCAAGCCGCACATTGAAAAGAACAGCAATCCTGAGAAACAGGAAACAAAATTACTAGAACTTCTCCTTACAGAGGGCAGGGTGGGGGACCCAGGCACAATGTAGAGTCTCCCTGAATCAAAGTGACAAAGCTCAAAGTCTGGGGAGGTCGAAGGAGCTAGAGTTTCAGAACCAAGAACCAGAGAAGTTAGTTTAGGGCTAAAATTAGCCCTAAGCTAGCCGTAGTTCACCTAAGAAAGCCCAAGAGAATCAGACCATGCACTAAGCAGTTCACTGATATGGTTAATGATAAATATATAGCTAGACGTATGAGAAGTAAAAAAGAGAATGCATTGTTCATAAATATGAGGAGTGAGAGTAGTTCTATTACTAAATGTCTTAGGACTAGTCAAAGAATAATAAGGAGATATTAACAACAACTTTATGTCAATCAATTCAACAACTAAGATGAGGAAAATCATCAATGCTACATAGGAAGAAATCGGAGTAACTCTCTACCCAATATAAAATTTTTATATTGTAATCTGAAAACATTCTCACAAGAAAACCCTGGGGTCAGATGCCTTCCATGGAGAGTTTACCTAAGAATAATTCAATTTTATTCAAATTCTTCATGAAACTCCAAAGAGAGGGATTGTTCCTCAGTTGGTTGTATGAGACCATTGTGTCTGTATTACTAAAACCAGGCACAAAAGAATAATTAACTGTAACTATCTTTCTATGAATATAGCGGTAAAAAAAAATCCCAAATAAAACTTTAGGAAGTCTAAACAAAAGGGAGAAAGAATAATACAAGATGACCAAGTGGGTTTTTGTTTATCCAGGAATAAAGATTGGTTTGACATTCAAAACCATCAATATAATTCCCCATTTTTATAAACAGAGAGAAAATAAAGGATTGTCTCAACAGATAAAAAAAAAAAACTATGCTTATCAGAACCCAGAATGAACACCCATTCTTAACTTAAGCTCTCAGCAAACTAGAAGCATATGAAATTTTTTACAAAAGCCCACAGCTAACAATAAAATACTGTTTTCCCTCCAAGGTCAGAAACAAAGTAAAGATGCTTAGTCTCAGGTTTGTAGTAAACTGTTCTACTGTATTAGCCAACTAAAAGAAATGGCCACCATCCAGATGTAAAATGAAATTCATAAAACTTCTTATTCACCAGTGGTTCAGTCATGATGTGCTATAGGAAAAACTTCCTAAGAAGAAAGTTTCCATTATGCATGCCTAGTATGAGGAGGACGGACCAGGCCAGATGTTGTCAAGAATATGGAGCAACCGGAATGCTTAAGGTAAAGCATAATGGTACACTACCTTGTAAAAGAACTCTTGGAGTTTCCACCATCTAGTTAGTCATTGTGTGAACCCAGAGTAAGTGTCCATCAAAAGCTAAATTGCAGTATATCCACACAATGGAAAACTATTTGGCAATCAAGTGGATTTACTATTGACAGACATAATGCATTTAATATCAGAATAATTGTGCTGAGTAAAAGGAGCCGTGCACCACAAGTACCTATTCTATATTTCTGCTAATATAAAATTCTAGAAAGAGCAAATAAGTTCACAATAACAGAAGACAAACAAGTGTTTTCCTGAGAGAGTGGATGTGAGGGAAGGGTTATAAAGGATGATGAAACTCCAGGTCCCTTATAGGAATGCCCATTGTCTTTATTTTGATGGTAGTCTCCTGTGCTCAAATGAATCAAATCATGTGGTTTAAATGAGTCCAGATCATTGTTAATTATATCTCAGCAAAGCAGTTTTCTTAAGGATTCAAGTCTAACCATGTATGGAATCAGCCTGGGTACTCAACAAGAGCTAAATAGTTAGCATGAATGCAGATAACTAATAGAGTAGTATTGATCAGTGAAAAAGAATGAATTGCAATTCTACTATTATTGGAAAAAGTAGGCAGAACTGGATTGTACTATGGAATCAGATATTCAACTATTGTGCAATGAGGTCGACCTTGAGAACGTTATGTAAAATGAAATAAACATATGCAGAAAAGCATGCACTCTCTCTCACTTGCAAAAACTTTTTAAAAAGATAGAAGGAAAGAAAGGAAGGAAGGAAGGAAAAGGAAGGAAGGAAGGAAGAAAGAAAGAAAGAAAGAAAGAAAGAAAGAAAGAAAGAAAGAAAAGTTACCTGAAAATAAAAAGTGGTAATTGGATGATGGGAAGAGATTAAGATATGGGAGAAAAAAGACAGGATTTGATCAGTACATGTTATGTGAATAGCTAAAACCATCACTGTATACTTCACTAAAATGTACAACTAATGCTTATTAATAAGAAAAATGACTACTTAAAAGACTGTTTTGAGTGTGCCTGATAAAAGATATTTGTGCAATTTGTTCACTATCAAGGTTCTTTGGTTAGTTAAATGTGTTTTTTGGTAATTCCATACATTGTTTACTCTCGCTCCTGACTCTCTGTTATCTCTCTCCCATCCTTGTTGCCCTCCTCTTCCGTATGGGTCCTTCTACCATGTCATTTTATTCTGTTTTATACTAAATTTAACAAACATAACCTGTGTGGCTGTGAGTTTGGAACTATACCTTGGAGCCTCAGTGGGAGTACTGATGACTCTTTCTTCCTCAGAATCCATCAGTATCAAATTAGTGAACAGAGAGAGGTAGAACCACATGAGCTCCTCCCTGATCCATGGCTGTTGACAAGCCCTATCACTCAGGCCCATATAAGCAACCACTACTACTATGAGATCATGTTTTTTATAGCTCTGTTGTACCTTAAAAACAACATTTTGCAGCTATTCTCCCTGTCTTCAGGCTCTTACATTTTTTTCTGCTTCCTTTTCCATGATATTTCCTGAGCCTCAGAAGGGATGGTGGTATAAATGACCTGTTTAGAGCTAAGCACTCAACTGTTACTCAGGCTAAGCACCTTGAGCAGTCATAAGTCTTCTGCATCCACTGCACTCACAGCAAAGGGAAGCTCCTCTGGCTAAGGCTGAGAGTAGTATTTGTATATGGATGTAAACACCAATTTTTAGAATGTAGTTTGAGGCCATATCAATTCAACTAAACAATGGCAGTGAGTTCCTCCCTCTGGCCTATGACTTCCGGAGACATGGGGTTTTTTTCTCTGGGTTTACAGGACCAGCCATATACTCCCTTCTGTGAAGCGGGCCTCAGATCTCATCTGAGAGCATGTGGCTATCCCCACAACTATTGCACTAGTGGGTATATCTTACTTGGCAGGCAAGAATTGACATTTGTAAGGATCAGAGCCAGGTAAGACCACTGATGCCCCATTTCCCACGCAACCTGCTTTGCCATTGTGACATTATGAAAGTTAGCCACTCAGGAGGGAGCTTCCAGCTTAGTTCCAGTTAGATCTCACTATTTATTGATTCTGAGGTACATGTGGGTCTTATCATCTATTTCTGATGGACAACTATGAATAGCACTAGCCTGTGGTGTATTGGTATTTGTGGTACCTCCTTGATCAACAGCTCACAAGAGTGTGTTCCACACCTGGCACTGGGTTTGTTTGTTTGTTTTTGTTTAATGAACTGTGGCTTTTTTTTTTTTTAGCAATGCCCTGATGATAATGGAGTAAACCTCTGAAGCTGTAAGAGAGCCATCTCCTCAATTAAATGTCTTTATTTATAGGAGTTACTGTGGTCATGTTGTCTCTTCACAGAAATAAAAGATCCCAACTAAGTCACTCTTTCTGTGTGTCCAACATGCTCATAGAAGGTTTGGAAAGGTATCCCAGAAGCCTGGCCTTGAGGAGCCATTGACTGTCCTTTCCATGCAGAATAAATGGAGAATTTGGGCTCCGAAACATTGGGTGTTTATTGAAGGCCACCAGTTCATTTCAGATGCCAGCTTTGATATCTGCCATTTAAATTAAAAGTTTATTTTTTTCACAAATGTGGCTAAGAGGATTCATCATATTTGCTGATGTTGGCATAAGGATGTCCCCAAAGGATGGGTGAGTCAGAAAACAGCAAGAGAAATGGCAGATGGGAGCAAGGACAGCATTTTAACACCAGCTGAAAATGCATATTGAAGTCTTTTATAACATTTCAAACTTCTCCAGACTTCTGTACAAGTGCTCAGAGACAGAGAATCTTTGCCGATATCGCCAAGGTGGTATTCATTTGAGATTTTGGTACTGAGACTGTCCACACAACCTCAGAGCTTCTCCAACCGGAATTGGTGCAGTAAGCATGATAAACCTTGAATGTACTCTCTTTTTTAGACATTTCCTCTAATTTTTCAGTATCTACTGAATCTCTTTATTTCAGTTCATTTTCCAGTGTATGCAGCTGAACTTGCCATTTTATGATAACTTTATAATTTAGATGTGAAACATTAATAATTTCATACCATAGATTAAAAGTTACTGTTCCTATATTCCTACACAGATACTGAAGAAGTATTCTAGACATTAGAAACATATGCTTGTTTTTTTTCTTTCCTTCCTTTCCTCTGCCATCATTATTTTCCTTTCTTACAGCACAAACATTAAACAGTTATTGTCAAAAGTCCCTGGAAGACAAATAAAAGAAATAAAAATTGTTGTTTAAATAATAATAATTATTATTATTTCTTTCATGTGAAAAATGAGTGGTTAACTGTGCTTGAACTCCTTAGATGAGGACAGAAAGAACATTAAAAGTATCACACACACACACACACACACACACACACACACACACACACAAAGAATATTAAACCTCATTTATACTATCTGAAAAACATTCTCCCATAGTTGTCTGCCTCACTGGGAACATGTTAGCCTTCAAAGAATTGTAGACAATAGTAGATAAAGAGCTTCCCAAATGTGATTTAAAATACATATTTGTATACATATATATTCATATGTTACTTAATGACTCAGGGCATAGATCCATTTTTGTCTGAGATTTAATTTCCTCTTGCTTGCCTTGATCTGTCTAATTAATTTCCAGCAAATGTAGCCCATACACATTCCCAAACTCAAAGGATTTGGCAGAGAGCAAATAGAACTTGTACTTTCTTCTTCATCCATTCAGTCAAAGCTGTCATTTGCTATTTGGCTCTTTGTTCATCTGGATCATAAATCTTTCTTACTGGAAAGCCACGCATGACCTAGAGCCTTTCAATCCAGAATTATGTCCTGGCGATCAGCAATCAAAAAGGAAAACCAGATTTCCTGGTTATTGTGGCTGTAAGTAGCTTAGGGGGAGCTCCTCGTTTGCGATGAAAGGTAAAAAAGAACCCTAAAATAATCAACTCTGTACTGACAGCTGTGTTTGACTTGATGTATGAATCTAGTGAAGGTTGCTCTATTTCACCTGCCATATCACTGAAACAAGTTCTGTGACGGTCAGTACTGAGAACATTTTCTTAGGATGGTTTATTCTTTATGCATGACTTGTTTCGACTTTTCCAGCAAAGAAAAGTGATTAGCTTTCTCAGGCTTATTTTGTGAATGCATTGTTCCTAAAATTTTCCAGTTTTTACAACTCATTTCCAGGACCAGTCTCCTGGGTGTGTGGCTGGCTCATGGTCACATAACAGCTCCCAGAGAAAGGGCCCTTTACTTGGCTTAGTGCTATGATGTTGCACTAAGTGAATAGACGCTTTGGCCTCAAATTATTGCTTTGTCTTCTTTGTTAAGCAATGGAATCCAAATTGTCTTTTAAAACAGGAGCCCCCTCCCCAAATAAATCCTGCTCGGTTGTTGTAATCAATCACTGGAGTTGGGAGCTAGAGTGATGGCTTGCAGGGGTTCTCAACCTTCCTCACCCTTTAATACAGTCCCTCATGTTGTGGTGATCCCCTACCATAAATTATTTTCATTGCTACTTCATAACTGTATTTTGCTACTGTTATGAATTATAATGTAAATATCATTTTTTTACCAAAATTCTTTGAAGAAATGGTACAAATTGCAGATGTTTTGGTGAGAATTAGCCCAATGTGCATGCACTGCCTCAGTGACCAGTGACTTCACTGGCGGCTTTGTAGAAGTCAGCTTAGCTCTCATCACTAAATCCCAGGGTGTTCTTGTCAAAGAGATATTCAGGGGCTCCCATCTTGTGCAAGTTGGTCATGTGGCCACCCAGTTCTTTGATGGATTTCACCTGCTCATTCAGGCAGTGGGTCTCAATAAAGTCACACAAGTGGGGGTCATTTTTGTCAGTAGTCAGTTTGTATAGTCCCAGTAGTAACTGATTCACACTCTTTTACAAGTTCAGTGCACACTCCATTTTGTATGTGACCCCCCATGGTAGGGTCATTCAACCCCCAAAGGTATTGCGACCCACAGGCTGAGAACCATGAAAGGTTAGGAACACTCACTGTTCTTGTATAGGACCTGGGTTTGGTTCCCAGTACCCACATGGCATCTAAGAACCACCTATAACTCTGATTTCCAAGAGATCCATTGCCTTTTTCTGGCCTCCAAGGGCATCAGGTGTGCGTGGGACACATGTATACATGAAGTTACTCACACATACACATGAAATAAAAGCAAATGAAATTTTAAAAAAAGCATTAGAGTTTAAATGAAAGATGACATAAGCCTCACAGCAGATAACAATGGTACACTTTTGAGTACTACATATTAGAACACAGAAATGTATGGGCACTAATTAATTGGAAACTTGAACAAAACCACTATAAGGAGGTATTGTGATAAACTCCATTCACTAGACGGCAAATTTGAGAAACAAAGTAGATCATGTGATCACCTGGAAACACTATTAATTGTGGAGCCAAAATTCGACAGCAGACTGTCCAGCTTCAGACCTATAATTCTAAGACACTGAGACTCACATAGATAGAGAAAGCCCCAAATCACCTGGCTTCTGCAAAGCAGCTCCTACCCTGCTCCCCAAAACTTAGGAAGCCAAACTGTTTCTCTCACTTGCCACCAAGTTTCAGACTCTATACAGTACATATGCTATGGGTGTTTTGATTAGCAAAATTTATAGGAAGCCCCATTTCTTCGATCTGTAAAGCATGCCACCTGCAGCCTGTTGATGTTTTGGGAGTAGGAGTAGGGTTTCTGGTTGACTTCCTCATTCATACATTTGCAAACCCAAGAGACACTCTCACTTTTTATTTCTTATTTAAGGTAGTCCCAGTTCCCCCCATGGCTCTAAAAAATGCATTTTTTGCTCCCATAAAACTTGCCCTAGAGACTTCTAATTAGTTTGCCTTCTGTCAGGAATGGGAAACTGGCTTCTGAAGACCAATATTTTTAGGCAGAGATGGTAATAAAACCTGTCAGTCAGCATCTATGGACAAAACACAAAGACGGCAGAAAGGAATTCCCATCTTGTAAGACAAAGCAATAATTTGAGGCCAAAGCGTCTATTCACTTAGTGATTTCTTCAAAGTATTTTTTAATGAAAAGGTAATATTGCATAGCTACCCCATAGGGAAAGACTAGACAGAAGGTGCTGGGATGGACTGCTGATGTAGGTCTAAGAAACCCACGAAGAGCATATCTAGGTAAAAGAATCACCTACTATGTGTCAGGTGTTATGCTAGATTCCAGAAATAGAAAGTACCTGAAAAACAAACAAACATGATGCCCATCCTTTGAGATACTCTGGCCTGTGGGACGCTAGTTATACTTACAAAGAGTACATAGAGAGGACACCTAGTAGGTTTTACCATGAACCTATAGTTCTAGTTTTGAGGAATTTCTCGTTATAACCCTTAACCAAGTGGGACCAGAAAAGTCTGGATCAATCTGGGCTATCTCCTCAGGATCCTATGACAGCTGCCCTGAGATGTCCATTTCTAGCTACAATTCCTGGGTGTGCTCTTTGCTTAGGCAGTCATTTGGGAGGAAGTCTTTGTTTCTTTCCAGTATGTTCCATAAACAATTGACCATGTCTTTGTAAAGCTACCATTTACTACACACTACATCTGGGTTCTCCCCCAGATAGTCTTGAGGAACAGCATTTCTGGAGTCCTGAACAAATGTGAAAGTGTGGGGTCACTATTCCATGAGCTAAGCATGATGCTATGGTTGCAACAAGCCCCGTTTCTGGTCAACTCTATGAATCATCCATAGACACAGTCGCCGTAACAACTTATGAGTGAGTGGATGCATGTCTCTCAGCAATGTCAGGTGCATCATAGTACAGGAAGCCTCAGATACTCAGTCTGAGCATCAGTGATGTAGGGAAAACTTACACCAGCATTTTTATCTTCTGTGCGTGAATCCAGGCTGTCACTGTGACAATCGGTATTGATGCAGAGTAAAGAAACCACCAGATGTTTCCCTGATGTGCACCTGAAGAACTGGGTCTCTTCAGTTCAGGCCAGTTCCACAAATGGATGCACTTACCATCACACCCAGAAAGGACTGGATTTGGACCTTTAAGACAAAGCAGGAGCTATCAATATTTTTCCACTTCAAAGATATGCTCTCTACCACACTCCAAGTCTAGCAGGGCCACAGCATTAAGACTGCCTGGCAGTTCTCTCCTTGGTTGTTAGCCATGCTGTGTGAATCCAAAGTTCTGACGGGTTCATCTTGAGCACATTCTCTCGAGATAAAAAGATTCAAAAATACCCAGTGTTCAGGAAACCTTGGGGCCCATTTCACTCTCATGGAAATCTTCAAGCCGTGAAACCAAGGTGATGGTTAGGAAAGGTCTGTAGGGAAAAATTGCCTCCCACACCTCCCTCCCACTGTCATAGCTCCTTTCCATGCCACCGTTTCAATAGAATCTCTCTCTGCCCTATTATTACATGTCTAGGATTTCCAAGCGAAAATTCATTTAAGACAAAAAGGTAGTGTGTGTGGGGGGGGGGTGAGCTGGATGTGGTGGCCAGCATCTGTAACCCAGTGCTACTAAGGTGAGACTGGAGGTGGGTACAGGAGAATCTATCAACAACTTACAAGCAACCAGCCCAGAAGATGAAGAACAGAAACAAGAGGCACCCTTCTAAAGCGAGGTCCTGACTTTGGAAAGTTGATCTCCGACCTACACACACACACACACACACACACACACACACACACACACACACACATCATATACACACAGTTTCAGTAATAAACATTTTTTAAAAAGGTTTCAGGTTATAGGAGTTTGAAAATTCTTGGTCTAAGCCTTGGGGCAGTGGCACAGAAAGACAGCCAAATGCTGTACCCAGCAGGGCTGGACAGCACTAAGAAGAGCAAAAATGAGAAGGAGAGGTGGGAAAGAGAAAAATGGAGTGGCGCACTCTACAGAGAGAGACAGAACCGGAGATGGGCCAAGCCCTCTTCTTGGCATCGAGGAACATGGCAGATGCACTTTGCTGTCTCATGGAGCTTGATTGGTGAAGACGAACTTCAGAGAGTCAATAATGATAAATAGAATTGACTCAATGTCAAAAAAAAAAAAGAGACCCAGTACCTTATAGAGAATCCGCTGTGGAGACTGACTTAAGTTCAGATTCGGCTTCCAGCCTTCCTAGCAGCAGGCCAGATGTAAGAGTCACTAGGGAAGCTGCCACCCACAGCCACTCGGTGCAGGCGGGGTGGGCACCACCACACATTGAGCAAGTGCATGTTGGAGAGATGGTAGAGGAAGACAAGCGGAATGATTTGAACACTGAGAGGCAGAAAGGGAGATGTGAGGGCAGTTGAGGAGCAGCCTAATGTGAGTAGCCTGAGCTGCCACCTAAGACCATGGATTGTCTTAGCCCATGCTGCTGCCAAGGGCCATGACTGGGTCCATGGTCCTACAGCAGTAGAGGTCTGAGTCCGTGTCTGTGACCTATGTTACCACCAAAGGCTATGTGCATGCCCCTTGTCAGGACTGCTGCCTGGGGCCATATTGATGCCCAAGGTCTGCACGGAGCTGGTCACACCCCTCACTAGCTGAAGCACTCAGGAGGGCAACTCGCCTGGGCAGAGCAGTAGATCTGGCCTTGGTGGAGTGTGTGTGTGGTGGTGAGCTGGCCCAACCTCTTTCCTAGACACTGTGGGAGAGCCACCAGAGGAGGAGAAAGCAGGGGAGCTGGCCCCGCCCCTTATTGACTGGCACTGGCTCCACCCCTCAGCAGGATAATGTACCTGCATCCATCCTTCCCAGATCCTCAGGCAGGACATCCAAGAGTCCCTGTTTGGATTCAGTATTAATAGTGTAACAGAAGCCAGAGACCTGGAACCAGACCAATGACCCATTGCAATGAACGTCTGCAAACAATGCTATTTGGACAAAAAGAGTATACTGGGTGACACACCATGACACACTGCTGTTACCAAGACAAGACTTTTTGTTTCTGTTTGGTTTGTTTTTGTTTTTTGTTTTTATTCATTTGTTTCCTTTTGGGGTGAGATTATAAGGGCAGTGGATATGGAGGAATGGGAAGAAGAATGGGATTAGGGTACATGATGTAAAATTCACAAAGAATCAATAAAAAGTTTTGAAAAAGAAATTATTTATCTGGTTCAGTCTTTTTATGAATATATATAATTTATTAATATGCACATAATAATATATTAATTTATATTCTTTATATATTATATTTATATATCATATATAAATACATATTTATATGTAACAATTGAATAGTATATGGTATATATGGGCATGTACATATATATGGACATGTACACATATATGGATATATACACACATTCATATATACACACATATACATGTACATACACACATACATACATACATATGTGTGTATTATATATATATATAATCAATAAATATCTAACTATGGAGATCCAAAGCAAGGCAAGTTCACTGAGGAGGGCAAGGACCTCCAGTTTCATTTATTCAGAATCCCTCCCTTCCTCATTTCCTCTCTCCTCCCTCTCTTCCTCACACTATTTCTTCCCGCCTTCCTTACTCTTCCTAACTCACTTTTTCTTTCTTTTTCTCTGGAGTTTTATTGTTTTTCTGTTTCACCTGTTTTCAGTGCTACAGGTGGAACCCTCGGCCTCATTTGTGCTAGGGAAGTGCTTACACTGTAGCCCAGCTGTAGCCCAGCCCTGTCATGACTGCATTTTTAAGATGTGGTTTTTATTTGTGTACATGTGTTTAGGGGTAAGATTTTTGTTTTGACTTCTTAGGTAGGCTTTCTATTGCTGTGAAGACACACCATGGTCAGGGAGACTCTTATAAAGAAAAACATTTAATTGGGGTGACTCCCTTACAGTTCAGTCCATTATTGTCATGACAGGGAACATGGTGCTGTGTGGGCAGACATGGTGCTTGAGTAATGGCTAGGAGTCCTACATCTTGCAGGCAACAGGAAGTGAAATGAGTATCACACTGAATGAAACTTGAGCAGAAAAGGTCTCAAAGTCCACCCCCACGATGACACGCTTCCTCCAACAAGGCCACACCCACTCCAACAAAGCCACACCTCCTAATAGTGCCACCCCCCTTTGGGACCATTTCCTTTCAAACACCACAGTTTCTGAACATAACATGCTGCCACCATTCACGGCCCAGTCATTATCCATAGAGCTCTGACCTGAAATGAAATGTGTTTATAGTTGCTGACAGTACTTTTGTAAGATGAGGGATAACCTGTGCTCCAGGAGATAGGTCCTTCAGTGGCCAGAATATCCCCTCTCCCCCTGCCCTGCTCAGAGCATGGCAGAAGTGTTTAGAAGCATTATTATTATTTAGAATGGTCATTCTTAAAGAGCCTCTAAGCAAGCAAGTGTGAAGACTGGAATATAAAGAGAAATGCATTTCTTTACAGAGAATCTTCTTGAAACTTTCCTTCCTGGTTTGCATAGCAGCTTTCCAAGAACAGAGTGTGGGTTTCCAGCATTCCTCAGAGTTATCTGACTATGAAGCATTCATCTGAATCTGTTCTCTGTGGATGCACTTTGGGAAATATTCTAAAAAACACTTTCAGAGTAGCATCAGTCGAGACAGAATGACTCAGAAAAAGAGAAGCAGACTCTGTGTCTTTTCTATTTGGCCTGGACCCTGCCTAGGGGAAAGTGTCCCTCCCTACACTCAGCTCCTCAGTGTGGGAGAAGGTGGAATTTCATTAAGAGTGAGCAATTTTCAGGTATAACGTCAGAGCTAGGATAAGCAGAGGGGAGACTTGCTCTAAGAAACATCAAGTCCCCTTCCCCGGGAGACGGAGAGAGTTTCAGTCCCTTCA
Source organism: Cricetiscus sungorus (assembly GCA_030556225.1). NCBI lineage: Eukaryota > Metazoa > Chordata > Mammalia > Rodentia > Cricetidae > Cricetiscus > Cricetiscus sungorus. Next base: position 25,124,670 of record JANBXA010000734.1, read on the forward strand.
CAACCATATCCTAGATACTGGAGTCAAGAGGGGACAGACAATCAGAGAGCATGTGGTGTCTGGGGCAGAGATGGGGTCAATGTTCACGTACATTGAACAGCTGATGGTGTTTAGGACTTTTCCTCAGAACATCTGATGGACCACACTGAGCCTCTGATGAAGAACACAAATATTTTTCTATAACTGAAAATATAAGTCACATGTGAAGTGGAAAGTTTTTAACCCCATTTCTTCATAATGTGGGTGGATTTTTTTTCTTAATACTTTTCCCGTAAACTTGCACAGTCTTTCTCTGCAGACGTCAACAGTAGCCCAAGGGCAGCTGACGAAAACCGTGGCAACCAGACCATGAGATGGAACATTTCTCCACCAAACTTCATGAGATGACCAGATTCAAGTTAAGCCCAATGTGTGCTTACTCCCAGGGCAGCTGTTAGCCCTGATTCTTACAGCAAAGGTTAGAAGCTGCATTTGAGTGTCCTGGGCTTCATAAACTGTGGTAAATAGAATCCTTTTCTTTTTCTTTTTCTAGTGTAGTTGAGCATCTGATGTCATTGCTTTTGATAACAGAATAATAACATTGTTAGCTGTTGACATGTGTTCCCAGGGCCTGTGACAGGTTTGTAGGTCCCTTTCACAAAAGCTCTGGGCTTTAAGATCAAAGTGTACTTGAGTGCCCTTTGTCTTTCTGGATTAAAATCTTAAGCTTTGCTGAATGTCAAATTTAAAAACCCAAACTCTCTGATTAGATAAAACAAGAAAGTTCCATGAATTTGGTCAGCTGAGTGTGAAGGGCCTAAGCCTCTAGGAAGTTCTCAAAGGGAGAGATAAGCAGAAACCTCTAACCATCCTCTGGGTGGGTTATCTAAACAAAGATGGCTACAACTGTACCAATGCCCTTCACAGTGTGGCCTCTGCACCCAGGCCCTTTGCAGTACGCTGCATCTCCTATCATTAAGAGGAATATTCTGGCAAGCAGTGGTGGTGCATGCCTTTCATTAAAGCCCTTGAGAGGCAGAGGCAGGCAGATCTCTGTGAGTTCAAGGCCAGCCTGGTCTACAGAGCTAGTTCCAGGACTGCCAGGGCTACACGGAGAAACCCTGTCTCAAAAAGCCAAAAACAATAACAAAAAGTGGTGTGTTCTGTTTCTCCAGTTCCTGCATCTGGGTTAGGCTTATTTCCTTAGCTAATGGAACATGGAAGAACTGAGTGTTCTGGACTGAAATTTCAGAGTACCCCTGTGTTTTTCCATCATGAACAATCCAGGATAGGTTTGAAGCAATAATGAACATTGTCATCTTGGTTACCAACACCAGTCTATCATGTTAACATTTTTTATATCAACCTTTCTACTCCAACTTTCTCATTACTGATATTCTGCATTACTACAATAGCTTTGGGACAGGTGTTGGTCTAATGGGGAGGGAACTCCTCTATTAAAAATGGTTATATTAGGGTTCGTTGTGTTTTACACTGAATGGGTTTTAACAACTGTGGGAAGACAGTATCTACTCTTACAATATCGACACAGTACTCCATTATCCTTATTCTCCTCCTAGTCTCTGACTGATCAGAACTATCTTATTTAACCCTAGAAGAAGTTGATCTTGTGCTCAGTTCATTGAGAGAGAGCTGAGATTAGATAAGATAAATTGGTTAAGGACAAACAGTAAGTATTAGAGCCTAGGAAACTCCCCCATCTTACTTTTAAACCTGAGTATTTTTATATTTTTACTCATGAACTATTTTCTTAGAATTTCATGCATGAATATACTGTATTTTATTATTTTATCTCTCCTTATCTCCCTACAACTCTTCCTATGTCCCCCACTACCAAACAGTCCTTTCAAATTCATGTCCTATTCTTCTATAATTATTATTCTATTATACACACACATTGAATCCAGTTAGTGTTGGCCATATGCACACAGATTAAGGTTGACCACTTAGTCTTGAAGGACCTATCAGGGGTCCAATCCCTGAAGAAAATGGACTCTCTCTCTCTCTCTCTCTCTCTCTCTCTCTCTCTCTCTCTCTCTCTCTCTCTTTGTGTGTGTGTGTGTGTGTGTGTGTGTGTGTGTGTGTGTGTGTGTGAATTTGTGTGGATATTTGTAGCGTGTATGTTTCCGCCAGCCCGCCAGCCCGCCAGCCCGGGATGCCACGCCAGCCCCAAATAACACTCAGGAGACTCTATAATTGATACAATCCTGTTGGCCAGTTACCATTATTGTTTATGGGCTAGCTCTGCCTTAATTATTAACCCATTTCTACTTATCTAAGTATTTCCACATGGTCGTCTTATCGGGAAGCTGTGGCTGGCGTATTCCTTCCTCCCTGGGCTACATCTCGACTCCTACTACTTCCTCTCTCCTCCTCCTGGTCTCCTAGCCCCGCCTATCTTGTTATCTCATTGGCCACAGAGCTTTATTAACCAGTATGAGAAACATATATACAGAATCACATCTCCCATCATCTCCTCTTTTCTGTCTAAAGTAAAAGAAGGGGTTTAACCTTAACATAGCAAAATATATCATATAACAGTTATCAAATAAGAATCACAGTTAACAATATTTAGTCCATTAACATTTTGTAAGACTTAAAGAAAATATCATCTATCCTATCTTTGTGAGTCTAAAGTCCTATATGTAACTTATCTTTAATCCTAACTAAGGAAAACTGTAACCATAACTGCCTGTCTTCAACTCCTTCAAAGACCACAGAAGGATAATATATAAACTCTAGAAATGACAGAGACAACTCATTGCCTGGTCAGTCACCCAAAGTTCTTCTGTAATGTTCCATCTTCAGCCCATAGGCCATGGTGTGTGTCCAGACTCCTCAACAAGGCAGGAATCTTTTCTCTGTCCACCTGTATTACCAGTTTGTCAGTCACTTTTCTCTGAGTCCTGTAGACTGTCTGGCTGTCTGGCAGCCTCTTCCATGAAGCAGGAATCCTGTAGCAGTGTCCATCTTGAATCAGCAGTCACCTTTTTGTGGGTCCTGCATGTCCAGTTTCTACAACATAAAGTCAAACAATCCAGAAGAGCAGTACCTTGCCCAGATGGCTAGTCTTGCCATATTAGAAGCAAACTCCATAATGTGTTTCTTCGATGTCCATCTTCCTTTCTTCTGTAGGTGGTGTTACCAGGAGCAGTTGTGCCTCACTGTCAAGAAAATCCCTAAACCATTTTAAATGCCATATTCTGTAGGTCTTTGAAAGGTTTGAAGAATGCCTATTCATCTCAAATACATCTCTGCATATCTAGAAATCCTAACTTAACTCCAAGTTTTAATTATCATAGGTAACTCTCTATAATCTGTATTAAATTATACATTACATTTTCCAATGAGCTATATAAACACAATACCTAAACAAGAGGAGAAATACACATATCATCACAAAATTGACCTTAAATTGTATCAATAAAAGAAAATCCATTCCAAAGCAAAGTATTCATATCTATACCATAATTCCCTTTTTACCTTTAAAAAGATTGGTTGTGGTCATTAACCATTTATAACCAAGCCCATTTAAATGAAAACAAACATTTATAAACAATATTTGGGAATTTGGGCGTCGTTCTTTCCAAACTACTTCCTGCTGGTAGAGGGCGCTGTCATGGGGTTCCAAAGAAGATGCACAAATCTTGGCTGTAGTCTGCAAGGCTTTGTCTCAACTGCTTTGAATGTTGGATCATCTGGGTTACTGTTTCAGGGGGTCTGGCTTGATCAAACCACATAAGTCTGGAAAGAATCCATAGCTTTTCATTTTCTGTGGAAACAAAAATAGAAATCCTTTTCCCCAGTAACTTGTCCTTAGGCTTAAATTTTGGAGTCAATGCATTCTTAAAATATATAAATTGAATTAATCCAGCAGCATTTCTTTTATTAGTAGTTGTTATTTTCTCAGCAATCAAATAATTTAAAGACAACAGAAGCGCGAATAATATCCAAAATCTCTCTGTGTTTTCCATCTTTACGTGGCTTTTTTATTACTCTATTTATTCTATTTCTATTTTTACATATTTTGAGACAAGGTTTCTCAGTGAAATTTTTATCTGTCCTGGAATTCAGTGCATACCAGGTTCACTTTGAAATCACAGAGATCTGCTTGCCTCTGTCTGCCCAGTGCGGGGATTAATGGCATGTCCCATTATACCCATTCATTCTACTTTCTTTTTTCTTTTTTAAACCATTGTATCCTGTTTCTTTTTCTCTCCCAAGCCAGCGTATTTTTTAAAACACAGTGTAAACCTTCATTGCAGCTCTTGTACACACCAATGAATTGTTAGCAGAGCTCTTTAAAAGCAAGGCGGCATTTTTGCCGCTTATGCTAATTTTGGAAACCTCCCTTAAAGGAGCTGCGCAACTCTCTGTCTACAGCAAAACAAATCCAACCGAGAAAATGCTGCTGCTAAGAAGTCTTGCTAGTTTCTGTTCCCTTGCTTCTAAAAACTATTTTTTAAGCTTTTGTTAAGTTTTAAGCGAAAGTTCTCATAGCCACGTTGGGCGCCATCTGTAGCGTGTATGTTTCTGCCAGCCCGACAGCACGCCAGTCTGGGCCCACAGCCGCGCCAGCCCCAAATAACACACAGAGACTCTGTATTTGATACAATCCTGTTGGCCAGTTACCATTACTGTTTATGGGCTAGCTCTGTCTTAATTATTAACCCATTTCTACTTATCTAAGTATTTCCACGTGGTCGTCTTATCGGGAAGCTGTGGCTGGCGTATCCCTTCCTCCCTGGGCTACATCTCGACTCCTACTACTTCCTCTCTCCTCCTCCTGGTCTCCTAGCCCCGCCTATCTTGTTATCTCATTGGCCACAGAGCTTTATTAACCAGTATGGGAAACATATATACAGAATAACATCTCCCATCAGATATTGACTACCTTTAGCTTCTCTCTTTTAATTTTCAATGTTTAGTTATGGAGGAAGGCAGTCCTGCACAAGTGAGTGTGTTTTGCCTGCAGAAGCCAAAGACTGAGCTGCAGCTGAAGTACAGGTGTTTGTGAGCCACGTGCTACGAGTGCTGGGGATGAAACTCAGGTCCTCTGAAAGAGCAGTCCTTGCTCTGATCTGAAAAGTCATCTTTCCAGCCCCCGACCTTTCACTTTGCAACCAACCGTGTGCCTTACCAGCCCTTTTCCCATCTGTGTTGGCACACCGATTGGTGCAGTCTTGTGCAGACAGCTATGTTGTTGAGAAGTGGTAGATGTGGCACCTTCATTACACCCATCAGACAAGTCCTCCTGGTCCTCTGTAGAGCCTGAAAGGTAGAAAGTGGTGAGTCTGGGACTGAGCTATGAATAAGGGCTACAGAATGATGTGAAATCCTGGGAGATAAATGGAAATGATGGAAGACTAAAATCAAGGGAAATTAAAAAAATTAACACAGAAGAGCTAGTAAGATGACAAGAAGCCTGAACATCCCATGGCGTGACAGAGCTGATAAGACACCTGATAGAGCTTAATAACCCTGATGGATAAAGTGATTTAGTACAAAACTCTGTGCTGATTATTCTACAGTGTGGTGACACAAAGCTCCCTGACAGGAACCAACAGAAAAGCTCTAACAAAAAGTGCTGCCATCATCCACACCTGTGTGTTCATGACTATAGGGATGGGAGTCTCAAGAACACATGGCTAACCCGGAAGTCGGGAGGGGAAGAAAACTCGGAGTGGCTTTAAGATACAAAGAGCAAAATGAGACTTCAAGGAAAAGGGACAGTGGCATCAGAGGCGAAGGCGAACTTCTGCATCTGAGGCCCTAGTCACTATGTGAGGTGTGAGGGAGCTGCTCCCATTTCCATCGTAAGAGCTCAGGAGACCCCAGACGACATCCAAGTTCCACAAGCATTTGGGTTCAATCAAGAATTCCCCACTGAAATCTTCCAGCTGGTTCTGTCCAGCCTATCCCAGACCAATGCAAACAAACCACAGCGTCCGACCCTGCAGGAGGGAAAGGGTGAAAGGCAGAATGAATATGGGTCACGATGGATGTATTTTCCCAGCAATAGAAACATTTGTAATTCAAGATTTGCATAGCAGTTATATTAGAGACAAAATCCACTTTGCCACTTCCAGGTGAGTGTGAAGAACTCAGGTCCTCCATCTACACTGAGCTGGTTTCTGTATGCACACCTTTGGAGGGCAGGACCATTGAATCTCAAGTTCTTGTCACTAAGGATGATTGATAATGGTATTTATATTAATGAATTTTCATAATTCACTTTTTACAGAAAATAATATTAAGCCAGTGTGGGAGTTAGAACTTATAGTCAACTGTGAGTACCTGATATATATATATATATATATATATTAATATATTATCATATATAACATATATGTATATATATCAATATATACATATATATGTGTATATATATAGGATTGATTATGTTAAGAATTTATTCTTTCATGTGAAAAAAGGGGAGGGAGATAGGCATTCCAGGGATGGTGATGCAATTCTAGGAAGCCCCCACACCTCTTCTGTGGTCCTGCTCCATCCTCAGCTGTGGCTTGTGTGTTTGGTTACACTCCTTCCTGGACAATGCTGGAAATTCAGGCAGGACAGGAGAAAGAAGGAATGGGGGCAGAGAGAAGGGGACAGGAGGGGAGCGGAGGGGAGGGGAGTGAAGGGGAGGGAAGGGGAAGGCAGGCCTTGTCTCTCCCTCTGGCTGAACCTCTTCAGAATCTCCTCCCAGTCCCTTTACAGATGCCTGGCCAGAGCACAGGCATCGGACTACAGTCACAGCAAGGGAGACTCCAACACAGAGAGCAGCTGGCTCAGGGTTCAGCTGGAAAGATGAGAAAATCAGAGGAGAAAGCAACCTTCTCCCACCTCCCCACTGTAGCTCCTGATTCATTTCCTGCTGGTGCTCTTCACTAATGTTATTTTACTTTCTCCATCTTTACTGATGTTGTTCAATTAGCATCAGTTCCTTTTCAGTTAAAATGTACAAGGATGTATTAAGGAAGCAGCTATGAGGGTAGAGTGTATCTTGCCCGGCGTGCATAAAGACCAGAGTTTGATCACCAGCACCACATGGCAGGTGTGATTGATTGTGTGAGCCACTAATCCCCAAACTGGAGAGCAGGCAGGAGGATCAAGAGTTCAAAGTTGCTACATATTGAGTCCAAGCCAGCCTAGGCTACATATGACTCTGTCGTGGAAAAGCAAAATTAACTAATTAAAATTCTCAAGGAGGATTTAGTCACTCCCACATTGTAGACCATCAAATTTGACAAGCATATTGTGTATGCCATTGTGAAACTGCTTTTCAGCACATAATCTCTGGTGATGTGGAGTTTTCTACTGCCAGGTGCGGAACTTCAAAATTACCTTTAAAAAGATACTACACTGTATTCCATTCATAGCTCAGCTGCAGAAAGTCCATCAAAGGTTTATATGTCCTCCACCTGTGGCTACACCTGTGGCTACATGGAAGAGCTGTGTAATTTAGGAAGAGGACCTTTCTGGAAGGTCGTTAGGTCTTTGGGGAGTGTCTCCAAAGTGGGTTATTGAGCCTCCTTTTTCCATCTTTTGCTTCCTGGCCATGGGATGAGCAGTTAGTTCTGCCACATTGCCCACCATTGTCATCCAGCACTCAACTTGAGGTTCAAGCCATTGGTCTTCCCAGTCTTAGGATGGGACTTCCAAAAGTATGAGCCAAAACCAACCTTTGCTCTTTGTAAGTGAATCACCTCAGGTATTTGATTATAGAGGTGGAAGGCTGACTAACACACACACACACACACACACACACACCATGTGTAGCAAAAAAAAAAAGTGAAAATAATATTTCACAGGATTTGAAAATCCAAACACCCCAGGAATGTCAATTAAAATAAAACTTATGTGTCCCCTGAAAGTAATCACAATTGAATGTTTCTTATGATGCACTTAAAGGGGGATGCTAGTGTATGTTATATCTATTCTTTAGGTGGAACATGGGAAAGCAGAGTAATTTATTAGGAAAGAATATAAATGAAGCAGAGAGGGGGATGCCCACTCTGTAATCACTTGGGTACAAAACCGTGGGCACACAGACTTGTGATGCTCATCCCATACTCACTTGGGTACCATCTTGAAGAGTTAGGGAAAGAGAATTAAAATACTTCAAAATTATTCTCTAAGACACCGGATCAAGCATAAGGGTAAACAATGGGTGTAAACAGGATTAGGGTCAGTTCACTCCCCAAAATGAGAGGATTGAGAAGTCTCTGTAAGCATGTCGTCAGTTCTGTGTAAATAGAGACACTTCTTTACTCATCTGCTTAGACAGCAGCCAATGTGTGTTTGTTAGATACCCTAAGGTCTACACATCCTACTTCTGTAACGATTCTCCTGGGTTTCTCATGTAAGATTCATCTGCTTGACCTTTCTATCCCCATTGTATCAGCAACAAATGAAGGGGCCTGAGTCATAAGCTAGGAAATGGCATGTCTAGAAGGAAGGATTTGATGTCTCCAACCAGTTATATGCACCAAACAAGTTAATGTCGCAGGTCTGTTCCACCACAGACTGCAAAGCCAGCTTGTCTTGGGCGATGGGTGCTGCTCTCTAGACACACTGCCACCCTCACTCCTCCCGAGAGTAAGTGCTTGACTGAGACAGTCATTGTGCCAACACCATCTGCCTTTGCTCTAGTCTTCACCCCAAGCAGCCCTGAAATGCTGCTAAAGCCCCAGGCCCAATTTCTCGTTTCATTTCATGCCAAGGTAGCTTTATTGTCAGCTTTGTCCACCCCACAACGCCTCCTTGTGGCTGCAATGATGTGATGCAACTAAAATCAACTCTTGAAAAGACACATACCAACTTGACCTGTAACAACGTTCATTTCTCTTTCTTGCCATTTACTGAAAAACCATATTTGAACCCTTATTGAATTCAAATGACTGCAGACCTGGATACACCATTATCCAAAAAGGCATTTGTCATTTCCTAAGCTAGTTATAAGCCAATTTCAGGTTCACAGGAAACCCCTGGGGTCAGACAGTGTTTCCAAGGTTCCGAGATATGAGCTGTGTTCCCTTTGAGGCAGACTGCGGATCTAGAATGGAAATGATGGTTTCTAAACCAGCTCCTCTTGGCCTGTGGGCCCCAGCTGCTCCATTTTCATTAGGGTGACTCCTCAGAGCCTCAGATCTTATTTTACATCAGGCTAAGCCTGGTCCTGATTAAAGTTGTGGTGAGAGCATATGGCAGTCCGAGAGGGGGAGGCTAGATAACAAGCCCCTGCAGGTTCCTGCTGAAAAGAGAGCCCATGGGCTGCCTGGGAGTTCTCCAAGTTGGGCTCCATATAAACCCAAGCTTGCTCCCTGCCTGTGTTCATCTATGCAAGTTAATTGAATTTTTAATTATGAAAAGTGAGAGCAGCCAGGCAAAGGATTTACCAAACAGGGTATTAAACTGTGACTAGGGTTCAGACTCTGCTGTCATCTGTGTTAACAGGAAAATGGGGGATGGGGCTGTGACCGTTCCTATTTTGCTAAGCTTTCACATCAGCAGAGTGGAAGGGATCATGCCTTCCACTTTTGACTTCCATTAGACTAGACAAAATTCTTGAGCTTGGAAATATTGACATTTGACGTCAAAACTGACTGTGCAAGGAAGAATGGAGTCTTACATCCTGTCATCGGCGCCCCAGGCCAGAGCAGATCAGAAATTATACCTGTCACTTGGCTCATGTAGGATGGAGGGATTCTACAAAAACAGTCTCGTTACTAAAGGGAGCAGTACATGGATCTTTCTTCCCAGTTCTCACAAGTTCATCATGACAAAACATAGGGATTCCTTGCCTCAGAGTTCTTAGCTTTTCTTCCTATCTTACAACCATGTAAAGTATTTCAAAACCATGTGATGGCATAGAGCAAGATGCTCCTGGTATGTTTTACTAAGGGGAAGGTTTGTTTGATTTTTAACATATATTTAAATTTCTACTTGTGTGTGTGTGTGTGTACATGTATCTGTGCTTATGCATCTGTGCATGGAGCTGCATACAGAAATCTAAAGTGAGTGTTGACTCCACAGGAGCTGAAGCTACAGGCAGTTCTGAGCCCCCAGTGTGAGTGCTGGGAGATGAACGCCAATCCTCTACAAGTGTCTCAAGCACTCTTAACGGCACAGCCATCTCTCCGGCCCCCATTTGCTTTCCTGTAAATTGACACAATGATCATCCAATTTTATGAGCACTGTCTGATGTTTTAATGCACGTATGTTGCATAATGATCAAGTCAAATAAATAAGCACATCACCTCAAATATTTATCATTCCTTTGTGGTGAAACATTTAAATAATCCCTTTGGGTTGCTTTAAAGCTGATTGGCCTTCCACGTGTCTGCTCTCTTCACCCTTTTCAAAACTACTGCTAAGTCCTTATGCACAATTCTTACTACTTTTCAAAAAATGTTTTCGATGTATCTTGTAAGAAAACCCATCTGACCTCTTAACCTGCACACTCTGCTTGCTCCTCTGTTACTAAGACAAGGCACAACCCAAGGTTAAAATCATGGGGTTCTTAGAATGCCTGTGATGATCTGTGGTCAGCAACTGCAGGCCAGAAAATACAAACAGACACTCAGAGACATTTGGAGCAGAGGGCTGGCTGGTACTACGAGAAAATACAGACACTCAGAGACATTGAGGACAGAGGGCTGGCACTAGGTGGAGTTCCAAGGTGGGAAGTGGGTGCTCAAGATGCTCCTTAGCAAGAAAGAACTGGTAACCTCCATAGCTGTTTCTCTCATGTTCCATGGTTTGTATCCTCAGCACATCTATTTAGCATGTGTATGGTTAAATTTAGTTCTTATGAACATCCCATTTTACATCAAGAAAAATAAATGTCTTAATTTACTTTTCTAGTGCCAGGATAAGACACCATAACCAAGACAGCTTATGAGAGAAAATGTTCATTAGAGCTCACAATTCTAGAGGAGCAGAGCCCATGATCATCGTGGTAGTGAACATAGCATCAGGCAGGCAAGCATGGTGCTGTAGCTGAGTGCTCAAATGCTGACCCCACAGGCAGGAAGCACAGAGAGAGAGAGAGAGAGAGAAGAGACAGAGACAGAGACAGAGACAGAGACAGAGACAGAAAGACAGAGACACAGAGAGAGACAGAGAAACAGAGACAGAGAGAGACAAAGACAGAGACAGAGAGAGAGGGAAGGAGAGCTAACTAGCAATGGCATGGGCTTTTTGAACCTTAAAGTTCACTCCCAATGACATACCCCCTCCAACGAGGCCACGCCTCCTAATCCTTCCCAAACAGTTCCATTGGATGGTGACCAAGTATTCAAATATATGAGCCTCTGTGAGGGTCATTCTCTTTCAAACCACCTCAGTAAGTCTCTGAAGTCTCTTGGAAGTTATTCAATGTCCCCAAGTTCACAAAAGACTCATGGGCAAAGCAGGGTCCAGGTATCTGACTTAAATCCAAGATCTGAGAAGGAGTCTACATATCAAATCACCTGATCCTGGTACCCAAAATGTAAAGAGTTGGTTCTTGTTCAATGATGGAGCTGTATGTGGCTCCAGGAGACAGGGAAGGCAGAGAAAGTAGACAGATTGATTGCCACCTCAAAGGCAGAAGTTAGTGTTCATGTCTTTGGTTTGACCAGTATCTGCCACTCTGCCCCGATGACATGGATTAGATATGGTTGGAGTGAACCCTCAAAGCTTCAAATCCTGGAGGTTTGGTCTGAAGCATAGTAGTATTGAGGCAGGAGACCCAGTGAAAATAATTTGCTCATGAAAGATGCACTATCTTGGATGGCTTAATGTTTCCCACAGAAGTGGAGCAGTCTTGTGGGACTGACAGTGGAGTGTTTCTCATCACATTTTGTCTTAGTAAAGGCTTATATTGCTGCGAATAGACAACATGACCATGGCAACTCTTATAAAGGAGACCATTTTATTGGAATTGGCTTACAGGCTCAGGGTTTAGTCCATTATCATCATGGAGGGAAGGATGGTGGCATGCAGTCAGACTTGGTGCTGGAGAGGTAGCTGAGAGTTCTACATTCATCAGGAGGAGAGAGTGACACTGGGCCTGGCTTGAGCTTCTGAAACATTTAAGCCCACCCCCTGCAACAGATTTCCTCCAACAAGACCACACCTACAAGACCATGCATTCTAATAGTGCCACTCCCTATCGGCCTATGGGGACCGTTTTCATTCAAACACACTTCCCAACCTTTTGAAGGGATCATGGCACTCCACATTTGAAGCTTCTGACCTGAGGGTTCACAGATGGCATCCCCTGCTCTCAGAAGCCACTCTGAGAGGCATGAATAGCTTCGGGAATCATGGCCGACCAGACCCTTAATCTTCCCTTTTTGACACAAGCATGTCTACTAGGACACTTCACACATTCAAGGCAGAAGCACCCAGAGCAGTCTCCAGCTTGCCTGTTTCACACCCGAGTCTGAGGCAGGCAGTGTGTTTTTGTGCTTATAAATAACGGACCAAACCCCATCCTGCTTGAGCTGGTCCTGGAAAATGCTGGTCAAGTGGGGAGGGAACCACCCCTGGGAACAGGCAATATATCCATCTCAGCGCACCCTACTCTCCTGAGTTACTTGGGAACCCCGTGTTCCCCTGTGAGTCAGGAGGTCTGCTGTTCTTAAAGCCCCGAAAGACGAAAGACGGGGTGCGATGAAGTCATGTCCAGCTGTCTTCTCTCAGAAAAGTTCAGACACCGTTCTGTTTAACATCACACTGTCCCTGATCCTCTGTGTTTGCTCTGCCTCCCTCAGGGCTCTGGGGCTTCAGAGCTCAGAGGTCTGTACTCGAGCAGAGCTCAGGAACTGGGGCTGACACAGCAGGCAGGGTGGTGAGACATAATGGAGCAGGCCCCCAGTGTCTGCTGATTGTGACTCATGTGCACGTGTAAGAGGGACAAAAGGAACACAAGACACCAAGCAGTTGTCTGGAGTTTCTGACAATAAAAAGCAGGCCTCTCACCTAAGGGAAACACTGGAGAAAGGCCCAAGGGTGTGAGGAGAACACCAGTGGACAGCTTGCTGTAAAGGACTCAGCCAACAGACTGCATTCATGCCCTGCCCCCACACATGTTATTTTACATGCAAAGGCTTTGAAAAAAAAACTAAGGTGCAGCCTCACACACACCATTTACAAGTCAGATGCACGCCTTTTATCTGAGCACTTGGGAGGCAGAGACAGGTGGATCTGTTTGAGGCTAGCCTACTCTACATAATGAGTTCCGGGTCAGCCAGGGCTGTTTAGACTCCATCTGAAGGAAGGAAAGAAGGAAGGAAGGAGGGAGGGAGGGAGGGAGGGAGGGAGGGAGGGAGGGAGGGAGGGAGGGAGGGAGGAGGAAAGAAGGGAAGGGAAGGGAAGGGAAGCAAAGGAAAAGAAAAATTGTTTCGTGTAAGTTTGTTTTAGGAAGTACAACAAAATTCTGGATTTTTCCCCCTAAACTATTCTATACTTTTTGAAAATAACAGTTAGTAAGACTTGTTTTATCTGAGTGGTAGCTATCCTTGCTCACTTAAAGTCTGACCAGGCAATCCAAGATTGGTCCTGATCTTTATTCTAATTTTTAAGGTTTTTTTTTTTTTTATGTGTGTGTGATTTTCTTGTGTACATGTAAGTGGATACCTGGTATCCATAGACGCTAGAAGAAATCATCTGATCCTCTGGAGCTGGAGTTACAGGCAGTTGTAAGCCACCACGTGGATGCTGAGGATGGCACCCAGACTCTCTCAAGAGCATCCAGTGCTGCAGCTGCTGAGCCCTCTCTCCAGCCCCTCTGTTTTCTAACATTAAAGATGGAAACAGAGGCCTGCTGGTGACCCAGTGCTTGGCATCGTGCAGGAACCTTGGGTCTGTGGAAAGGAGGGGCTTCTTTGGTTCCCATAACTTTGCTGCCATCATTTGGCATGTTTAGAAATTAATGACTATATCTAAATGCATTTAATTCTCTGGGAAAGAAGATCTTAACAGAGAGAAGGCTTAGCCAGGCCTCTAGAAGCAAAATCGGAGTCCTCCTTTGTTTTCCGGGGCTGCAGAGTGCTAGTGTTAAGGCCGCCTTTAGCTTTCCAATGTCGAGTCACAAAGATACGCATTTTGGAACTCAGCCAAAGAGTGGACAGCAGAGTCGCAGCAGCAGTCAGCAGTCTTCCATCATCTGTCAGTACCTTGTCATTCTGATGCAAGATGTTCTCTTTCAATGCAGACGGTGAAGATGCTTTACTCAAGTAAGACAGCTTTTGTCTGTCTGCTGAATTCCTTCACAGTTTTATTTACCGCTCCCTTGAAAGGTCAAACACACTATTTTTAGAGCAGCCAGTAACGGCATCCGTACGTCAGAGTGACCGTTCAGCCCAGTGGTCAGGGTGGGACCTGAAACACCCCCAGGAAAGAGGCTGAAGAGGACTGGCGGAATCCGTGCCCACAGCCACGTCACCAGACACAGAAACTGGGGCGAGTCACTGTTTCGCCAGCACACCACTCTTCAACTTTGAGACAACAGAGATAAGTTACTGATAACGTGGTATTTCATCAGGGACGAGAAAGTTGTTTCTTGGGTTTGATTCTGTTTCCAAAAAGACATAATGAACAGACACAAATCCCAGTGGGACTCCCCCGGCCAAGCTGAGCTGGTTTGCAGACAGCTCAGTGCATTCAGAACTTGGAGAATACATTCCTATCGTCCCTTAATATGCTGGCATAGCTCATTATAGATGTCTTCCATTATTTCTTAACACTGCATTAAAACATTATTATTGAGTTATCGGCATCTAAAGTAACTTGAATTAAAATGCTGGTCTGTTACTCTTTTCCTAAAGATCCCACCCCTCCCCACCCCATCCCCCAACAAAGAAGTCCAGTTTGAAGTTTGGCTCAATGGGGATGTGGGAGGGGGGGGCGGTGTGCACTAGGGGGTGTCTCTTCTTAGATAAGACTTTCCCAGAACTTTGAAGATGTTATTTAAACCTGTCCTGAAGCCTCCTCCTCTAGCCCAGGTTCATTGCAGGTCTTGGGCGCTGTGCAATTCTAGAGGGCGCTATTCCCAGCATGGTCTGCTGCAATAACCCTACTACAGCTGTGTTTGCCTCCAGATTTTCTTCAACAAGAAACTCGATTCCTGGTGTAAATCAGATGTGTCCCTAAGAAGCTTGGTTAGGACAACTTCACTTTGGTTTGCAGGGATTTGTTTGAATTTTTGTTTCTTGGTTTTTTTTTTTTTCTAGTTTCAGTAAGACTTTTTTAGTATAATATTGTTATTAATACTTTGAAAAGGTATACAAGCAATGTATTTTAACATTTCTCCACACTCCACCCCAAGTGAGTCTTTTTTTTTTTAAACATACAAGCAATGTATTTTAATATTTACCTGAACTCCTCCCAGATCTAGTCTGCATTTTCTCCACACTCCACCCCAAGTGAGTCTTTTTTTTTTTTTAAACAAACTATGAGTCTAGTTTGTGCTGCTCATATACTCATATACTCATGCGGGGTCATCCACTGTGTAACCAATCTACCAGAGCCACTAAGGAAAACTGATTGTCCCTTCCCTAGAAGCTGCCAACTGTCAATCTCTTCAGGGGTCTGGACTCATGAGCCCTCCCCGATGATCCATGCTCGATGCTGGCTGGCTTGATTTTGTGTGTTTTGTTTGTTTTTTCAAGATGCCACAGCTGCTGTAAAAGCCAAGCTGTCCACCTGACAGAAAAGTCGTGTCCAGAATACACAAAGAACTAAAAATATGGAACCAAATTAACAGAAGGGCCATGGAATGGACAGAGGGTGTCAGAAGAGATATTTTTATAAATGTTTACCATCCTTAACAGTCAGAGGGATGCTAGGATTAACAAAAGATGGGTGTCATGAAGGCTGGATGGTGAGCATGGGGCGTGGAGAAGCACTTCTCTCTTGGTGGGAGTGCAAACTGGCACAGCCACAATGGAAATCAGTGACAGTTCCTCAGAAAAAACAGAAGTAGACCTCCCATATGTCCCAGTTCCATCGGTGGCATAAACCCGAAGGACCCTACACCCTACTACAGACACATGCTCATCCCTATTCACTCCCACTCTAGCCACAGTCGCTATGACATGGAAACAGCCTAGATGTCCATCAACTGATCAGTGGATAATGAAACTAAATCTATCCACAGTGGGATTTTACACAGCTATAAAGAAAAATGAAATCTGCAGGTAAATGAATGGAACCAGTCAACTGAGAGGGTAACCTGCATCCACAAAGACAAATGCCACACGTTCTCATTCATACAGGAAGGCAATAAAAGGAACACTAAAGCCCAGGGATTGTCTATACTTTTCTGTGTGTCTGTGCGCCTTCCTGAGTTCATGTTCACCATGTATGTGCAGATGCCTTTGGAGGACAGAAGATGGCATCAGATCATCTGTAGCTGGTGTTAGGGCAAGTATGAGTCATGGTGTAAGTACCAGGAATACAGCCCCAGTCCTCTACCAGAACAGTAAGAGCAAAAATGATGTTCCAAACATCCCATTGCATTGCATCTCAGTAAGAACTCTAGATTGACACAATGATGGTGTTAGATTGAAATTTTAAATTACCAAAAAATAAAATAAAATAAAATTACTACCACCCTTGCCCCTTGAGCTTAAGAATTTTGTTTTTGAGCCTTAAGGGGATCAAATTCATAAATCCTTTATCAGGTGTTACGGCATCGTTGCTTACTAAATTAATTTTCTTCTGACACTAGATTTTTAACATTAACCATCCTCTATCAATATAAGATACTGTCCAAATTCACAGTGAGCAGTTAAACCAGTAATGAAGTTGTAGACATCTGATGACTTTCCACTTCTTTCTCTGTTAGAACCATTACCTACAGCAAACACGTGCCTCTCATTTCCTAAGCAACATTGACATCTAGTGGCTGCTCTCATGTATTTCCCTGGGAAATTTTGGTGGTCAAGGTCTGGAGTTCCTCTAGGAAATCCAGCCCCTTGAATTTCTTCCAATTGTGGCCTTAGCTGGTTAGGGAGGGAGAGCTCATGCCACAAACTATTACTACTTTGGTTTGGTTTCCAAACTTCAATTTCATTTTATATTACATTATCACCACAGGCTATTTAATGTAGAAAGGTTGACTTTGAATAAAAACATTAAAAAGAACAGTTATTTCCATTAAACATTTAATATAGAACTGTTAACTCAGCCAAGCCCTTCAAAAGTTGTCTCACTCAAATTGGGATTGCTTGTGGTTCTTTATTTAGAATGTACACTTCACCACTGAGATGTTCTCGGTGGTGGGAAATTAAAGTGGGCTTTAAAAGAAAAGAATTAAGGAATGGGCAGAGTTCACATCTGACAGCTTGGGGATTGCCGACAGTTTTCAAAGTAGAGGGTTAAACTTTTCTACTGGTGTCTGGGGGAATTCCAGGCGAGGAAGACCACCTGTGGGGTCTGATGTTCAGATGTCGCTTTCCTTCATCTAGAATTTTCCTCTAGAGACAAGCAGAGCAATCACAAGCCTGGGTCACCCAGGTCAGCTTCTAGCTCCCTTTTGCATGTGGCCATGACACTTGAGGAACACCCATGGAGACTCATCACCCTAGTTATGACACTGACTTCCATCCCATAGTAACACAGATCTATGATGTAAGTGAATGAAGAAACATATTCTCAACAACAACAAATGTCCAGATACTAAAAACAAGAAAATGTTGACCTCTGTGGAAGAGAAATAAAATTAATATTCTTTCTCATCCTCTATTATGAACAACATAAGTATATAACTTATAATCTGCCTTGCGTTTGAGGTATTTGTGCAGCTAAAGATTAAATATACTCAGTTTTCAGTGACTTATATACCTCTGGGCTAAGACAAATAGTTGAATACACTCATAGGTTTATTATGTTAGCAGAGCATTTTCTGTTTAGAATGTTCTATGCAATACATTGGGTCTATGCCATTCTGTTCATGAGGTTACTGAAGCCTGGTATTAGGCAAATATTTTCAAGCCTGCCTGTTTATGTGTGCTAGCTAGTTTGATGTCAATGTAACACAGCTAGGGTTATCTGAAAGGAGGGAACCTTGATTGAGAAAATGCCTCTGTAAGATCCAGCTGTAAGGCATTTTCTCAATTCGAGTCCAGTGGGGAGGGCCCAGCCTATGGTGGGTGGTGCTATCCCTGAGTTGGTGGTCCTGGGTTCTCTAACAAAGCAGGCCAGGGGAGCAAGCCAGTAAGCAGCAGCCCTCCATGGTCTCTGCATCAGCTCCTGCCTCCAGGGCCCTGCCCTACTGACTTCTTTTGATGATGAACTCTGATGTGGAAGTGTGAGATGAATAACCATCTCCTTCCCAAGTTGCCTTGGTCATGGTGTTTCAGCACAGCAATGATAACCCTAAGACGTGCTAATACAAATACCCTCAGAGACTCTTAGTAAGCTTTGTGGGAAACCCAAGAATGAATCTCTGATGTGCAAAACAGGTATTTTTATCAAAAAACTAATATTTCATTGAACTCAATGAGCTAGGAAAAACCATAGATCAGATTAATTGTACATAACTAATTTTTTAAAATGTGTTGCTTTTTGATACCCGAAAATTTTAAAGTTGGAAATTATTTGAAAGTTCACTAAAATGAACACATTATATGAATCAGGACATACGTGAAATCTTTATGTGAAATACCATTTGTTGTCTTCAGTTCACTCATATTTACATCAAAGGTGAGGTGCTGATACTTAAGGGGAAATAGATTTGTATCAAAGAGATAAGAACAACTGAAAGCCAGGGGAAGGAAGAAATTCGAAGAGAACCAGGGAGAAATTAGAAATGAAGATGTAAAGATAGGGAATGTAAAGGAAAGCATACATGCTGGATAAATTCTGGCATCAGCATTGGAAATAGAGGGTATTTTATTTTATAGTAGTTTTATAAGTTTTGTAAAACAGTTAATATATTATATACAATTGTTCATTATGTATTATATACATATAATGTTGTACACACACACACATATAGAAAGCAAAGATAAGCGTGTATAAAGAACACAAATAGGAGGTTGCTGGTTTGGGTCTTTTATTCAGTACTGGTTGCATTAGTACATCTTTCGCTGCTATAATAAAATACTCCAGGCAGATTATTTTTTTTAAAGGCTTTATTGTGACTTAAGGTCCTGGAGGTACAAAGTCTAAGGGACACATGGAGCTGTGTCTTTCTTGCTAACAGAGTCCACAGGCAGCACAGAGCACCACACAGGAGAGATAGTGAGAACATGTGTATCTGTCTCTTCTGCAGCCACCAAGACTGAGTCACCTAATGGCTATCACTTCATACTAATCACCCCCCAAAGCCTAACTTCTAAGCATCATAGAATTAAGACTTCGCCCCTCACAAAGCCTCAAGATGGGTATTAAATTTCAACACACACAACCTTGCAGTACCGCTTGTCACTATAGCAATCACTGCTCAGTGACTAGGCCAGTGTTATTAGTGGATGACATCACTCTGATACTTCATTCACTTGGAAAAGTTAATACAATGGTGGCCAATAATCAGCAGCATATTTAATTCTTAAAAAGGGAAAAAATGCATCCTAAAGACAAGCATGTCCTGGGAGGAACAGGGTTTCTAAAATGCTACCCTGCAAGAACTCCTTTAAAAGCTCCTCCAGCAATGGAAGGTCGTGGAATATTCTCTAACACACCAGCAAAAGCTTCTCAAATGATAATGTTCCATCCTACCACACACAGGGTGGAGCCAAGACTATTTTATGGCAGGACTCCAGGATGTGTCCCCTGTAACACCTCAGGGCCTCAGTTTCCCAACATAAGAAGTGAGTTACTCAGGGACTTGGTTCACAGTATGACACCCAAGATCTTCTGGCCATGACCCAATTATTAAGTAGCATTTCTAGTACACTTTACAACGTATCTTAAAACATTGTTTCAACATTAAAATTCTAAAAGTACTATAACCTGCAACATACACACTTGCCACTCTCTGCCACTCGCCCATAGAACAAATAGATGCCCGTTTTTGATGGATAATTGTTGGTGACACTATGGAAAGTGTGTTCATGCTGACCCCTGCTGGATTGTTTTTTCAAGTGTGAAATTGTCTAGTTAGTTACCTTTCATTTGCAATGAGAAAGCTTTTCCCATTATATTTCAAGGCCACTGTTCATTCCTGTTTTAGGGCTAACACGCTATGATATCCTAAATTTCACATATGCATGTATGCCTGGGCTCAGTTCCATGATCTAATGCAGTTTGTAGATCCTAGTTTCTTTAAAGTTCCACGTCATCTTACCCTTAATTATATGTCTGAAAATTTTCAAAGCAATACCACAAGAAATCTCCTACCAACTCTAGCCTTACAGAATGATGCTGGCAGCACCATGCCCACGACAGGACATATGGTGAGCCTGAAATCAAATTAGAATGATCAACAAATGCCCTGTAACTTAAAGATACAACTGGTGGGCCAAACAGCTATGCCAGTGGAGTGGGCACCTTCAAATTGATGTCCTCTGAACTGCTTCTGCCGCCTCTGCTGCCTCACACTAGCCACTAGCTTATTTAACAAAGCCAGGATGGCAGATAAGTTGAGGTCTATTCTCTGGTGTATTTTACCACACTAATTTTCTTCCCTTTCATGATACTCCTTGTGCCCCCACTCTCTCTCTCTCTCTCTCTCTCTCTCTCTCTCTCTCTCTCTGTGTGTGTGTGTGTGTGTGTGTGTGTGTGTGTGTGTGTGTGTGTGTGTGTGTGCTCATCTACGTGTATGTATGTAGATAGATGTGGGTGCAGAAGAAAATGAGACAGGGTCTTACTCTACAGAAAAAGACATTGAAACAAGACTGTGGAGTCCACTGAAGAAAATAGTTCCTTATATACAAAGCCACAGACATGCCTAGCTAGTGTTGGGATCCACTGAGATGATGTAACTCATCATCAGTTGGGTGGGGTCCACGGAGGCTACTTACAGGTGAGAAGAACTGCAAGTAAGACAAAGCAAAGCCCGAAGTTTAGCTTCCCTATGGGCTGCAGCTCTCTTGGGGTCAACATGGGGCAGGCTACAGTCAATGTTTACTTGATGAACGTGTGATCGTGGTTCATTTTTATAGGTTAGTGAAGTGGGGGGGCACTATCAAACCTGAGAATCTGGAAGACACGGCAGAGTAAAGCACTCTACTGTGGCTTTATTATTAGGTGCCGAGCAATAACACAGAAACTCATATTGACCCAGAGAGCAAAACAAGAGCTTTCCAGCCCCCCAACACTCAGATGCCATGAAGACAGGCCAGCCTCCTCTGGGCTCACAGACATTTCCAAAAGATGCTTACCACCATTTGGCTTTCTCTGCATGCCTGTAGCTCAAATTAGAAGCTTGAGAAATGGCAAGTGGCCTGATTGGTTTGAGAAGAAATAACTAGACTTTTTTTTCCAAATTAGATAACACATGTGACTTGGGGCAGGGGCTTATGATACAGAGGCATTCTCAATACTTAGTAAGATTTTAAGTAAGACCTTTTGTCACCCAACGCAAGTGACTATTAACAGTTTTAACACACAATTGGTGGTTCAGGAATGCTGTAGCTGCCTAAGTTGGATTGAGACTGCCTTTTGGTTGAAATGTAATCAAGAATGGCCCACTATCTCAAGAATGGTCACCTCCAAGCATGACACGGTGTCTCCTGATGCTGACATACAGTTGTAGCCAGTGATATCACAGGCAGACACGGGGAAAACTCGGCACTTAGTGTGTTAATTTTATCCTCAAGGATGGCCTTTGCCCATTCTTCACTGAATGGTTTTATTAAAAGTCAAGTCTCTTGAAGCTAAGGTATCCAGATCTGAACTGATTAAGCACCTGTGTACAAAAAGAGAAAGGAAAGAGAAGGGAGGTAGAGAAAGGAGAAAATTAGAAAACAAAGCCTAGTAGCTTTGACATTTTGCTAAAGTACAAAGAGAGAAGCAAGCAAACTATTCTATCCTTGTAAATTAATATCTTCTTATTGTCTATGTGTACCCTGAAATAAGGGGTACTGGGAGGAATTTCCCAGCCTGAGTGCCTTGGAAACCTTAACAGGGGGCCAGGCACTGACACTGTGGTTTTAGGGAACTAAAGCTGATGCTAACAATGACAGCATTTATGACTATGACTGATCTGTGAATAAAAGCACTTTTCCCTTCTCAGGGACTCAGCTGGACAATGGCTTCTACTGTCACCCCTGGAGTTGCTCTCAAAGAGCCCAGTACTTAGGGAGAGAAGTCCCTACCTTCATAATGGACTTTGTTCAAATGAATATCATCCTATATGCCTATATCATTGTTTTTATGAAATTAATGGAATTTGCTCCTACAAAATAAAAGGAACTTCTATGGACCTAGAGATACAACGGCACTGAGCCAAAGCATTAAACTCTCTGTGCGGAGTGACACACAGAATTGCCTTTTCATTTCATGTTAAGTGAAATCGGAGGCAGACAAGGCAGGTGGGTAGAGGCACTGAGGAGCTGGTTGTTCCAATGGACTGTGACAAACGAACAAGGCTGGTGGCTTTAGTATCCTAGGGAGAAAAATAGACAGCTCGTTACTATTGTCACGTTCTTGCATGGCCTACGGGGGTGCTTAAATGAGAAGGGACACAGCACTTAAATCTCTCCATGGGGATTGCTCTTCTGTAACTCGTGAGATCAGCCCAGGCACCATCAACAAGAGGGCCCAGAAGTGAAATGAATGGTGTGAACTGGAGTGGAAAGTTTTTCCCCAAGAATAATCATTTTGCTCCATAATGTGGCACAATACAGAAAGCATCTGAAAAGCAGAAAACCCACTCCATCTTGACTGTCCCACTTACTTGGCAATGTACATCTTATTGGAGAAGGACTCCGACTTCGCGATATCTGAAAACATGAAAGAATAATGTGAATTAAACAATATATAGAGCTCAGAGGACAGATTACTTGGACATGGATGATTCTTAAAACTAGCCAGGGACCGGAGAGCTGACTCAGCAATTAAGATCACTGGCTGCTGGGGCGGGGGAGAGGGTGAGGGGTGGTGGGAGGGGGGAGAAGAAGGAGGGTGGGAGGGAGCACTATGGTTGGAATGTAAAATTAAATAAAAAAATTAAAATAAAATAAAAAGACCACTGACTGTTCTTCCAGAGGATCTGAGTTCAGTTCCCAGCAACTATTTGGTGGCTCACAACCATCTGTAATGAGATTTGATTCCCTCTTCTCTCTTCTGTCATGCAGGCAGACATGCAGACAGAGCACAACATAAATAAATTTTGTTTTAAAGAGCAGTAAGTACTCTTTTAAAAGAGAGAGAGAGAAAGAAATGAGAGGAACAGTTTTCTGAGAGGTAACAATAAACCCTAACAAAACAAAATATAATAAGATAAAACAAAAGCTAACCAGTTAGTTACTCTGAGGCACTGCACGCCATGCGTCTTCCCAGGCTTTTTAAGTAAATGCACATCTAATTTGGTTTAAATTATATTGGTGATTGGAAGTTGGGTTCAATGGCTTAGAGAAAACTTTTTAACATAATTAGTAAGAGCTAAAATTACGACCAATGCAATGGCTTATGGAAGAAAAACTTCTTAACATAATTAATTAATAAGAGTTAAAAGTATGCCACAAGTTCAAATCTCTTTACAAAAGTGCTCATGGGTCCAGACCCTGCACTACTAAGCAAGTTCTGAGCATCCACAAAAGGATGCTTTTCAAATCTTACCATTACATTTCCTAAGAAGAAACTATCACACTGTCACTTCATATCTGACACCAGCTACGTTCCCGTGTCCTGTTGTGAACTCTCAAACGTGTTAGGTAAAAAGATACTGTCCAAGCTGGAATCTGTTCTGTAGTATGGCCTTCATCATGCCCCAAGACATACCAACCAAAGTATTCACATTCATCTTGGAGGTGCCTATTCTTGTTGAAGGGAGAGATGGGCAGAGAATGGAAGTTGGCTCAGTTTCATCTTTGAGAATGTATTTATGTCCTCACCTACACTGGAATCTATGTTGCTCTCTCTGCACATAGGATGATGAAGAGAAGGGAGTTCAGACATGTCTCAGGACTCAGTGCAGGGGACACTCCCCTTGGATAAAACTTGTACTGAGTATCCAGAGTTCAAGTCTCCATGGCTGGAGAGGCGTCTCAACATGCCCTCTTCTCTTGGGACAGGGAAGCAACCCGTCATGATGCTCCCAAGGCCCCCTTTTTATTTATCAGGTCACTAAATGCATGGTCCTCTTTTTGACCATCTGTACATATTTACTTATCTATGTAATTTAGTTTTATAAAATCCCCAAGAGCAAAAGAACTGTGTCCATCGTGGGCCTTCTCCATTTCCCTAGCACTTATGTGGTTTTCCTCATGTGCGGAATCTGACCATTCTAAAAGACCAAACCAGACGCCAGCTTGCCCGATGTTTCCTCACCACTCCCAGGTTTTTACGGTGTAAACGGTATCACACCACATTACCATGGACCTCTCAACTTGATCTACACCGTGATCATCCAACTAAGTTGTTCAAATTACACTGATGGTCCTATATGGTGAGCTGTTTGTGGAGAAGACTGCATTTGGTTGTTTTTGTGCCCCCTCCCCCACACCTGGCCTTTGAGTTGTTTGAGAAGGAACCTATTGGTGGAAGAGTGAGCTCAGAGATGATGGTGGGTCTGAGTTTCTATGGGGCTGTTCTGTGGTTCTGCAGGAGAAGCTCTACCACCGTATTGCCAGAGGCTGTTGGGAGATGTGGGGTATTGCTACCCATAGCTCTCCTTCACTGCTCTGTCCTTGAGAACAAGGCCAAACACACATAGAATCTCCATTTGAAGGAACACTAGGTTGGCAGCCTGTCTAGTTGATCCAGCCCCATAGTCAACAGATGTTAACTAAATGTTACTTGTTGAGTAAATGGACAGTGATGAGTCATTGTGATTTTTTTTTTAGGGAGGCAAATAGTTTTCAGAAATATGTTATATTATTTTTAACTTAAATAGATTGGTAATCTTTCCAAGGATTAATATACAAAGAAACTAATTTTATCTGTTTACTTTGAATTTGGGGACAAATGGATACTTTCACTGCCCTTTAGAAAATACTTCAATCTAAACTAAGTAAGTCTCCAAACTCACGTGCTAATTTCTATAAAAACCAGGGACCTGTGTGCAGATCTGTGACTCAAGTGTCCCATGTCCAGCTGTCTGCTCTCTAACAGCATGTGCAAGGGTGAAAAGAATAAAACTTTTAAACAAGTCTTCTAGTTCTTGAAAGGCCTAAACAGGAAATTAAAAAGGCAAACTTCCACTTCTTTCTAGAATGCTAATTTCTCATCCATAGTGGTGTTTAAAAAAAAAAAAATCACTTAGGGGCTTGTGTCAGGACAACATTTCTCTTTCTTCCTATGAATTTGCAATCACAGGATTCACAGGAAAGTATCAATGTAGACGGTGCTCTGCATGAATGGTTAGACAGAAATGTACCGTGCTTAATCCAATGCGGTTACGAGGACAGATGGGACTTAAACTCCTGCTGCGGCAGCGGGTTACAGGTCTCACAGAACTCCACTAAGGAAAAGAGGAAGAGAGAAAGTCATGAGTTTGTGAAAGTAGATACGGCTTTCCACTGGCTTTACCAACAGGATTCCCCTGTCACCAGTGTGAGCAACACCCCTATTATTTTCTGCAACACAAAGTTTGGCAAGAACTTTTCCAGAAGAATCCCATCATGATGAACTTGAGGGTATGAACATTCTGGTGCTTGGAGAAGTATTTACATGGGTCAGCTGTTAGACATCACATTTGCCTTTGTGATTCATGGCTGGCTGTTCTCTTTAAGTATCTGCCTTGTAAATGCAGCACTGAGGTCATCTATGCTACAGAATAAATAAGTCTCACTGAACACTATGAAAGGCCTCTGCTGGCCAGGTACTGAGTCCATATGAAGAAAATTATACACCAAATTCATGGTAGATGTGCTGTTTTAATTGTGTTGATAAAAAAAAGGCAAATAGAGAAGATCCATAGATAATAACTACTTGACATCATCAATGAAATTGTGACCAAGTCACCTCCCTCCATTCCAAACTGCACTCCATTAGTAAAAAAAAAAAATCCTAACACAGAGTTGTTAAGGACAAGAATCCTGTGTTATGAAAATGTTCATTGGAGAGTGCTTGTGTTATCAGGTGGACAAAATCCAATTTTGATAAGCTCAGCTTTTGAAACACAAAATTTTTCTGTAGAGATAGTTTTCACTATAGTGGGATTTAAACTTGTAAGACAAACACCAATACTCTAAGTTTCTTAAAAATAAACTTTTCTGTTCCCCTACTATGTGATGTGCAGCCCCAAAGCATCTCTCCTCTCACCCAGTCAGAAAACAGGGACCCAAAGTATCACCTTGGCTTTGCTCTGGACCAAGGGGCTTTCTTCAGAATTTACTAGTTCTGTCTAGGAAAGGATGAGGTAAATAATACATCATGGTATATGCATATCCTAGGTCCCTGTGGCCATGAATCCCAGCACACAAACTGCCCACTCTTCACACACACACACACACACACACACACACACACACACACACACACACACACACACACCAAAGACTCTATTTAGAAGGCTGGTTAATTTGTTAAGAAGTTCAAACCATCTATAACCAAGAGCTATAGGAAGCTGCCTTCCAAAGTCAAGAGGATCCTTTCTTCCCATCCTCTGCCCCATTTTCTGCCATCCTTCTCTTCCGTGTATGTCATACCAAGGAGAGAAAACAGGGTACATGCACAATTAGGAATGTCAAACTATCTCTAAAATGGAAGAGATAAATGAGCCATGGCTAACTCCATCTTTAGACAGAAGAGCAGTAGTGAAGTTGGTGCCAGGCAATTACAAGGAACTGTGGGACAGTCCAAAGAACAGGCAGCTGTTTTTCCTTCTCCTTTGTATGAAATCTTATCAAGCAACTCTATCGACTTCTTTTTATACAATCTTTGGGTTTATAAATGTTCTCGAACTTGTGAATCAAACACTGGGGATGAATTGTCACTATGCAAGGCCACCGTACAAAAGCCCCTCTCTTGGTGACAGCTTCTCCCTTCATAATGACACAGTCATTCTCCACGAGAGCAGGCCACACGTGGTAAAAGACCAGGGGAGCAGTGAAATCCGAGTCATAGCTGCGGCGGTACCTGTGGGGATACACAAGAGAACACAGATGGTAAGAAACTGCTTTTCATAACTAAGGGAAACCCAACTGAAAAGTTCATTCTTGACTAGGCTTAGATCTAAACAGGGCCCAGATCCTCATTCTGTGGTTAAGGAGATGGACATGTGCTCTTAGGAAAGAAACCAGGAACAGCTGGCCTCTGGCACAGACTTGCTAACAACATGTGACAAACTTCATCCCACCTCTTGTCTTCTCAGAAGTTTAAGAGCTGCAAGTCTGGAAAATGCTCAGTGCACTGAGAGATTGAGGCAGAAGGATTGAGTTTAAAGTCAGTCTTATATAGGTAATGAGCTCCAGGCTAGCTTGAACTATGTAGTAAGATTGACTATAAACAAACACATGTTAGATAGATGATAGAAGATAAATAATGATAGATAGATAGATAGATAATGTTGTTATATTTTTTTATAACCTATGGACCTTCTCCTGCATACTTTAAGTCAAATCTAGATTACTTAGCAATACCTAATACAGTGTGAATATATGACAATTATTATTATGTACTATTTAGGGGATGACAAGGAAAAAAATCGTTGATACATATTCAGAATTTTTTCCTGGTTATTTTCAACCCCTGGCTGGTTGACTCAACAGATAGGGACCTCTAGACACAGAGAGACAAAAATAGAATCATATCCAATCACAGTTAAGAACTCTAATTTCAACTGGCCAACCATCCAGGTACACAAGTAGGTTAGCTCTGGTTAAAAGCATATGACAGAGAGACCCAACAGCTGTTCACAAACCAAAGTGGGCTACCATCTGAATGATGATAGCCACATCCCGAAGAAGAAAGAAATAAAGATGGAAGGTGGTAAGAATCTATGTATAGAAAAAAGACCCAACTGCAGGGCAATGTTCAAGCATCCATTCTGGACTGGGAACAGTGACCTAACAGACACTAGAACAGGTCAGGAGCATGCATCACCCCGACCAGAAAGCTCATCCCTGTGGTGAGAGAAAGATGCGTGGTCTTGATCATCAACAAAGCTTGCAAGAACGCTGGGCAGCTACCTATCATGACCTATGGCTAAGACAAGACCCAGAGTCATACTCCTGAGCATTCACTACACACCCAGAATCATCCTCACTGCTCCATCTGATGTATCTTAGCTAGCCTTCTCCAGTTCTGGGGAAAATGCATTACTAGCCTCCCCCCCTAGAAAAAGAAGAAAACTGGACAGAAAAAAAATATATTAATAGTGCATATATATGTATATATTCATATATACATACATATATGTATATATACATATATACATACATGCATGCATATATATATATATATATATATATATATATATATATATATATATATATATATAATCACAGTACACCCAAGATCACACAATGCATAAGTAGAGCCAGGAATTAAATCTAGGCAGCTTGAGACCAGAGCTGGCCTTCTTAACTACTGGCGTGGTAATCACCAGCTATAGCTAAGGTCTTGCCAAATCTCAGTGAATGTTCCAGGTTATTTCAACTTCTCATGGTTTATTAGAAGACTTTTCACTGTGGGAAATGTGGTAGCCTCTAATGGTTCTCAACAAGAGCCTGGTACATCCGTGTTCATGGAGTGTGCTGCTGTTTTCGAACTTCAGCCTCCCAAGCCCAGTGATGCGGCCACTGCAGAAAACAGCTCACACTATTGTGCGGTGTGTGTATCCCTAGAAAATGTCTGGACAGCTTCTGAGGTTAGTGGTGTACACACCACACTTTGAGAGACTTGGTCTAAATCATGCAGTAAGAACCAGTGTCTTTGAATGTCAACCTTTGACATCCATCTGCACACGCGTGTACCACATGCATATGCCACACACAATAAAAACAATAAAAAGAAAATTTTAACTGTGTTTGTATTCATAGAATGTTTTTTTTTTACTATCAATGATCCAGCCAGGCTCCAGGCACCTCCTTAGCTACTATGCTCAGTGAAGAATGAGCCCACTAAGGGGTCCAGATGGTGGCACAGAGAAACACATGGCACCAGAGTGGCTACTGATTTCTCTACCCAGGGCTCTTTCCCCTTCATCTTCCCAGGGAACAGAGACAGTGAGTATCTTTTAGCACACGCTCCTGTGTCTTACTTGCAATCATTAAAGACTTCTCCATCAGCCCCAAAAGCGATGTCAAGCGGTGGATCTAAGGACTGCATTGCAAAGGCAATGCAGCATATCTCCTGGATGAACTCACTGAGAACACAGAAGTCAACTTCAGGAGGGAATGAGATCTTGGGGTTGACATTCATGGCACGGATCACATCCTGAAAAGCAAATGATGCCATCAATTGGCTGCTAACTTGTGACAAGGAGCTCTAACATAGCCTGGCATTGATGGCGCACAACTTTAGTTCCAGCACTTGGGAGGCAGAGGCAGGTGATCTCTGTGAGTTTGAGGCCAGCCTGGTCTACAGAGCGAGTTCCAGGATTCAGGATGGGCTCCAAAGCAATACAGAGAAACCCTGTCTCAAAAAACTAAAAAACTAAAAAAAAAAAAAAAAAAAAAAAAAGCTCTGACATCCAGAGGACTCCTAACCCAACCCAAGTTTCGACTGAGGGGAAAGAGCATGTGAATAAAATTAAGTTAATCCAGAAAATGGGGCAGGTGTGCTACAAGGAGGAGAATGCTGGGAAAGAAGAAAGAAAACATAGCAGAAACAAGTGAGAAAAATTCCTCTTAAAAACTGAAGGACAAGGCCTATGGTGTTTATTAGTTCATGGTGAGTGTGGGAGTGGGGGGGCATGTTCATATGGATGTGTGCACATGTGAATGTAGGTACATGTGGAGTCCGTGGGTTAGTGATGGATGCCTGTCCTTGATCTTATTTTTTGAGACAGGGTCTCTCACTGAACCTGGAAAACACTGATTTAGGTAGGCTGTCAGGCCAGCCAATGAGTCCCAGAGATCTGCCTGCCTCTGACCCCTCATGCTGGGATGACAGATGTGTGCCACCTCACCCAGATTTTATGTGTGTGCTCAGGTCTTCATGCATTTAACTAACAACAAGCATTTTACTAACTGAGCCATTTTTCCTCCGGATTTTTCTTCCGTGAGTAAATGTATGAGATACTAGCCAAAGACACTGGCTAGTTCCCTGTTGTAGCATGAATAATATAAACCCAGAGACAGATATTGGGGTTCAAGCTGAAGATCAGAGAAGCAAAGCATCCAGCTGCTAGAGTTCTCACCTCTATCAATGCTCAGATCAAAGGGGCGAACCCCCAAACCTCAGATTGCATCTCCAGATGGCACTGCTTTCCACCAAGCCTCAGAATCCTAGCCTGCTCTGAGACTGCATTGAGCTCCTTATATACTCTCTAATGCTGGGATTAAAGGCATAAGCTGTTTCTCTTTTAGATTGATTCACTCTAATGTAGCTGCTGGGTGGCCTTGAACTCAGAGAGATCCATCTGCCTCTGTCTTCTGAGTCCTGGGATTAAAGGTGTGTGCCACCACTATCCAGTTTCTATAGCTAACTAGTGTGTCTGGCTTTGCATTCTGATTCTTCAGGCAGTCTTTATTAAATCATAAATAATGTGTGACCACACCCCACTACACCATAGAATAAGTAAAATACTATGCACCAAGTCTTGTGCTAGACAAATGGCTCCCCTTCTTTCCTTGACCCATCCCAGTAACTCTGTGGGATGATAATCTCTGATGCCCCCCTTTCAGAGATTAGGAAACCAGACCACTGGGAGTTTACATGAATGTGGGAGGCAGCACAGTAGACATAGGTCAAAGTCAAGGCCAAATCTGTACTCATTTCCCAGAGTCCTTGCTCTTAAGAACTAAAACATGTCAACTCCCAATCTCAAAGACCCACCTAAAGGAGCTGAGAAGAAAGCTCAGCACATTTCCCCACAGGATGTCTGGGTAAGAAACTAAGGATGGCTCAGTGTGTAAAGCAAGAGGACCTGTGTCCAAATCCCACACCCACATATATTCAGGGTGACTGTTGTAACAGTAAAGAGACAGAGACTGGAGGTTACCTGGGCAACCTGGATAGCTAATGCACACAAACTGGCAAGCTCAACAAAAGACCTTGCCTTAGTAATTAGAGAGTGAGTAAGGGACATAACCATTGTCAACCTCTGGCCTCCACAGATGTGTGTACACCCTCACAGACACATGCAGCCCACACACACACACACACACACACACACACACACACACACACACACACACACACACACACCTCTTGCCTACACATGCAAAAAGAAAAGCAGCCAGTAAGGACTGGTTGTGCAGGGTAAATTGGATGTTGTTGCTGTCTTCCACCACATAGACATAATAGCAAACAACAGGCGAATTCCTAAGTTATCAGTATTTGGTATGTCATCACCAGCCATATGGTAGTCCTCAAAAGAGACCCAATACTTACATTAACACTGCCTTGAGAGTCATATAGGTCAAGATGACAAACAATGTAGTCCATGACTGTATTCTCAAAATCATTCGACCCCACGTGTGACGGCGTCAACATCTTCCTCACCCGGATCTTGAAATGCCTGAATGCCATTTTAGCTACATGAAATGCCTCCTGTGCGTGAAAACATAGCAAGTTTATCTGGTGAGGAGAGGAGATGGGAAGGTCCAAAGAAAGAGATTAGGAAGAATTCAGAATGCAGCATCAAACCAGCATTCAGATAACACAGTAGGTCAAACATGGTTTTGACCTGTAAGTAAATATGACTGTCAATGTTAAAACATTTATAGAGGTGGCACACACCTTTAATCCCAGCACTCAGGAGGCAGAGGCAGGAGGGTCACTGTGAGTTCCAGGCCAGCCTGGTCTACAGAGCTAGCTCCAGAACAGGCTCTAAACCAATACAGAGAGACCCTGTCTCTAGAAAAAAAAAAAAAGCAGGGCATAAGTCCTGTGCTGTGGGCACACAGCAATGTCATGGTACTGGCCAACACGTTAAGAGAAAATGTGTTCCAGATTTCTATTACAAACTCAGCAAGCCTTTATCCCATACTTGTAATGTGGTAACACTATAAGACTTCATTTCTTGAGCTCTAACCAAATTACAAAGGAGCTTTAATCAAATCACTGTTAGTTATATAAACTAGGGCTGGGTGAGCTTCTCTTATAAAGAATCAAATGGTAAATGGATTAGGCTTTACTAGCTACCATTTCTGTCACTGATTATTTTTTATCACACCCCTTTAAAAGTATAAAACCGTTCTTCAGTCTTAGCTCCTGGGCTGTGTTTTAAGAACAAGCCAGATATGGCCCATACACAGTTTACTGATCTTCAACATGAACAAATAGATCCAGGGTTTCTGATATGTCTGCATTTGCACTAATGATGTTTTGTATTGTTTCTTCATGTTTATTCTTATAATGGGATCTCAAGGTGGCATCCAACCATTAGGACAAATATATTCACTTTGGAAACCATGTTTCCATGTTTTTAATTTTCAGTACTCAAATAGCTGACACATTGGCAGCTTTAGTTACTCACAAATAACTTAGACAGAAGAGTGAGTGCACTCATCTAGTTTTCTAAGGCTGGCAGAAGCCCAGTAAGTAATAATCATTCATAGCAAAAGCCCTATGTGCTTGCTCATTTAGTCACATACTGCAAAAGGTACACTATCAGTCAATTTAGCATGTACCCATTTGAGATAGTCCTGTGTTGAGTGATGGACACTGCAGTAAATGTCTGGTCATCAAAAATTATAGTATATGTGATAATTCACAGTCATGAAAGAGCCAATAGCTCCTGAGTATATAAAGGATGGGAAGGAAGGAAGAGAAGCTGGGGACAGATAGGGAGACTGGAATCCCCCTCTCCCCAGTGACTTCAGGAAGCACCAGCCTTTTATGGTTGCACTTTGCGATCAATCTCCCGCTGCCCCCAAGGACCCGAAGTCCCGCTGCAGAGGTGTTGCATTTACCACTGTGGCGATGTAAATGATCCGCTGCACCGTCTCAGCCCTGTCGATGCAACGCCGCAGCAAGCACTGGGCGTCCAGGCGGGCCTGGGAATAGGCATCGCTGAATCGGGACAGGAGAGCAGCTTTGCGAGCCACGCTGGACATTTTGGACCGGTTTGGGGACGGGCTTCTGACCTTAGCTACCGCGGTGCCGGTGCCGGGGCTGTTGGACCTGCTGCGGCTGCGGCTGCGGCTGTGGCTGCGGCTCCGGCTGGTGGGGCTAGGAGACCGGCTCCTGGCTGACCTGTGGGTGAACAAGGATCGGCTGGGCAAAACTGTGACTCACTCTTCCCTCGTTCCTGGACTTCCTGCACTCGTAGTTTTCTCCCCACACATTTGACAAATGACACACAAGCACCATACGGCCTCTCAAATGTGGGGGGCAGGGGATGACCTAGGGGGAGGCATTTTTGTCTCCCAAGGCCCCCAGACCTGGGAAAGAATACCCCCATATTTCCCTAGTGAATTTGAATTCACAGAACAGTTTCATCATCACAGAGCACCTCAATTTATATTTTCAGTCACCCTTTGTCTGTGGCTTTGACTGCTGGCCATTTCACAAAGGGGGAATGAGAAGCTCTCAGGGACTATCTGAAGAGGTGGGACCAGGTGAAGGGTGAATGCTCGAGTTCCTCAAACTGACCTTGGAGTGCTATCACGACATTCAAGTACTTCCCAGGGCCTTGCGATTGAAACTGGATTGCTATCAAGAGCAAACTAAACTATTAAGTATCAGATCAGTCAGCCCCAAGGCCATGAGGCCCCAGAGAGAAGTCTTACAGAAGGAACTATGGAAGAAGCCGGATTAAGCAGTCACCCAGTCAGATGGCTCTACAAGTGGAGACTGCCACCTTCCTTCCTGGTGTTGCCATGGGGCAAATACTTCCACCACTGGCATTGGCTGTTCAAGGTCAGTCAATATCTGAGAGGAGAGTCTCCACAGATGAAGAACTCGGGAATCATCTAGGTGAATGGGGATAGTCGGGAGCCATTGCAGTAGTAACCTCAATAGGAGATGCCAGAGAGAAGGGAGGACTAGAGCAAGTAAGTAAATGCTATGTTAGAGACATAGCTGCTTTGCCTGCACTTACCACTATCTACTCCACCATGTTGAATGCAGGGATTTCACGAAAACAATCTAAGCATGGCCCGTCAACAGAGTGAGAGAGAGAGAAGAGGAAATTCCTGACAGTTGTGGTGGCTCACACCTAGAGTCCAACCACTCAAAATGTTGAGGCAGGAGGATTGGAAAACTCATACCAATCCTGACTATATAGTGAACTGCAGACCACTCGGTTACAAAATGGAACTGTGACTCAAGGGGGTGTGGAAATACAGTGCTGTAAAATGAACAACCCTCTCCAGTCACTGGACTCAGGACTCCTGGGGAAAGATCCTCAGCTTATGGAACATGCTTCCAACATGTACTATCCATTGAAGAGCCAGCTCATGCAAGCCTGGTTTCGAGGCCAAGCCATCACCTTCATAAGCTCCCAGCTATTTTTTCCTGGATAGAAGGGTGCAGCTGAAGAAAATTACCCTTTTCCATACCGAAGCTTCCAGGCCATTGGGGTTTTGATTTCACTCTGCCATCCTCTCCCTACAAACCAGGCTTTAGCTACTAACTAAGGAAGAAAAAAAAGAAAAAAGGTAAATGAAAGGATCTATGAGAGTTTGTCAGACCTTCCCTGGAGGCCGGATTTTTCAGCAGACAGGACAGCTAT
The DNA here is from genome assembly GCA_030556225.1 of Cricetiscus sungorus. NCBI lineage: Eukaryota > Metazoa > Chordata > Mammalia > Rodentia > Cricetidae > Cricetiscus > Cricetiscus sungorus. The sequence continues at coordinate 25,159,561 of JANBXA010000734.1, forward strand.
CTCATCCTTCAGGTTTTGGAGATGTTTCTCATAGTCGGATATCACTTCTTGGTTCCGCGAGTCTACGCCCCGCATGTCGGAGTTCCGTTTGTTCGAAACTTGACGTTCAGATTTTGAAGCCTCAGAGCGCCGATTCTCTGAGTTTCTGTGGCGGGCATCTTCCTGGGCTTGAAGAGATTTAAGCCTAACAACAATGACAAAGAAATGGGAATGAGAAAGAAAGGCAATAGGATGAGAAAAAAAATAAAATACTTTCTTAAAGAGGTAGGAAAGGGATTAGAAAAGCAAGACGAGAGGGGAACGGAAAAGAAGAACCTAAGGAAGGAAACAACTGGCACAACTGGTATGGTAAGCATGCCATACCATCATTGCACAGAGAAATCCCTGTGCAGGGAAATATATGTGAACACATACAGTAAGTAAAGAACAAAATCACAGAATAGGACTCACCCATTTCTACAGCTGACAAAGTGAGAGGCTTCCTAAAGAAAGGCTATTTATGTGGATCCTCTGGGGACATCAGAGTGTTTTACAACAGGACTCATCTTCACTGCTCAAAATTCCAAAAGCATTTCACCTTCAAAATATAGTCTGGTATAATCCCCTACCCTCATTAGCTCATTTCTTGAACAGACAGAGTATAAAGGAAGACTGCACAAGACTAGCTGGAGGTATGGACCTCTAAAAACAATGCAGCACTAAAATAAAACCATTAGGAACAAAATCGACATCCTCATCAAGATCTAAAGAGATGAGACCACTGTAAAACAGAAGCAAAAGTCCCGAGAGCCTATGGTGATGAAAATGACAACAGTGGGAGAGGAAAAAGAAGAAGGGCTGAATGTAGTGAGAGCCAGAGGCACTAAAGGATTTATTAAAGGTGCACTAGAAACGGCAGAAGACAACTGGGTAATATCACCCAAGAAGTCAAGGTGGTGTACCAGCCAGGACAAGAGATCAAAATGGGGCAGGAGGAGAAAGACATGGAAACATACCCAAGCCTTGAAAGTATTCTAAAAGAAATAAACACTAGAACATATATGGAAACTAAATTAAGCTAAAAATATATGTGAAAAGTACTCAAAAGATATGTGTCTTGGGGTATGCATATGTATGTGTACATGTAAAATATACTTCCCACTTGCTCCTTTGGAGGAACGAGGAGGCTTCAAAATTAAGAGAAGATAAAGGACCTGTGCTCATTGTTTCCCTCTAGGAACTCCTACCAACTATTAGGAGCTAATCTGGAGTCTAAATTAAGATTTAACATACGTTTTTCCCAATGTTTCATCTGAAATTAAAAGTGCTCAACATGAAGAAATTCTAAAACAATTTAAGATGTTGAGCCTACTTGAAACTAACTTCTTCCAAAACCATATAGACTTCAATCTGCTCTTCGATATTTCAAGAGTATTGGAAGAAAGAGCAATAACAACAGTAATTGCTGTAGAATGATGGGAAGGCTTTTAGGGTCCTGGATACTGTGCTACATTTTAGAAATTTCCTATGGTCAGGAAGAAATTCTTATAGTGAGAAAAGGAAACTGGGTATTCATAAAAACAGTGCTGCACTTCCTCCTTCGTGGTGAATTCTCATATTGCAATAAATGATTGAAAAGCCCAGCTCTGTGGTCCCACAGAAGCTGCAGGAATTCTATGGGTTGTTGTTTGTTGTTTTTTCTTACTGCTTTTTTAGCTGATTTATCTCCTCCTCTGCAGCCATGAGGGATATGGTTGATCTGTTCTTGGTTCCTTCAAGATTCTTTCCCGTGTCATCCAGACTGTAAGAGAAATCAGTAACTGAAACCGGATTCTCCCAAATTGACAGACTTCCCAACTCAAGGCCTAGATTTTCTAGGGAACTCCTGGCCTGAGTAATAAATTCACCATAAACAACATCATATTCTCAGCCCTCAAACCTTACTGTAGACATTACAATGGACTCAACCAGATGCATTCTGGCATCCCTTGCTTAGTTAGTCAAACATTGTGAGATTACAGAGCTAGTCCCTAGAAGAACCAACATTAGATGGCAAAAAAAACAAAACAAAACAAAACAAAAACCCTCAATTCCTCCTGCTCCATCCTCTCATATCATCTACCCTTTCTGTCCAGTTCCCAAGTAACCCCTCTATGTAAGCTCTCCGTTTTCTGCTATGTACTGATTCCTGTTCTCAGTGTTTTTCACTGTGGGGCTTCATTTCTTTTTCTAGAACTTTTTCAGTATAGAAACAGTCATTATCTATTGTGGTGGTTAATTATGGTTATCAAATTGATTCTATTAAGAAACACCTTGGCAAGACATGTTTTTGGAGGTATGTCAGAGAAGATTAACTGAAGAGAGAGAGAATGACCTTTATTGGAGTCAGAGCATCCCATGGGATGACTAGGGGGGTAGGGGGAGATAGTTACTGAAAGCCAACGTCCTCCTGTCTCTACTTCTTGATTTGTGAAGATATGAGCAAACAGCCTCCAATGTCTCTATCACTCTTTCCTCTCTGTAACGAATTATATCTCCCTAAACCATGAACCAATACAAATGTTTGTCCCACTAAGTTGCACCTAGTCAGATATGCTGGTTAGTTTTATGTCACGGGTTAGCCCATGGTGCATTTTGATTATTGATTGCTCTCTGAGTGCTCAGTTCACAGTGGTCAGTGTCACCATTGGGCAGGAAGTCCTGGGTGGTATAGAAGGCAGGTTGAGCAAGGTACAGGGACCAAGCCAGCAAGCAGCACCCCTCCACAGCCTCTGCATCAGTCCATATCTTTAGGTAACGTGCCATGAGTTCCTGCCATGAGTTCCTGCCCTGGATGATGTAAGATTAAATAAGCCCTTTTCATCCCCAAGCTGATTTTGGTCATGATGTTGTATCACAGCAATAGAAACCCTAACAAAGACATCAGGATTTTAATCACAGCATTGAGGAGCATAAATAAACCACAAATTGGTTCTAAAAAGAAGGATGGGTGCTGTGTGTGACTCCCTGACCCATACAACTGTTTGTGGGAATAATACGGAAGAGTTTGAAGCTGCAGGCTGAAGAAAGCCCTAGAATGATGTAATCAGAGCTTAATGGTTCTCTGGGAGGTTCTCTGAGGACCAGAATGGAGATATGAACTGCAAGCTGTAGAAGTATGGACAGTACCAGCTCACAAGGTTTCAGACTAACAGAACTTCGTTTTAATTGGAGTAGAAGCCATTCATATCATTCTGGCAAAGACTTTGGCTACATTCTGCCCATGCCCTGAGGCTGAATTTAAAAACAGTGCATCATTTGTTTGGCAGAGGAAATTTCAGAACAACATAATACCCAGATTGCAGTATGGCCATTGCTCATCACATTCCCAGATTTACAAGTGAGAATGAAAGACAGGAAAGTGTGTGGCTTGCTGAAGAACCACATGAATCTGGATAAGGCTACAAACAGAAGTGTGCAGTTTAGTGGGGAAAGAAACTTGGATCCAGTTCAAGTTGAAGACTAAGCAGGTAGAGATGAAATACATTAGCACCATTAAAGAGAGACGTCGGATGTTGCACAATACAAAAGTTACCTCGAGAACAAGATCCCAACCAACAAGAGTTCCTCTGTATTTTCAAGCAAATTCATTTGAAAGAAGGATGCCTGAAAAGATAGGGCCTTCAAGGTGCAGAAAAACAGCTGAGTAAAAAAGTATTTTCCTGGGTTCAGCTGAGAAGCCACACACAGCTTCTATAGTCTGTATTGTTGCACAATAGTTCAAGGGTGCTGGGCTACATCTCAAGATGGTGGGAGAAATTTGCATTAGGCATGTGGTACTGGATTTGCAGGCATGTGAAATATAAGAATAAAAGAGGCATGGGGATAAAATATCAAGTATCTAAATAAAAAGAAAAAAAAAAACAGTGAAAGCAGGTGATGTGTCTAGAGGTTGCTTACAGATTGCATTGTGCACAAAATTGAACCTGCAGCTTATGTTACAGTGAAGACTCCAGAAAAGTGGGGTTACCCCTAAAGTCACTGCAGCCTAGATAATTCCACAAGAAACCCCATTGCCACACAGGGGGGCCCAGAGTTTGGTTTTGAATTGCTAGGTCTGCCTTGCTTTGCCCTGTTCTTTCTTTTCCGTGCTTCAGTGCATACCTTTAAGGAATGGGTTATGTTCACTGTGCCACTTTATATTGAAAGTATAGAACTAGCTCTTTTGTTTTAAATGAGTTGATGGAGTCTCAGAGAAGACTTTGAACTTCTGAACAATTCTAGAACTCTTAAGACTTTGGGAGCTCCTAGAGATGAACTAAGTGCAATTTGCACTTTGAGATCAGCGTGAGGCTTTAGGAGCCAGAATATGATATTATGGTTTAAAGCAGTGTGCTTAGGTGTCAGGCTGACTCGAGTCGAATTAGTGATGGTTGTTTTTTTTTAAATTCTTGCTTTATAGTGTGTGTACTCATGAGTGCCACAGTGCATGTGTGGAGGTCAACGGACAACTTGGGAGAGTTATTTTCTCTCTTTCCAGGAAGAGAACTTATATCATCATGCTTGACAGAAAATACCCTTTAACTACTGAATCATGTGGACAGCCTTATGACAGTTGAGTCTCACTCAAGTCAACATGATAGATGGAAAAGCTTCTGAGGTATCAGTGAGGCAGTCGTTAGGATCTATGGAAGTGCAAGGACTTCCATAGAGGATTAACTAAGAGAGCAAAATATTCTCTAACGTGGGCAGCAACTAAATACACTTCTGGAGAAACTAGGAAAAGGAAGAAAGCCAGAACAGCACAACATTAACATTCCCTTTTCTCTTCTGAAATCCCCCAGTTTGTGAGTAAGGAACTGGCCCTGCCATGGTGGAGTATATGGCCTGAAAGACCTTGCCTCCCTGACATTGCTTTTCAGTAAGTTTTGATCACAGCATTCAGAAAAGTAGTTCATACACATATCTCATGGTTTGTGCCACTGAGTTCCACCACTTACTAAGCAAAGTTTTTCAAATGGCTTGGTCAAAATTGGTATCCAGGACCCTCTTAACTTGGGTCAAGTCACATCTTCTTTCACTGACTAGAGATTTTAAATTTACTGAATGGAGTTGTGATAGACAACACTGGATGAAAATCAATGGTTCTCAACAGAGCTGCCCTGATACAGGGAGACATCACAGGTTCACAAAGGGTCAACCACGTCTGTGACTTGCCTTCTATAAAATATCTAGGCTGTCTCATCACAGTAGTCCTGAGACTAGAGAGTACAAGTCTTTTGGTGAAAAAAAAAAAAGTAGATTAAAAAAAAATAACACTGGGATCCCATTATGGTTTGAATCTGCAATGTGTGCCCAGAGCTCAAGTGTGGAAGGCTCGATGCATGGTGGGAAATGCTAATGGGAGCATACGGGACCTGTGTGGAAGACACAAGTCACTGGCGCGTGGCCTTCAAGGAAACACAGACACTGTCCCTTCTCTCTTGCTGACCAGCCAGAATGATGTTAGGCATTTTATTTCACTGTGCCCTCCCTGCCTCATCAGTCTCAAAGTGAAGGGGCCCAGAGACCATGATCTCTGAAACCAGAGCCAAAACAACCATTTCTTCCTTTGATTTATATATCTCAGGTATTTCGTCACACAATTGGAAATCTGACAAAAACAGATCTTCACCTAGAAAACAGAGCAGACTGGAACTAACGGTATGAAGATCCCTACCAACCCATACAACGCAGGCAATCAGTCACCACCTAAGATGCAAGCCCACCTCCACCTCCTACCACCACTCTACTTGGCACCAGACGCACCTTCAAGCTCAGCGACCCCTCTTCCCCAGAGTGCCATTCACACTTACCTCATATTCATACTGTAAACTACAAACTGTATTCTTCCTCTTTACCCTCATCACTTAAAGCAGTGCCTGTCACATAGATCTTTGTGAAAGATGAAATATGAAATGAATGAATAAATAAGCAAACTGTCTATAGTCAGAAAGAGTGCTGGAGTAGAAATGACTTAAATGACTGTTGCAGCTTGTTCTAATAAAATCTGAATCTATTATAGATTTTAAAGGGAAATGTGAAAAAATGATATTTTTAATCAAGAGAGAATGAAAGAAAATCAGCAGTAAAAGAAAATGGACCAAGAGGAAAGGTGCAGACAGACAAGAAGAACCTCCCCTCCTTGTACACAGCATGAACATATATGTACAACTACACACAGGCAAGCACGGTACTAATTTCACATGTTAGGGTGACACAAGGATTGGATAAGAGCCAGAGATACATTCTTCAACTAGAAGCTGTTTTAGTCGAGTAAATAAATATATTTCATTTAAATGTTTTGTGATGCATGGACTTGATTCTTTGAAAAGATTTCTAACACAGGTTACACAGACTCCACGATCTAGAAGATTTTAAATAAAAACAGAGTAAGAGCCAAAGAGGTATTAAATAAAACTAAGCAAAGTTAAGACATGGCAGCAACTATCTAAGTGTGAGCATGAAGGCCTCTGGAAGGAAAACGAGTAATTCAGGAGACAACCACATGAAAGGGTGGGTTGGGTGTTGTTGACACTTTTCTTACAAATTTCCAAAGAAAATGCCTTTTAAAAAAAATGCAGCTGTTAATCCCAGCTCTCAGGAGTCAGAGGAAGACAGAGCTCTGTGAGTTTGAGGCCAGCTTGGTCTACCTACGCAGAGAAATCCTGTCTCAAAAATATAAAAACATACATTCAAAAAATATGCATTCACTGATGTGTTGTTGCTTTGGGTAAGATTGGCCCCCACAGGCTCATATATTTGAATGCTTAGTCTTCAGGTAATGGCACTACTTAGAAGGATTAGGAGTTGTGGCATTTTGGAATAGATCCTTGGTGGAGAAAATGTGTCATAACGGATGAATGGGCTTTGAGGTTTTAAAAGCCCAAGCCAGACCCAGTGTCTTTCTCTTCCTGCTGTCTGTAGATGTCTCAGCTACTTCTTCAGTAACATGCTGCCATGCTTCCCACCATGATGACAATGGACTAAACCTCTGAAACTGTAAGTCAACCCTAAGTAAATGCTTTCAGTAATGAGTTTCATGATCCTGGCCTCTTCACAGCAAGAGAACACTGGTCAAAACAATCAAGATTCCTGGTCCTTCTCACCCCTTAAGAGTGATGGGAGACCCATGTAACACACAAAAGCAGAGTAGGAAATCTTGACCCTATCTGTGCTGGTGGACATAAAAATGCCACAAATTCTCAAAGTTTTCCTTTATAACTAGAGAAACCAGAGAGCCATCATCTTCTGAAGCAGTTGCCAGGAAACTGAAGCTGACAAGCCCTGACTCAGAACCCATGAACATGAGACACTAGGGCCAGAGGGAACCAAGGCCAGCAAAGACCACTGGACAGTGCAGGGCTCAAGTGACTTTCCTTTGGGATGCCTAAAAATGGAACACGGAAAGATTCCAAGAGGCAAACCAACTCAGAAGGGAAATGGCTCTTGGGATTTAGTAGACACTTTACACAAAGAGGACTATGATCAACGAGATAAGCCTGTCTCCCCAAGAACTGGCAAATGGGGGGATCAGCTAACATGGGATGAAACACATTAGAATCTTTTGAGAAGCTCAGCTCGTGTATGCACATTTGCCCACTGCAGCTGTATACAGTGTGTGTGTGTGTGTGTGTGTGTGTATGTGTGTGTGTGTGTAGGTACAATCATGCACTGTTTCTGGAGTAAAGTATTCAAAATGTTGAACAGTGAGCTAACATGACTTTGGGGGGGAGGGGAGGAATTGCAACAGGGCTTCCCTGTGTCGTTTTTGGAGCCTGTCCCGTAACTAGCTCTTGTAGACCAGGCTGGTCTCAAACTCAGAGATCCGTCTGCCTCTGGTGGGATTAAGGGTATGCACCACCACCACCCGGCTTACCTTTACATTTTTATTTCTATGCATTTGAGAAGGAAATTTGTATTATTTTTATTATTAAGCAAAATGGAAGATTTTCCATGCAGGAAGAAAAAATGGAAATTCTACCAAAGACAAGACAGAGTCACAAACTATCCATCCCTGACTTTCTTGCTGTCCCATCCATGGTAGGAATGAACTGGATGCTGGGGGTGGGGAGGGTGAGTTTTGCTGCTGTTTTTATTTGTTTTTTAAATAAGCATATCAAAATGGTGCCTACCGTCCTCAAGTCTGAAATTTCTTTGCAGTGATTCCAGAGCTTAATTTGACTCTTTCCTATTGTCTGGCATTGCCTAACTTTTAAGTATATATACATATATATTATTATATATTAACATACTATGTCATTATATATATATACATATATATGTGTGTGTGTGTGTGTGTGTCTATATCATAAAATATAGTAAAAAACAAAACCACTGGGATGTAAGCATCTGGGCATGTCAGGGAGGGATTGTCTAGACTGTGTAATTGAAGTCTAAAGCTGCCTACCTGCCAGACTGAACAAAAGGGAAAACGCTGAGCCTAGGATTCATCACTCCCCCACCCCTTGACTGAATGCAATGCGAGCAGCTGCTCCTGATTCAGCCACCATGCCTTTCCCACCAGGATGGGATATATTTCCTCAAAATAAACCCTGTGTCCCTTAAACCACTTCCTGTCAGGTCCTCTGTCTCAGCACTAAGAAAGTAACTGGTACAGGTGCCCTGCCCCACTCCACTCCTCTTTCTCGGTTTTCCTCTTCACCTGTCTTCCACCCTCCTTCGTCTCCTTCTCCTCCTACACATTCTCTGACAACTAACACATTATTATCTAATGGCCTTTATTTAAAATTCGAGCAACAGAGATGGAGGTGAAGAACCAAGGATCACAGAGTGTAGGTACCCAGGTCCACCTAGGTCCCCCAAACACCTTCTACACCCTCATCCTCTCTCTCTCTCTCTCTCTCTCTCACACACACACACACACACACACACACACACACAACTTGCAAATCCCTACATTGCACATGACCCATTATTATCTTTCCAAACTTAAAATATAACTAATTTTAGAACAATTCTGTTTGAAAAAAAGATAACTTGCATTCCTCTTACTCGTCTTGAACCTGGTTTTGTTGACTTTCTGGGCTGGATTGAGAGTCTAATAGCTGTTGGTCCTGATCCCGAAAAGCAGTTTCTCTGTTTTTATCTTTATAATGCATGTCCTGGAAAGAAAAAGAAAAGTAGTATGGAAAATAACATGGACAGATGACTAAAACTGTGCTAAGCAAAAGAAGCCACACACAAAAGAGCTTGGGTCCGTTAGTGTACACCTCTACAGCAGGAACCCTGAGTGGCTGCTCTGAAGGTGGCACAAGGCAGGCACGGAGGGTGGTAATGGTTTGTATATCAGTGCAGGAATTAGTTTTGTGTGTTTGTTCCTAGTTCAAAACTCAACTACTAGAGGTTCTTGGTAGAGCATTTGACTGTAAAACTCACCTACTGTGAACTTCACTGTATATAAATTACAACTTGTTATAAAGTGAAGACTTTATAACATCATCCTACATCATCTCTACTCCCAGAATAAAATGATCCAAAGCATGGTCCTAATCCAGAATAACACCCACAGGAAGTAAAACTCTAATCAGTGTATGTCCTCAAAAAAATATTAATGACAACTGACATCTCTAGGCTGAGAGAGTTCCCGAGTGCCAGGCTCTCTGCAAAGCTGTTTTGTTTTTGTATACCTACCACTTTTTCAAAGTCAGGATCCTACCATTAAATTGTCCCCGTGTGGCCAATACATATATGGAAACATGAACGTTTACCACTTTCCCAGGGTCTGCAGAGGGTGCAGTTTTCTGTCCAGTTTGGTTCTCACCTAAGTAGAAACCTTTCACCTTCTGGTTTCTGCTTAGAACAGCCCACTCTAGCTACATCGGCTTTTATTAGAAATCTATACAAAGCCATTTAAACATTTGATAGTACAATTAGTGGCTGCCATGGTATATAATATTGCTACACTGCTTCCCTCAAGAGTACATGGAAGCTTGGACTCTGGTATATCCTGGTGACAGGTAGGGTCTGATGGGAGAAGCCATTAGAACATGGGAAACTAGAAGTTTTCATGAGTCCCTTGGCTAGTTCTCAAGAGAGTTATTATGAAGGAGCAAGCCTGGCCCCTCTCCATGTTCTAGTTTCCTGTCCTACCATATGATCACTTCCTCCCATACACACCCCCACCCACCAACATAATGTTGTCCCTTGAAAGATCCCCACTGAGGTCTACATCATGCTGTTTGGGTTTTCAAACTCCAAAGTGTAAAGTTAATACACTTATGTGCATAATATCCAGCCTCGGGTAGTTTGTTGTGGCAATAGGAAACATGATAGAGCAGATACCTTATATGATACATCCTGTCTTTCCAGTCTGTGTTCCAACTGTCTAGAAACTAACACTGACCCATGGATGTTACTAGTACCAGGACAGGTGAGGACACTCTCTGCTTAGTTTTCCCGTCTTGGAAGTTCCAGCTTTATTATGCTGCATGACCCTTGAGCATCCTTACCTGCGTAGAGCAGTCCTTGTTCTCCATATGTCTTAACACATTTAAAGAACTGAAAGAAGCCTCCAGCAACGGCAAAAGGCGACTCTTGATTGTTTCCACACCCTCATTAAGTCCTCCTAAGAGAATGTACATGGCAGATCAGCAGGGTTGGAGGTGGGCAGACACACACACACACACACACACACACACACACACACACACACACACACACACGACAAACAGAGAGGAGAGGGTTTAAGGGATGGGAAGGCAGAAACTGCTCTCACCTTCTTGGGCTGTCAATGTGAGGATCCCAAAGAGTTGTGCCTGTACTTTGGCAACTTGTTCGATGAGTCCGATGCAATAATTTAGATTTTCATCACAGGAATTTTTCTGTAATGTCAAAACAGAAGAAATCTCTACATCTCCTAGTTACTGGAACCCACTGCAGATAGACATGAGCCTGTGTGGTCCAGGGGCTGCCAGGCTCTGGCAGCCACTGCTGGGCATCGCCAGAATCAATTCCTCTGGGACTCATCGACTTGGCCCAGGCGACTCTGTGACTGGGTTCAATTCGTGGTCTCCGAGGTGGCACACTCCAGGCCTGGCAGAGAAAGCCTCTTGAGCAATCCTGTTTCTAGATTCCCAGATCTGCCAGTTAAATGCAGAGGAAGCATTAGGAATCTCTAAGGAGAGAAGGGGGTGTGGAAGCACAAGACTCCCAGAGCCCGTAACTTGATAAACCCTGGCCCTGAACTGATCAATGACTAAGGGGGGGGTCTGTTTTGTGGGTGTTTAAGCCATTGAGGTTTGAGAAACTGATTTCATAGCAATAACTCTACTCAGTAGACTCCTGAAAGAAAAGAAGTCCCCTTACCGCCCCCCCCATCCACATGGCTGCCTCATTTGTCTGCTGTACCATTCATCTTGTACATAAAGTTCAATTTTGAACATTATATGTGCTGAGTTTATAACCCCTTTAACATCAGGAAGGTATTGTGCTGAGGTGCCGGTGAGGATTCAATGGGGAGCAAGACAAGAGGCCGCCCGTGGCCACCAGTAGATGGATTGTGGTCGGGAATGTACCGAGCATCAAGTCCACTGAGGAGCTGCTGTCTCAAAAGGTTGGGGAAAGGTTCTGAAGTCAGCTAGGTGGTTTTGGGAAAAGAGATGGCCCAACTGGACGTGGAACCCTTTCAGCAATGAGGATTGAACACTAGAAGGTCATGTGGACCTCTTGGTTTTTATTCTGCTTTGGTCATTATTTAATATCCATAGCTAAACCTTGAACTGATTCCAACACTGGAAGAAGGGACAGAGCTATGAACAAACACTAAATCTGGTGGGTGTAACTACATAGATGTGGGGACTATGACCAAGTCACCTAACCTTGCCATCTGGACCTGTTTCCCATCTCATACAATGGGGATGAAAATATCCTGCAAAGTGTTAGGAGAAAGAATCCAAACAAACTACCCAGCCCTTCAGGAAGCAGGAGGTAGCTGTGAGGTAGTATGCAGCATCGAAAGGAGACAGGGATCAGGAATCAGGCAGCTCTGGGTTCAAATCCCACTGTCGTCCGACAGCAAGACAGATTCTTTTACAAAAGACATGTAAATGAGATGATCTGTGTCCTCAGATTTAAGAAGTTACTGATTTTTTTTTTTTTTTTTTTTTTTGCTGACTCAAGCATAGATCCTCAACTAGAAGTGGCTGTGGTTTTCCATCACCTGTTTCTGTGCCTCGTCTGGTGTTCAAAGGAGCCTTTGTATACACAACACAAATATTCACACAGGATATCCCGAGACCTGTCCCAACATGCCCAGCTCCCCACACAAAGCACTGCATAGGATGCTTGAGCTATAATAGGATCACGTTATCCAATTACCCCCATCATCTAATAAACAGAAAGAAGATGGGAATCAATGTACTCTGTCCAGAGTACACAGTCTAAGATTTACTCTTTCATAAGTCCCTGGACTTCCTAGTCTATATAGGGTCTTGGATGGACAGTGCCCTCATGCCAAACCTACTTTTAAATGAAACGTGTTGGCTTCTATGGAGCTTGGCACTGGGGAAGAGGATGGAGACTGAGAAGCAAACAGTCTATAAACGATCATCCCTGACTATACCAAGTGTTCTGTATAGGAAGTAAGCTAGAGGCTGAACAAAACAAGCTCTGGATGGGGAGAGGGGAAAGAGAGCTGGGGAGGAGAGGGGAAAAGAAGAGAAGGGGAAGGGGAGAACGGAGGGCTTTTCAAGAGAAGGAGCAACAAGCAGAGGCAGGAGTGTCTGGAGAATGTGTCTCCTTCATTCAGAGACCCAGCTGAAAGCATCAACGAACCACAAGAAGGCTTGATGAAAACACCAACAAGACAAGCAAGGTCAGGTCACCTGACAAAGTCATCGGTATTCCTCACCTTACGAAACTCTTTTTTAGGGACAGATCATGTAGAGTCCACATCACAAGGGGACTGGAGGAGAGGTAGAGGGTGTACAAGGGTGACTCCGGGGTTTAGAGATGGTAAAGGAGTAAGTGTGAAGGGGAGGAAGGCTGAGGGATGCTGAGGGATGCAGACACACCAAGGGTCCTCATCTTGAATCACACCTACATCAGCCAAGATCCCACTGATGCCAACATTACCTAAGGGTAATGAGTTTGGACTTGGGTGGTTCAGGATGCCTGCAAGACCTTCAGATGGAAATAGAAATGTCTATATAAGCATCTCTGGCTGAGTCTCTGCTTCCTCCCAAGCACTGTGCTAAGACACTTTACATAGACTACTTTGTAGGGTAGTTCTCAAAACAATCCTATACACTGGCTATCTTTAGTACAGGAGATGCACCAACACAGGAAAGTAAAATTATGTAATTCAAAGGATGGTTGATCTGGGCTCTATACTGCCTCCCATAACCTCAGCATATGGACATGCTTCACACCACAACACTACCAAAAGAAGGTCGAGTCTGGAACTCTAAAGAGAGGCAAGAACGGCTGTGTGGCTATGGATGGGAGAGAGTGTAAGTCTACAGATCATGCTGACGATACAAGATGGGCAGGGGGCTCAGGGACCATCTTGCCGTGTCAGAAGTGGGCTGAGGAAAAAAAGGACAGTTAGTAGCAAAATGATGGCAACAGAGAAAGAGAGATGAAGACAAGAGAAGTCAAGTCCAAAAAAGAAAGAGCAGGTTTCTACAATGCTGCAGTGTTCTTATACTCTCAGCCACTCTTTAGCTGCCTAAAAAAGCTGGAGCTACAGAACTGTGGTTATATGACATTTCTATAACTAATGGCCATATGCAAGACAGTGATTCCACAGCATCGTTCAGCTTGAGTAAGTATATACTGTATTACAGAATTGCCCAAGGATACCTTTCTCAAAAGGTACACCCATCATTAAGCAATCCACAACCATGCTTCTGGCAAAGGGATGGTGGATAAGAACAATAAATCATTGAAGAACAGCACAAGTTTGCTTCCTTCACCTGCAGCTCTTAGATGGCATGAGACACCAGCTATGCTCTCCCAAGAGTAACTGAACCAGAGATGAAGAGCTGCCCTGTGACTTTTCAAAAGGAAAGCATCTTTCCCATTGAAATCTTGAGATCTGAGTTTTTTCATTCATTTCCGCAGCTTGATCTGGCAGGAAAGAGATTAAGGGGGGGAGTAATGCTATAAGTTTACTGCTTAGATTGCACCCTGTAGAATGTGTTAGTCTGTTGACTGAGGAGCAGTTACAATGGTCAGTGAGTCTGTTTGAATACACCATAGCAACACTAACAGACCTCTGTTTCAACCACAAATACAATTCTAAGCCAAACAGAAGACACATCTCAGTAAGATCTCCTTTTTGTATGCTGACATTTAATACCACGCTTTCAATGATTAGCATAGGCATCCGTAATGTAAGAGAAGAGTAATAAGAGAGAACTTTTTTCATATGACCAGCTCTAGCCAGCAGTCTCACTCACATATTAAATAACCAATCTTTCTGAGGGGTGGGGCTCAACTGATGGAATCCTTGCCTGGCATGAACAAATCCCCAACTCTATCCAGCACATAAACAGGACATAAACAACACACATAAACAGCAGCACATAAACAGGACATGATGGCTCATGTATGTAATCCCAGTACATGAGAGGTGAAGACAGGAAGATTAGGAATTCAAGTTCATCTCTAGCTACATAATCAAGTTTGAGACGCCTTTTGTTAAAAAGAACAAAAAGACAAACAAAATTTCTGAATGGTGATGTTTTAGTATCTATTGTTTTACTTAAAAACAGAAAAGAAAACAATTGCATGCCTGTAATCTCAGCACTCAAGAGGTTGGGGCAGAGGGATTACAAATTAGAGATTACCTGGCCTGTATATAACAAGACTTTGACTCAAAAAAAGGTCATCTATAAAAGATAGGGTATTTACCACTTGCTGCTATAATTCTAGAACACATGCCTTTAGAATCAAGGCTAAGCACAGCTAACACAAGTTAACTTCTTAATCCACAGGAGTTTGAGGGGAAATAGAGGTATCCCAGATAGAGGAGGGATCAGTCCAGGGTTGACCTACTGAAGATATGCAACATAAGGTGCATTTCTTGTCTCCAGATGGCATCTCCAAGGAGTTACTGTCATCAGAATTCAGCTTTGCACATAAAGTGATTCTTATCTTTTCCAGAATTGGCCAATAAAACTATATAGTTGCTGCCCTATAAATTTCAGATATTTAAACAGTGTGGTCTCACATGAACCTCAAAGGGTATTCTTGGCGTCTTTCATCTTGTCTGCTAAATATGCCAGGTTGTTGTATTCATACATTCTCTTGCCTCAAGTATCACATAGCCCCAAATCTTCTTTCTAGAGACTTTAGTTTCCCCATCACAAGATGAATAGTTCAGCCAGTATAAAACCTAATCCCAAGTGGTCCTCTTCCTGCATCATGCTTTCAGAGCCACCCTCTGGCCCTCAAGCGAAGTGAACCCCCTTTGACATCTGCCCCCAACTCTCCACCTATTCTGCCTCATCCCATTGGCATCCCCTACTTTGAACTAGTCCCAGTCCCACCAGTTCCAGGCTTCCCTACTTCTTCCATCCTCTTTCTCTTCTACAGATGGGGGCTCTTCATTAAGATGCAGCTCCATTGGGGATGGAGAGATGGCTCAGCAGTTAAGAGCACTGGCTCCTCTTCTGAGGACTCTGGTTCAATTCTCATCACTCACATGGCAAATCACCACAACCATTGATAACTCTGGTTTCAGAGGACCCTGTGCCCTATTCTGCTCTCTGCCAGTACTGACCAAGTGGTGCACAGGCAAAACACTCTTACACAGAAAACATAAATTTGTAATTAAAAATATATAGCTCCTACCAGTCCAGGCCCAAGGAGGCAGGGTGGCTTTTTTCCTACCTGCTGGGTCAATCTGACCTTGCTGGCTAACACCCAGGCCCACAACCGGGCCTTGGGTTCACACACACACACACACACACACACACGCACACGCACACACGCACGCACGCACGCACGCACGCACGCACGCACGCAGGCACCATTATCATCATCATCATCATCATCTACCCACTCTAGGTCCTGATGGAGCTCATGAAGAGATTGGTCCTAGGAATGATACCACAAAATCCTCTAAGACACAGAAAACCACAAAAGAGCTCCAGTGAGGATGGTTACAAAAAACCAGAGGCCTTGAACCAGACCAATGACTCATTGCCACGAGCAGTTGCTAGTCAAGCTGATGAGACAAAGGGGAATACTGTATGACACACCGAAGCCTCCAGTGCCATCAGGACTGATGAAGAAGAGTGGATGAAGAGGGGATGGAGAGGAGGAGAAACAGAGATCTTTCTGTTTCAGGTGTGGCTTTAGTTCTGTTGTGGTTTATTGAGTTTTTTGTTTTGCTTTTGTTTGCTTGCTTGCTTGCTTACTTTGTTTTGTTTCATGAAGGGGTGCAACAGGGATGAGGGGATATTATAGGGGACCAGCAGATGAACAGAATTAGGGTGTGTAATGTGAAACCCCTAAAGATTAATAAAGAAGTTGTGTTAAAAAAAACAACATATAGCTCCCACT
The DNA here is from genome assembly GCA_030556225.1 of Cricetiscus sungorus. Lineage (NCBI taxonomy): Eukaryota > Metazoa > Chordata > Mammalia > Rodentia > Cricetidae > Cricetiscus > Cricetiscus sungorus. Next base: position 25,176,091 of record JANBXA010000734.1, read on the forward strand.
GCTAACCCCAGCACCTAGCATAGATAGGCACACCATGTACACTTTAAGAAGTTGTTGGATGAGTGAATAAAGATGCCTTGCAAAAATTCTTGTCAGACCCCCTGATGTTCTGGCCACTGACTGGGTGAGTTATTAAGCTTTTGGTAGTTGCCTTTGCTCCTAGATGAACAATGATGGTAACCAGCTTCTGAAAATCAAACCAAGCTGTCCTTTAAAGTCAAACTTTAAAGGCACCTGAGCGGCTTACACTAAAGTTCAGTATCACCCGCTTGGCAAAGAGAGGCAGGACTGTTTTAGTGTGTGCTTCTTTGGGGGATGGCTGAAAGCATCCTTTCCCTATAAAATTTCATAATACTTTATTACATTATGTATGGGTAGGAGATGCAAATGCTCCACAGTGCACATGTGGAGGCCAGAAGATAACTTGTGGGGATCGACTTCTTCCAATGTGTGGGTCCTGGGGATGGAATCAGGTCAAGGCTTGGCAGCAAGTGACTACCTAATGAACCATCACATTGACCCTGAAAAGGATTGAGTTAAATCAACATGGAGTAGTTTCTTCCTTGACCCAGAAGGATGCTGGTTCTTTAAGATTAAAAATAAACCAGCACACACACCACCACCACCACCACCACCACCACCACCATTGGGTTTTCAAGACAGGATTTTGCTGTGTAACATCTCTGAATGCCCTGGAACTCGCTCTAAAGACCAGGTTGGGCTTGAACTCACAAAGGTCTACCTGCCTCTGCCTCCCAAGTGCTGGGATTACAGGAATGAATCAGCCCTGCCCCGAAAAACCAACATTTTTTAAGGCTTTAGGGAATAGATTGATACTTTTTAAAGACCATCAGCTGTCCGTTTGGAAACTTAGGCAGTGCTATCTGTGGGATGTATATAGCTCATGCATACTCTGAAAAAAGTTTCAATAAGAAATGATTCAACCTCTAGGAGAGATTTCACCACCTTACTCCACACAACATCTAAAACATAGTAATGGATTCTGTTTGATATTTTCAGATCCCAGTTGATTGTAGGTAACTGAAACTGAGGAAGATGGAACCATGGATAAAAAGAAGCTAAGGAAGGCTCAGTACACAGGAAAGCCTGTCTTAGAGTGGGTGCGAGTGCAGCACCTGCCCAAAGCAAGGAGGAGAGATGAGGATGAAGGAGAAGGAAACCACATGAGGCAAATAAAAGAAAAGCTAAATCTGGTATTAGCCCAAAAAAAGTCATTAGTTGGAAGAAAATTGACATTATGCATTGTGTTTAGGATTAATATACGCCCTTTATTTGTTTTCTTTTAAAATAACTTTCCCCCAGGGGGTGGCTTTAATTGTAAAGGATTATGCATGACTTGTTTTTTGTTTTATTTGTTTTTTTTAATTCTAACTAAGCCAGTATGGATACAATCAGCAAAATCAACCTTCCAAAGAAAATACAATTTACGACTTTTTAATAGATGTAGTTCCCTCCAACTAGCATTTTAACTAGACTTTGCTGCAGTGAATATTTAAATCAAAATTCTCTGGTACTAATAAAACTGGTCACAGGAACGTGTTTATCAACTGACCCAAATCCAAATCACACATAACAAGATACAGGGTACATTCAGATGCAAATTCAAAAAGAAGCCGATCTAGATTTTAAAATCTGAGATTTAGAAAGTAACATTACAAATTATTGTAATTATTATTACTATTTAACAATAATTAAAACCCCAACCATGGAGCAGATCGAAGTGCTAAGACCCAGAAAGTCTGGGAAACATTACTTGGCTTGCTGTAGCCACGCTCAGACCTAGAACTCGGGCTAAAGACCGAATTCTCAGCTCATTTCTCTCCCTGTTGACTGGTCTGTGCTCTCAGTAAAGCCCAGAGCCTCCTTCCTATTCGAGGCACTTGCATCGAATGTGAGACAATTTCAGCTTGCAGCTGTTGGAGCCAGGGTGGAGTAGAATTAATAAAATTTGGAGTGTGCTTCTGGGTGTGACAAAATACTGGTGACACAGTAATTTCTTACAACACCTTCTTGAAGCCTCCCTGGTATCTTCCTAACTACCATATTGACCAGCATCCAAAGGACGCAACTTTTCCAAGTGCCCCTTTTCCTGTAATAAATCCCCGGTGTAGGTTTAGAAAAGTTCGCTCTGATACGATCCTGGGTGTCGTGAAAAAAAAAAAATGAGAACCTTGTGGATAGGCAGTGAGTGGGAAAGGTGGTGTATAAAATAATTCAAAAGCAGGCAGAGAGAAAGGGAGTGGCTGGCAGCCTGATTCAGCCCCTCTGTTGCTAGGGCCACCGGCGTCCATGGATACCGAACACAGGTTAACGCTCTGTGGCTGCCGGAATCACCCCACCCCGGGTGAAGGGTTCCGATTGACTGGGACTTCCTTCTTTGATCTGGGTAGCAGTCTGAGATCCCCGTTAGGGTCCCAGAGCGATGGGTTAGGGTCCCAGCGAAGCGACCTCCCGGACGCCAGCCCGGGTCGAGGCTGTGCGGGGGGGTGGGGGTGGGGGAAACTAGGCAGGGCGAGCCTGGGGTCTCCCACCCGGACTCACGTTGTAGTCCTTCACCCAGAAGGCGACTTTTTCCTGCAGTGCTAGAAAAGATTCGCTTTTGGCCAGCTTCTTCACGTTTTCTGCCATCGCGCGTTCTTCGGCGCGTCCGACTCCGGGATCGAGAGTAGTAGAAGGGACAGGGACGAGGGGGTTGCCTGGGAGGAGCGGTGGGGTGCTGTGGCCTCAAAGGTGTTAATCTTCTGCGCAGGCTCAGAACGCAGCTGGAGTGTCCATCCTCCCCCTCGGGTCGGACCTGGCAGGGTTCGGGAAGCCGAGGGGGGAGGCGCCCTCAGCTGCAGGCGCCGCGCCTCATCCACTGGCTAGTTCGCTGTTCTAGCTCCCCCGCCTCTGCTCACCGGCCAGGCCATAAATACCCCGTCGATTATTAAACAAACTTTGACGTGGCGGCCGGCTGCCAGGTACCAGCGGCTCGCGTCGGAGCAACGCCCCGCCCCCCCCCGCTCCCCCTCTCCCCAGCTCACGCCCAACCTGGGGACCTAGGGGATCTGCGGAGACGCAACACCACCACCACCCCAACGCCTCCCCACCCACCCCCACCCCCACGTATGGCTCTGCCGGCCCAGGTCGAGGACGCCCAGGCGGTCAGAACTCCGGAGTGTGTGACCCGCTGGAGGACCTCCAGACCCCAGGAAGGGGGGCTGCTGCTGGACCCTGCGCTGGTCCTAGACCTGCCAGGAGCACTAGGGGTCTTCCTCGCCAGAGACAGGTGCAGCCCCTGACCAACCTGTGTTTTACGTGGACCCTCAGGGACCACTCGTTGTGTCAGGATCTGGAGGGGGAATCTGGGGGTCAGGACCTGTAATTCTGTTCAAGGAAAGGTAGCATTTACTCCACTGCATTAAATTGTTTTTAAAACGGAGTTTCCGCAGCAATAAAATTTCCCAGTCAGTGAGGTGTGTGTAATGCAAACGCGAGGACCTGAGTTGTTTGGGTCACTTCTCCCAACATACACCCGAATACACACTTTAAAAGGGGGCGGGGGTGGTTACAGTGACAGGAGACACCCTCGGACTGCCGGCCAATTCGTCTAAATACGGAACTCTGGGTTCAGGGAGAGAGACCCTGTCTCAAAAAATAAGGTGAAGCAATTGAAACACCTACACACACACACACACACACACACACACACACACACACACACACACACACACACACCAGAATTTACCGTGGATTGCTAAGACACTTTGTCCTATGTGGAAAAGCACTTCCTTGTCCATTTTAGTCAGCATCTGCTAATCCAAATGGCCTTTGTTCTTACATCAGGATCTGAATTTTGTCCTTTATGCTTTCTTCCAGTTAAAACCAACACCCACTGAAGGAAGAATCAGCTGGTCCAGGTGGAAGCTGAAGGCACGTTCCTCCTCTAGGAAGCAATAAAGTCAAGGTTTCCTGCGGGCTGCCAATACCAGTATGCATTTTCTCTGGGCAGACCAGAATTGTTTTCCTGTACAACCCCTTCATGTCGTTTTCCTAAGATACAAAACAAAACAACCCAAAACTACAAGAATTGTAATCTATCAAAATTTTATCACTATGATTCCTAAATAAATATTTACAATACATTTAAATACAGACTAGAAGAGGAAAAAATAAGACAAATAACTTGTTTTGACCCCAATACCCTCTAATCCCAACCAAGGTTTCTGTTATACTTACTTTGACACAGAAAGGATCCCTGCTGTCAACTTTTTCAGTACCACTAGCTCAATAAAATAGCAAATACATGGTACTATGGCCATGACCATTGAAGGGGAGGGCTCAGCGCACTGAACATTGCAGGTACCCTTCATCTTCTCAGAATGACATGGTACAGCAGGAAAGTGGTGCCTAGGATGACTGATTAAGAAATGGATCCTTTTCACACATTTATTAGCATTTACTGGATTTTGACCATGACCCACCCATCCGCCTTCAGTATGAAGTGATTTAAGGCTGGCCTCCTGAGCCCTGGTGTCTCACAATCTGCAGCAGACAGACATGGCAACCCTAGCTCAGAATGTAAAGCACTAATAGGACTATGGACGTGGTGATTCTTCCCTCCCTGACTTCTTGGAAGAAGGTGACACTTAGGAGGAGCTCTGTAAAGACAGAGTAGTCTACCAGACACAGGGAGGTGGATGCTGAGAAATAAAAGGTACAAGGGTAAGAAGTGTAGAGAGTCCACTGTAACTACAGTGTCAGAAACAAGCCAAGAAGAGTCCTGGGTTTGGCTATGATGAGCCTTTTGTACCAATAGATTAATGTTTATTTCACAGGCAGTGGGAAGGCAGCCAGGGCTACAAATGGAATTGTAATGGATCCCTTCTTATGCACCATGTGGGAGGTCCTATAGGAGGTGGGATGGGATTCCGGAAGAGCACAGGGCAGCCACAGAGTGATGGAAATGTGATCCTTCTCTGGGGGGGGTATTGTACAGTGAGTGTTAAAGCAGACCTATGTCAGAGATACCTATGAGTTTTTTTATTTAGTGAAAAAGAACAGTGTTCACTCATTTGAGTTATTTGGTATTTATTGTGTATTTGGCTCCTACCGTGATCAGGACTTGGAGTAATAGGTAATGACATACTGTACTTAGTCTACTTAGGAGAAAATTATGTTAAAAGCAAAATAACATAAGACAAAATATTAATTATAAAGTGGGTGTCATAATGAACTGGTATAATGCCAGTTAAAACAAGACTGCTAGGAGAATTAGAGACATTGACAAGCACATAGTACCCTCCAAGTATTTGGGGGGAGGGGGAGTCTTCAAAATAATAGCGTTAGAAATGGTTCACATTATGTTTGTGGTTTATTGAATGAATTTCTCTCTCTCTCTCTCTAAGACAAATTGGGGAGGAGTGCAGGGGCTGGAGCAATAGCGCAGAGATTAACAGATTTGACTGCTCTTGCAGAGGACCTGAGCTCAGTACCCTGTGCCCATTTGATGACTCACAGCTGTAACTCCAGTCCCAGGGTCTAATCCTCTCCTGATTCCCACCAGCACCAGGCATGCAGGCAGTGTGCAACCATATCTGCCTGCAAAACATTTAAACACATAAAACATCAAATCTCAAAAAACAGCAGCAACAACAGGACAGAAACAGGACACCCACCCAATAAGTGGTGTCCTGTTAGCAATGAGGAATCCAAGGAAAGTACATCTTCAGACAGCCATGGGCATCTGACATCAGAAAAATCCATTAACAAGGCACCTATGTGTGCAGACAGATTAGGACAAGCAAGGTGGAGCTTATAATCTTAAAATGAGGAATGTCAGGCAGCTCTGGAAGAAATTTAATAAACTCCATTATTGTGTGTGATTCGGACATGGTCCTTCAACACTGCAAACTGAAACCCCACACAAGATTAGAAACAGAGCATTCATACTACTGACTGGAGCTTCAAAAATCTCCAAAGAGAATGTGACATTTGATAGATTCTTGGGGATACAAACAAGTATGTCTGTCCGAAAGAAAGAAAGAAAGAAAGAAAGAAAGAAAGGAAGAAAGAAAGAAAGAAAGAAAGAAAGAAAGGAATGAAGGAAGGAAGAAAGAAAAGAAAAAGACCTTCTGAGTACAGTTAAAGGGGAAGTACAGGAACCCAGGGCCAGTTGAAAGCAGTGTTGTCAAAGTTGATAAAAGGGACAAGAGCCAAGCTATTACACAGACACTGCTAATTCTCAAACCTTTGCGTTGTGTTTATAGTCTTTCTGCCTAAAATGTAGGTATGTTATGGAGATAGAGCCAGGTGGCTTCAATAGTAGGGAAAGAAGACATGAGCAAACAAATGACCACACAGGTGCAGCTCTTACCCCAAATCAGACACAAAAAGGGAAAAGGGTTAGAAGACATTGTGTGACAGAGAGTCTATTCAAACTTCACTGCCATCAGAAATAGGTGGAGCAGCGACGGGACTGGTTACAAAGGCAAAATGATCCAGTTCCTGGGGAAAGGAAGCTGAGCTGAGCTGAGCACCACCCCAGGCCCGGGAGGAGTGGCATAGTACTTTCTAGAAGCTATTCATGACCCGAGGAACAGTTCAGTTCTTGGACATTGGATGTTTTTTACTCTTTAGTATTTTTTCTTCCGACTTAATGGATTATTAGAGCACAGAGCAACCAATGTGCACCTGCACCTCGAATGCCTGTCTGGTGCTCACTGTGTGTCAATACTTAGATTCCTAAGGATCTAATACAGACAGCACGTCTCCAACACTGTATGGACAGACAATCTGCCTCTAATGCCTCAAAGAAAGAGTGCCAGACTTGAACACAGTCTTCCTGGAGGACAGGTTTGATTTAACTGCCTAACTTCAATTCTCTCGGCCTGCACCCAAGCCTTGCCCACAAGTACTCTCGATGATGCCCCTCACCCTCTCGAGTCGTCGCAGCTTGGGATGGTACAGCATTGTAAGACGGGAAGTGTGTGGAAGGGAAAAGCATGTTTTGGACTTTGAGGGCGTCCTTTCCAAAGAATTTGAGGACGCTCCAGAGCGCGTACGATCCCTGCCATGCCCATCCAACCTGCAGCGGCTCACCGTCGTAAGTGACCCACCTCCCGGGATCTGAGCCTGCAGACTCCTTGCCCACTCGGGATTCCCTTCGGGGGCGTGGCAGGGCGTGGCCAGCGAGGGTGTGAGCCCACCCCCGTGCCAGAGCGCAAGCGCGGGCTGAGGCGAGCCAAGATGGCGGCAGCGGCGGCGGCAGCGGCGGCGACCGAGCAGGTTTGTGAGCCTGCTGAGGCCGAGGCTTGGGGAGCGGGATGGCCGGGTCGTCCCGATGGAGGGCGGGGACGAGGGGCGAGGCCCGGGCCGGGCGTGGCGGCAGGGCGGGGTGGGCCGGGGCGGGGTGGCAGGGCGGGGCGGCGGGAGCTGTCCGCAGCCAAGATGCTGGCGAAGGCCGGGCGGGAACCCGGACAGCCGCTCCAGGCCGTGAGGGGATCTGTCCCTTGGCGGGAGTGACAAGGGTCACCCTCCTGCGCCTGGACGTTCCTCTCCGCAGCTAGCAACCATGCAGATAAAAATAACATCAACTGAGGCCGGGAGGCTGCCCGACACCAGCCAAGTCGTGGTCAGCTGTTGCCTGGTGTGGATCGTGGCCAGGTCTTGTTTCTGCCATGCCCGATGTGCACACAGCACAGATTTCTCCTCCCACTTTAGTTTCTCGGAGATTCAGTCACCAATATAAAACTGACCCGGGTCCAGTGGGTTTAAGATTACTTTTAAGACATGCATTACCAAATATTTCCTGGTCCTTGTTGTGAGCCTAGAATAGTTTAAAAGGCTTTTCCTCAAATACCAAGCTGTACTTTAGCATGCACATACGTGTGTGTGTGTGTGTGTGTGTGTGTGTGTGTGTGTTGTGTAATGTATGAATGCATACCCATGTGTGTAGTTGCCAGAGTGGCATTATAATAAAGACAATTTTTGTAGTCCCTTCTTTACTGTTGTTTGCCTTTTTTTAAAAGTAAGATCGTTTCCGTTTAAAAGCCCCATTCTTCAACATCATTGAAAAAAAAAGCAAGTGAAGTTGCCAATATTCAATTGCTTTGGGGACTATTTTTTCAGGTGGCTAACATTTTAGAGACCTGTTAGGCATATGTTCCGGGAGGACTCGTTCTAAGGGGTAGAAAAATAGACATGAAATCTGCTTTCACCTAAAAGTCAAACGGCCAAACAAAGGTGGACCAGTCAGCTGTAACAATAGGTAGGTACAGATTCACAACAAACTGTAAAGGAACAAGTAAAGCTGTAAGGAGACAATGTGAGCTGTTGGGACTGAAGCCGCCCCTCGGTTTCCTAGTTTACCCCTTAACTAAATCAGCTTCTGAATCAGAGGAGTCTTTGTTGGTCTACGAGTGCATCTTGATGCTTTGAGGGTCTGTTCTGACCATTAAAAGGCTACATCATCTGTAGCTACCCTAACCAAAGCAGACTGACTGAACAGAACTTTGGGCTTAGGAATCTGCTGTCCTCAACTTTATATTTGAACAGAATATTTGCTTTTGTGCTTGGGATCCCACAAATTATGTGGTGTATTCTGTTTGGAAGTCATTGTAGAGGCGTCTGTGACATAGTCACTGGGTCCTGACAGTTCTACCACTTAAAATTTCTCCCCCAGCTTCATCTCCAAAGCCAAGGAAATGTGGTGACATCTGCTCTTGCTCTTTTAACCCTAACCCTAACCCTAACCCTAACCCTAACCCTAACCCTAACCCTAACCCTAACCCTAACCCTAACCTCTTCTATCCCAGTCCTTCTCGTCTGGGGCATGACTTTGCTTCTGTGTAAATGTCTTCAGCAGGGGCTGGCAAGATGACTTGGAGGATAAAGGTGCTAGCCACCGAGTTCCTGAGTTCAGTCCAGAGAACCGACTCCCAAAAGTTGTCCTCTGATCTCCACATACATCATGATGTATGTGCCCCTCCCCTCTCTCTCTCAATAAAGAAACGCAGAAGAAGAGGAGAGGAAGACTGGAGGAGGGAGAGGATCAGGGAGAGGAGGGGGAAGAGGATCAGGGAGAGGAGGAAAAGGAAGATTAGGAGGAAGAAGAGGGAGGGAGGGAAGGGGAAGAGGAGGAAGCTACCCCGGCAGCAGCAGCAGCAGCATAACTTCAGTACCCCCACTGTCCCCAGTCTGTCTTTCGGATAGTGATGCTTTGTTGTTTGCCACATCTGTCACTTCATTTTCCCCTTCATTTGCATATCTCTCCCACCTTAGTTTATTCCCTCATTACCTCAAACCTCCATTCCTACCTTATCTGAAAGAGCCTGCTTACCCCTGTCAAGTGTTCGTTTAACATTTAGCATGCTGAATTTGTGCCATTTGTGCTCAGAATCCTCCAGTAACTCCCAAACACTGGAGTCTACAGCCTGCTACAAACAGTCTCAACCCGACTCTACTTTCCACCCTTCCTTCTCCCAGGGTTCAGGATTATCAGACCTGACCCACCTGCTCCTCCCAGTTTCCTAGCAACTCCAGAGTGTCCTGACTCCTCCTTCATTTGAACTCTGAAGCATGCATTGCCTATACTGCTGATTTGGGCACCCAAACATACAGAGTATGCATGTCATGTAACACACAATGCAGGTGTATAATACCTTATGAGATAAGGTTCATGTCCCCCTATCTTATGTTCCTGCTTATTGTGATATTGTTTGAGCATACAGTTCTTAGTATATGCCTTCTACAATGAGTGACTTGTCTCAGAACTCTGAGAAAATATGGATATTGGGCAGTGCCCATATCTGCTGGTCCTTCTATCACTTAGCTGTGGTCAAGGTCAGAAGTTATCAAGTTTTCTGATCCTAGATTCTATTTGCATGCTTAAATACCTGTTGGTATTTATCATATTAGAAATTAAAACTGAGAAAGTATGAAAACATAGGAATGCCCGAGAAGGCATTTTATGAACTCTTAGAATGATCATATTATCGTAAATGGTCACATGGCCTCTGGAAACACCATTATTTATTCAAAAGAGTGGGAGAGTAGAATATTATTATTATTATTTTAAAATTGTGTCTAGCATTTCAGAGCTTGAAAAAAGTTCAGTTGACATCCCCTTGCAAACACACACACACACACACACACACACACATATATATATATATATATATATATATATATATATATATATATATGCATACGACTGCCCCCTGAACACTTGGAAAATTGCTGATTTAGAATAATATAGGCTTTAATTGGTTGAGTTATAAGTAGCAATCTGTGTCAATCACTCCAAATTCTTTTCATGTAAATGAAAATATTTAAGTAAAAATTTAATCAGTCACTAGTAAAAATAAGAGTACCCACTGCAGTGTGTGTGTGTGTGTGTGTGTGTGTGTGTGTGTGTGTGTGTACGTGTGCATTCGCTGATGCTGCCCAGAAATGAGCTGTACCCATGTTGACAGGATGTCTGAAAGTAGAGCAAACATGGCTATATGACAATAACCTTGGACATCCACTATTCAACCTGACTTGCAACGTATTCATGGAACATCTATCAACAGCCAGTTCAGCTTTCTTTAATTATAAGTATGAATTTAATAAATGCACCAACAGAGACTATAGCTGTTCCGTTCTGTTTTGTTTTTAGCAAAGTTCCAATGGGCCTGTGAGGAAGTCCATGCGGGAGAAGGCTGTGGAGCGGAGGAACATTAACAAAGAACACAACAGCAACTTTAAAGCTGGATATATTCCTATTGATGAAGATCGTCTCCATAAAACTGGGTTGAGAGGGAGAAAGGGCAACTTAGCCATCTGTGTGATTATCCTCCTGTTTATCCTTGCTGTCATCAATCTACTCGTGAGTGTGTGGGGCAGAGTATTCTCTCTTAACTTACCTCGGGGAATTTTCTTTTTCAGCAAGAGCATGGATTTTGCTTGTGTACTGTGTTTTAGAGTGGTCTTGTCCTCTGCTTTTCTATACATGTTTTATCTCCTATTGAACTTTAGTTAGTGCTTTAACATAAAGAACTGAACAGGCTTCTCTCTCCATCCCACAAAAGTATGTGAAGACAATTGAAAAAAAAAACAGTAAGGTAATATCCACATACTAATCTCATCTAGAACAATATTTCTGGGTTGCCCCTCTAAAGGAATCATCTTTAGTAAAGGCTATGTAAACTCAGGGAAAGAGAACTTCACCATGACCTTATTGCCCTTTTCTCTCCTAGAGAAACACAGTCTCTCCCAGTGTTTCCTACATATTGATCATAAAACATAAGTACTTTGATGACACTGAAAGTCTTTGTGTTTTAGCCTCAGTCCCCAATGTCATGATCTGAAATGAAGACTCTGCCAGGCCCATTCTCACTGAGGTGCTGAGCCCTGGCCCTGTCCTTCACAGGGTAGTTACTATTGAGGAAGGGGCTTTTTAATGTGAGATTATAACTCTGGTGGTTAGAAATGAATGACACCATGTTTTCAGAGTGAGCCATTGATTCCCTGCCCCCGTGCTCTTGAGCATTCTTTTGTACTCCATGTACTTACAAAACATTTGTGTCTAATCCCTCACCAAGGGAAGAGCTGGAACATGCTTTAAAGAAGGTTCCATAAATAGCTTTACGGGGAGTGTGCGTTCTGAATTTATTGTTCCTTATGCATTTGCTTTATTGGAGATTTCTGGCAAGGATGGCAGAATTAAGACATTTCTGCCCTCTTCTCTAAAAATATCACCCAAAGTAACAGTGTCAGGAAACATAGATGTATTTGAAGGGAGTGAGAAGTGACCAAAATCCTAAGGCGGAACTTATGAAGACAAAAGAAGAGGAAGAATGGCAGGCAACTCACCAGAAGGGGAAGCTAGACATGTCTGTGTGTCTGTGTAAGAGAAAAATGCAACCTATATTGGTAAAATGCCTTGCAGAACCCAAACATAGAAGGGCAGTATGTTACAAATCAGAGTCAAGACAGAAATTGAAATAGATGAATTGTGTGAAAAGCCTGAGGTTAGAGAAATTCCCTGCCTCTCACTTCCCAGTCAGCAGCTAACCAATTCTAACCACAGCTAACCTGTGTATGTGCATTCTGAAAGCAGGGCAGCCTAACACTGAGTTCAGAGGCTCCCTTCCCACATTCCTTTACCTTCATCCTCTACCTCCAGCTACCTGGAAACAGCCTAGAGATGGAGATCCCCTCTCTGGAGAGTTAAAGCACCCAGAGAAAGAATGTAACACAACAGTGACATTTGACAGCTCTAGTAAAAAGAACACTCCCCACTGAGAAACCTGTAGGTCAGGAGGTCCACCCCACATGGAGTCCTTTATGAGCCTGCTGTGGTGATGAATGCCATAGGAGGTGCTGAAGAGACTGGCTAGATGGCCACTTGAATTCTCTCTGGACTTTTCACCGATGTGCTGTATTCTGTGCAGAGGGCCAGGGGCAAGGGATTTGTAAGGTAACTGTAATAATTGAAAACTGTAATAATAGAAAACTGAAATACTCACCACGGGAGAAGCAGAAACTCAGGGAGATGGAGAAAATGCAATGAATGGCAAAAAACAAAACCCACAAAGCCATGGCAGTACACACCTGTAAACCCAGTGCTTGGGAAGTGGAAGCAGGAGGATCTGGAGTTCAAGGCCAGCCTTGACTACATAGTGTGAGAGGCCGGCCTGGACTGAATGAGACCCCGTCTCAGAAAATAACAACAAAATGAATTCCCTGAAATTAAAATCAGCTTCTTCTGAGAAAGATGACATTCCATGAAATAAAAATAACATGGCATTTCAAATGGTGCAATTAAATAATGAAGAAGTCATAGATATTTACATATGTGGCTAGAGAGATGGCTCAGCACTTAAGAACGGTATCTGCTCTTGCAGAGGTCCAGAGTTTGATTTGTAGCCCCTATATGGCAGCTTACAACAATACAACAATTCTAGAAGATGTGATGCCCTCTTCTGGCCTCTGAGGGCACTGCATGCATGTGGTATGCAGGCAGAACACCCATGCACATAAAATAAAATAAATATTTTAAAAAATAAATATACATATACATGGGTGGGTGGGTATTGGAAAAATTAAATTTGTTCCATAGAGTTCTACAAAATCAAAGCATCAATCTTGGAGCTTTCTAATAAAAGGAAATTCAGAAAGGGAGAACAGAGAAAGCATCGAAGGACAGGAATCAAATAAAATGAATTAAGAAAATTCTTTAAAGCCTAGTGTCATGATGCATGCCTTTAGTCCCAGCACTCAGGAGGCAGAAGCAGGTAGATCTCTGTGAGTTCAAGGCCATCCTGGTCCATATGGTAAATTCGAGGACAGCCAGGGCTACAGAGTGAGACCCTGTCAAGAAAAAGAGGGAGAGAGAGAGAGAGAGGAGAAAGAAGGGAGGGAGGGAGGGGAAAAGAGAAAAGCAAATTCTCTGAAAAACTTGAAAGCACTCTGGGTTCTGTGTGATATATTTTAAAAGATAGGGAGCAGAAGGAGAGAAAGAGATACAGAAAGATCATGCTATCATTGTAAAATTTAAGCCAACTGGAAATAAAGAAAATATTCAAAAATTTCTAGAGGGGAAAGCGTGTTGTGTAGGATGAATAGAAAAGCAGGCCAGCAGCTAGTGCGTTCATCTCGCCAATTATACATGTCCAGAGGCCTCACACGTGGCACGTGGACATGACCGCCCTGTCTGCTTCCAGGTGTGTCTACGGTGTGACTAGTGACGGTGGTCTTGTCTCTCTTTCAGGTTACACTTGTCATCTGGGCTGTGATTCGCATTGGGCCAAATGGCTGTGACAGCATGGAGTTCCATGAAAGCGGTCTGCTGCGATTCAAGCAAGTGTCTGACATGGGTGTCATCCACCCGCTCTATAAGAGCACAGTGGGGGGACGGAGGAATGAAAACCTGGTCATCACTGGCAACAACCAGCCAGTAAGTTTCCCCACTAAAGAAAGTGTGTGGATGTGGAGAGGCGTGGACAACAGTGCTCATGAAAAGCTGCAGTTGACTGCTGGAAAATACTATCCTCTTGTTAAAATATGCATTCTATGCACAAATTCATCCGTATTCATAAATACCCAACTGTCAGTAACGTTGAGCTTTATAGTCTCACTAGAGTTAGGTACCTGATATTCTAGAGGTTTCCCCTCCCCCAAGAGAAGCACTGACTGGTGTAATTAGTGTAAGTATGCAGGTCACCGTTTGTTCTTCCAGTGATAAAGCCATTGTAAAAGCCCCTTCCCAGGTTGGAAAGTCCAGATTCTTAGGATCAGGAAAAGAAACGCTACTCAGTGGCACACGGGGCCCAGTGGCTGCTAAAACACAGGCTTTTAATTGAATGACCCTCAAGCGTGTTTCCTTGTCTCCACACTGGCCATCTTAGGCCCCAGCTGGGTTCCCTGGGACCCGTGTGTTTGTATGGGTCATGTGGCAGCAAAGGAGTGCACAATTTTTAATGTTCCCCTTCGTTTTAAAGCCATGTGTTATCCAGTCTTAAGGGCAGGTGCAGTTACAAGAATGTAAAGTTTGGCTCTTAGCATCATTTTAGTTTTTTAACCTTACTGTTTTGTAGTGTTCTTAAAAAATGATAGTCTTCGTGAACTTTGTGCATTCTTTGAAAACATGCTCAAAATAAAGCATTTTTCTGAAGATTGTTTTTCAGCAAGGAACAACCAAGCTGAGTGTAGAAAAGAACAAAACGTCTATCACCAGCGACATTGGAATGCAGTTTTTTGACCCAAGGACACAAAATATCTTATTCAGCACAGACTATGAGACTCATGAGTTTCATCTGCCAAGTGGAGTGAAAAGTTTGAATGTTCGGAAGGCGTCCACTGAAAGGGTATGGCTTACCTTCCCAGCCCTACCAGTGCGGTTTGTTTGCAACTACTCCCTAGGGGAGGGTTTAGGCTTTGTGAAAATGTGACCCCCAGGCCATCCAAGGCTGCTTCTAGCCCTGCCCTTAGCCTCTGTGAGTGCTGGGAAGTCCTCTCGTTATGTTAATTCCCACTATTAGAAAACTGCCCTTTCAGCCCATAGTTGAAACTCACCTTAACCCACAAACCCCGCTCCGTGTGTGTTTTCACTTTTAGATTACCAGCAATGCTACCAGTGATTTAAATATCAAAGTAGATGGGCGTGCGATTGTTCGCGGTAATGAAGGAGTGTTCATCATGGGCAAAACCATTGAATTTCACACGGGGGGTAATGTGGAGTTAAAGGCTGTGAGTATTATTTGTGTGTAAATTTAAGATAATTATTTTGAATAGTATATAATTACATGTAGAGAAATACATAATTACTGAAAATTATTTTTGTTATCACAAGATGTTTCAAAGGGATTGTAAAATGAAAGAAAGTTATAAAATAATTTGTAAAATTATCTCATTTCTTTCAGAACATGTGCATGTTTATAAAATTTGAAAGGATATAGCAAAATATTAACAATATTTAGCTAGGAGTGATAGAATAACAGATAATTTCATTTTTACTTTTGCTTGTTTGTTTTTTATATTATTTTAAAAGTAGAAAAACAAAACTCAAACAGGTCTTCTGATAGAGAATTCTAAGAGATCAAAGCATGTGTCCCCTGCAGTGGTTGCTGTTTAATCAAGGATTATTCCTATCCACTCCAAGTTTTATATCAAAGGCCATGACGAGAACAGTAAATGGATGGGAACACATGTTTTCATGTGACATCTCCTAGCTGTGAGGGAGACTGTGTCTTCACTGTGACGTTTGCCTCAGCTTCACAGACTTAACCTGACTTTCAGCCGGCCTCCTGTTCACCCTGAGGAGCCATAGTCTGCACCTTTCATATCAGCTTATAGTTTGGCCAGAACGGAGCTATCTCACAAGTCTCTGGGTACCTTGCTCAGTGCACTTACATAGGGCTAAGGAAATATGTGTTACCAAGGATCACGTGACAAAGTGATCTTAAATCTGAGGACATAGAAATCATTCATTTTCCCCTTTCAAAAAAGAAAACAGTTTTATAATTCTTAGAAATAATGAACTGCCCAATCCTATCACTGGATGATAAAGATGAACTGAACTCTAACTCCCGGCAGAGGTATCATATCCCCTGTGAGTTTTCCACTGTGGTAGGGAGCTTGCTGAGGAATGAGGAGCAGCCAGGGCTACAGATTGCAGTTGCCACTAAAGGTCTGAGGACTGAGGTCCGAGCCCTCTGTATGTAGAACATGCCTAAGTTACCATATCTTTCATTCTGACCATCCGAAAAATCCTCACAACATTCTGCCTTGTCAATGTGACAAATCTTAATAGTCTGAAGTATTCTGTGTACTAGTTTCTAGTATTGAAAAGATACTCAGCTTTGTAAATCAGTTGATATCCATAGTTAGATTTAGAGCATGTAAACTGATCATTAGAAATAATTTTACTAAAGTACCTTTTAAATTTTATTTTTCACTTTTATTTTTAATTGGCATATACTATGCATATTTATGGGGTACATTGTACATTTTGATACATGTGCACATGATCAAATTTGAGTAATTAACATGCACATTATCTCAAACAACTACCACTTCTTAGATAAGGAACATTCAAAATTATCTCTCTGGACTATTTGCAAATGTACAAATACTGTTAAATTTAATCACTCTATTCTACCATGTATTGAGCACTGTTATAGTTTCAAGAAAGTAAAATTAAATGACCACAAGATGGCAGCATGGAAACAAACTTTGAAATGGGTCCCTTAATACTTTGAACTTTTATTTCAGAATAGCATTGAACACTTTATTCTGAAAACTCGATGTTTGACAGATTCCCTATAATAAGTAAAATAAACTCAGAAATATGAAATGGCTCTGCTGCAAGCGTTTCAGACAAAAGCCACTGTTCAGTCTGTACCTAGCTGTACCCTGCCACTTTACCACCAGCTTCCATTGCTCTAAACCCCTCCCTAAAGTGATGGCTTCCATGCTACAAGCTGTCTTGACCTTTCCCCTGAATTGGGATCCTTATCCAGCTGCCTGCTTCCCTTCCTGTCTTCCACATCTGTAGGCAGCTAAATCCCACAGGTGTAAAATCTCCAGACCCTGGTTCCTCCCAAAACATGCAATTCTATGAGTGATCCCGCCCAACAGCCATGGAATAGTCCAGTCCCACCGGCAGAGCCGCTGCAGTGCCTGGCTGCCCCTCACCACCCTAGCATCTACGCTGAGACTATTGCACTGCCCGACTGTTGGAACAGTCTGTTGGCTCCCTTAGCTGTTTGGTGGACATGCAGCCATTTCTCTACCCAGCTGACATTTTTGATGAGACAGGGTCCCACTAGACCCCAGGCTGGCCTGAACTCAAATCCTACTGCCTCTCAAGTGCTGGCTGGATCAGATGCTGGGATATGCCACAGCTCCTGCTTCAGAAGGACCTTTCTAAAAGATTCTGTCACTTATCTTTCACCCTTTAAATGGGCTTCCCTTCGAATTTCAAGTAAAACCCTAAGTCTGTTCCCTAGTCTCACCGGTCTGGTCCCTCGCCACTTCTGTGCCTCACATCCTGCTGCTTCCCTTCTCTTAGCCTCTATGCTTCATCTACCCTGGGTTCCTTACATGAGGCACATCTTCGCCTCGGTGTGTCCTCACCTAGAGTGTCCTTCCCAGGGACCTGCATGCCCCTCACTTGTTCATTTCTGTTGGAATGACCTCACCAGGGAGACCTTCTCTGGCCAGTCTTCAGCCATCCTCCCTCTACTTGCCCTGCTTGTCTTTCCCTGTAGCGTTTATCTCACATGATGCCCTATAGACTTTCTTGGTTTTTGGTTTATTGTCTGCCTATATTTCACTGAATGGAACGTTCCAGTTACACATTTGTCTGCTGTCATACCCCCAGCACCTAGGATGGAACTATTTGCTAAATGTGAGGAAAGGGAGAGTGGAGGACAGGAAGAAGTAGAGACTGACTGGTCCCTCAAAAGGACAGGTCTTGGGGGGTTGGGATGGCTCAATTGACGAAGTGACTCCAAACAAGCATGTGGGGCTGAGTTCAGAACCACAGCACACAAATGAGGCAGGCGTGGATCAGACAGTCTAGCCTGCTTGCTGGGCCCCAGTTTCAGTGAGAGAAACCTCATCACAAAAAGTATGCTAGAGATCCATTTACAAAGACACACATTTTCAACTCTGACTTCCATGTGCACACACACACACACATACACACACACACACGCACACACACACACACACACATCTTAGGAGCCTACAGTATGAAAATGAGTCTGTAGCTGTGAGTTTAAAGAAGTCCTTAGTTTCTTTGAAAGCCTGGCCTAATAAACCACAGTTTTAACCTTTAATTGAATTCCTATTCACTAAAATTAGTTTCCTATAAGAGAAGACCCCTCCCAATACCAATATTAGTCGGTGACTAAAGAGTCCCTGGAGTCAAAAAATGAAAATTATCCGAGGTTGTCTCCATCAGCCATATTGTTCGAGGGATGTGACTTTGACTAGTGTTTGCAAGCTCTATGCAGGTTTGTTGACTCACAGTAGGGGCTGACTTAAACAAGGAGTCACCTTTCCTGTCCTTGTGGTGTTTGGTTTTGTGATGACCACGGTTGTTTTGATCATGAGTTTAGTCTCTCGCTGCTGCCTTTTCCCATTAATATTTCATAAATTTAGTCTAGTTTAATAACTTCCTTCTATTCCCATTTTGTGGAGGTAACTAAACTATATTACTACTGTCCTCATAGGAAAACAGCATCATCCTCAATGGAACTGTGATGGTCAGCCCAACGCGCCTGCCCAGTTCCTCCAGTGGGGACCAGCTGGGGAGTGGTGACTGGGTGCGCTACAAGCTCTGCATGTGTGCAGATGGCACGCTCTTCAAAGTGCAAGTAACAAGCCACAACATGGGCTGCCAGGTGGCAGACAACCCTTGTGGAAACACTCATTAGAAGTTCCATCCCCAGGGGTCAATATGTTCCAATCTCAACTTGACCTTTTCTTTTAAGAATGCATGTGAACCATGTTTTACAGAGTTTGCAATAATGTGTATGTGAATTGGGGAGCATCACTGTATCTATTATGTACTCTCCATAGTTAAGGGATTTTTGAGTGCCTAAACTCTAATATGCTTTATTAAGTTGCACTGATACTAAAATGACAGTTCTCTAAAATTACCATGAGAAATTAATACAATCAAAAGTAATCTTGGAAGTGTTTAACGTTCTATCTCTTATCCAAAGGACAAAAGGCTGAAGAGTTAAGACTGTAAGTAAGCCTTTGGTTATGTCCAATGGGGAGAGATCTAGACATGTTTGGAGGATATAGCATCACTCTCTGTGCTCTTAGTCTTTTGTCTTTTAAAGGGGAAGGCACAGATTTTTACTGTATTAACCTGAAGCCACATTTTCACAGACAAGTCATTGAAGAACTTTCCATATATGAGCTTGTAAGAAACTGTGCTTCCTTAGTTTTGCACTAAAGAAAATACTCTGTCATGGAATGTTTACTTGAAATAACGATACATGTAAGTATCTGCAATGTGTTACATTAAAACCCAATCCCAGTCCTCACTGGTTGGCGGTAATAGCTGTCATCACTGGGCCTCTTCTTCTCCAGCACTGGCCTGGGCCCCATGCCCTTACTCGCTCTAATTCACACTGCGCCACTCTCAGCCAGTGCTTCCATCCCAGCTTCACCCATCAGGAAACTGCAAGTCAAAGAAGTTAAGTGTATGTGTGTGTGGGGGGGGTAACCTGCCCCATACCACATGGTAAAGGATGGACTCGGGGTTGGAATTCAAGTACAATTCTAAACTAGATGAACCTGATTCCAAGTGTATTTCTGCCTTTTATACTCTACACTCAAATTTCAATTATTTAAAATTCTCAAAAGATGGAAAAAGCCTAATTCTAATTTGCCTAATATGTAAAAATGGAGCGTGTGCTCCTCTAGTTAAAATACTAACCCGTTAACAAAACATGACCAATCACTGTCAGATTTTACACTATCTCGAACCAGTTCCAAGCTTTCATTCAATAGACACTGCTGCTTTCCACGTGGCAGCACCTGAATGAGTTACAGAGAGGCCAGTATAGATTTCCTTAAGCCCTGGAGAACCTCAGTGGAAAGGGGGGGGGCTAGGCCTCAATAGGCCCTGCTGCCCTGATGCATTTCTCCCTCCAGTGTCCCATACCAGCATCACCCTTCAGAAGTATACTGTGCCTAGAAACCATTACCCACTAGGATAAAGGGTGCTAATGCAGGAGATGACTGACGCAGGTTATTTTAGCTAGGTATAAAACGTTTATCTCTGTTCCTCATCTCACTGTCTCATTTTAACTATTTCCAGCCCTCAAGCCAGTTGATTCTTAGTGCATTTTATACTTCATTTGAAAGGAATTGTCTGGTTTACTAAAATACATGGGATCAGGGACCCAGAATACATAGCTGTAAAGTAGACAGCAGGGAGGTATCATGAACCTAGCTACACAGAAGGACAATTGTATTCTGTCATGGCCACTTAGAACTGTGTGGATAAGAACATCAATATCTAAAACAATTTATGTTTGATATTGTCACAATTCTATCAAATGGAGAAATTGAATACCTTATAGATTGTGAACTCAGGCTGAGGTACGAATTGACTTGAGACCTGACACTAAGTGCAGGTTTTAGATATAAAGAAAGAGTGATTTATACCCTTGGATATATTCAAGTATTATTTAATAACTAAAAAATGCTTAGAAAAATCGTGTTTAGAATTCTCATTTCCATGCTCAGTGTATTTTTAAATTGTACATTTGTTACATGTTCTTTTTAAATCTGTTTTGAGAATTTCTTTAAATAAATATTTTTACTCAAACCACAGAAGACTATATTACTAAGTATTATTTACTTAATACAATTCATGAACAAATGTATTTTTACATTTCCTTGAGAAACACTTGTGTTTTGATACGTCTCCATCGAGCACTCTGTTGTGAGAGCACAACCTGATGCTCTGTGAAGCCCGTGGTAACCGGGAATGGCATTTTAGAATGCACTGCAGGTACACCCACCCTCGGCAGCACACTGACCTGGAGGCTCCTGGAAAGCCAAGCAAGATCATGTTCTTTTGGTGCACAGCGAAACCACACTGCCCCAGCTGGCCGCCAGGGGGCGGGCTCCTGCTCATGTGTTCTTTTCTCCTGTTGGAACATCCTGCACAGAGATCATGCTGTAGCAACCTTGGGGGAAGTAGATGCAAGAGGAAAACAGACAAACATTTATTTAAGTAAGGACAACGTTTTAGAGGTGGATATCAATGCAAAGAGACAGAAGAAATAAACATAAGATTCCTTAGAGACTGTCCAGTGGACAGAGTGGAAAATTCACAACCCAAAGCAGGGCTGCCAGCCATTGTCTGCAATCTCTTAAAATATGCTTTATTGGCAACCTTTTGTATTGTAACAGAAGCAAAGAAAACTTTGTGTGATAGTTTACATGATGGAAGGAAGAGTTTCTACCTGGTTTGGGTGAGTGTTTTCTACGGGGTTAGAATTACTGTGTTAAACTTGAAGGGGAGACCACTCAAATCAGTGTGGTCTTCTGAATGATGTAAGAGGGGCAAAGGTCACAAGCTATGCCACACAAAAATAGAGCTATAATGTGTTTCAGATTGTTGACCTCTGTTTACAATAAAATCCTGTGAACTTTGCTGTCCGTTTCTTAATGGCTTTATTAATGAGTTTCTACTTCAGCATCAACGCAGATTCTGAATATGGCTTGGGACCTGGCCACTGTGACCTGTTTGGGTGACCTCTCTGGGGTCAGAAAGCTGTGCATTCCCAGTTTAGATAGTCTCATCTGTGCCTCACAGAGGCTTCTCCCATTGGCCCAGGCAACAGTGTTCAGTGTAAAAGCCAGGTCAGGAAAGGGTGGGGGCTGGCTGCAGAGCTGGGGACAGGGGCAGAGCCTCCAGGGCACAGATCTCAAATCCCTAAATGGCTGGATCAGCTGGAGACAGAGCAATTAAGAATCGGCCTAAGAACCCTAAGGTAGGCCTGGAGACAGGGTCCTGTCCTTCCCATGCCTCATTATCCCAAGAGCCTCACTGATTCCTTCTCTTTTCCCAATTTCTTACGGAAGAATTCACCTTCATCTTTCTCTACTTCATCCTTTTCTATTACTTTCTCTGTCTCACTGATGAATGCATGCCCCTAATTATTTTTAACTGCTTCCTCTCACCTCAACTCGAATAAGTCTAGTTAAAGATTTATATTCTACTTAATTACTTGTACTTTCCTCTGGAGTTCTCACTGTTGTACTGATGGGTTTGTTGTTGTTGTTGTTGTTGTTGTTTGGTTTTGGTGTTTTTGATTTTTGGCCTCACATATAGACATTTGTATGTAATATAAATAATGGATCTTAGCATTAATACCTTTTTTGTTCTGTTTTGGTTTGGGGTTTTGTTGTTGTTTATTTGTTTGTTGTTGTTGTTGTTGTTGTTGTTGTTGTTGTTATTTGGAGTCAGAGTTTCTTTGTCTAACAGCCCAGGCTGTCCTGGAACTCACTGATGGGAGATGTCATTCTGTAAATATGTTTCTCTTATTGGTTAATGAATAAAGCAAGATAGGCAGGAAGTAGTAGGGAGAAGAGTCAACATGTAGGACTGAGAGAGCAGAACTCTTCTGGAAATACTTAGATTGATAAAAAATGGGTTAATATTTAAGGCAGAGCTAACCGATAAGAAATACTAGTAACAGGCCAACAGCTTTATCTCTAATATAGCATCTCTGTTTGTTATTTGGGGCTGGTGTGGCTGTGGGACCAGACTGTCAGGAAAACATGCTCATAACAACTCACTTTGTAGATCAGGCTGCCCTTGAACTTATAGAGATGCACCTGCTTCTGCCTCCTGAGCACTGTAATTAAAAGCATGTACCACCATTGCCCAGCTAATAATTTTCATTTTAGAGATAAAATTACCCTAATCTGCCTGTTTTGAATGCAAGTCTATTTCTTTATCAATCTTTCCACCTTGAAAAGGGCCAGACTATAAAATTCTTTTACTTGTATCCCTTCTAAAAGAGGTATGTTTTTCAACCTCATCATTTTCTTCACTATTAAAAAGAAATGTGCATATTTATGATTGATGTAATTTTTTTGATAATATTACATTAGCTTGGGATCCAATTGTATGCATAATGATTGCAGCTTTGGTATTGAAACAGTATCTCTCTGACTAGGAAAATGAATTCAGTTTCTGGCACTGTACAAGAGGTATATTATAAATTACTCTTTGCTATAGGTAGGGCACCTTTGCAGTTTATGTACCTAAATTTAGATACACACAGAGATATGGGAGAATTGACCTTGTATGAAACAAAAGCTAGTGAGAATGCACTTCGTTCTGTGCATTCATTCGTGCAAAGAGCACGACTCACTGACAGACCCCAGAACATTAAAACTATGAAACATGGGTGGAGGAGATACTTGCCCTCTTTTTGTTTTTGTCTGGAACACACAAAATGGAGCACCAACAATGAGTGATGTCATTGACACTATCAAACTGAATGGTACCAGCACGTTCATTCAATATTTACTGAAAGTATTGTAAAAGCAAAGACAGAACATTGGCTAACTCAAGAAAGAAGGGTTTGGACCATAAGACTTGAGATGAGACTTGAATGTGCATGACATTTCAGTATTTTATGACTTCTTCATGGCTCAGGGACAGTACACCCTTTTATTCATTTTGTGTACATTTAAAAGAATTTTTCAAAATTGTGTGAACAATAGCAAAAGCCATAAAGATGAAGCATATTATTGTTCTTGTCATGAAAAGACTGGAGTGTCTGTCTGTGAGTTGAACTTTCTATTCATATGAGAGGTTCACTCTGTAGTGTAATTGTGTGTCATTCATGTCATAAACCACATGACGGTGTTATAGATAAGTGTAACAGACTTTGCCCCATGCTGGTGACAAGCCACAGAGCAGAGAAAAGGGACTCACTAGGAAGGAGACTACAGGCTGGAGGATCCTGGGAAGGCGGCATAGAGGTGAGGCTTTGGCAAATGTGTGTTTTATGAATACCGAGGGGAGGTCTTTCATAAAATGTCTACACATCTTTTATTCTACAGTTAAAGCTTTTGAGGATCTCCCTGGTAGAGGCCAATTTCTAAGAAATCAAATGTTTACTTCAGTTGATTATTAAGAATGTTTCCTAAATCTTAAGTTGGAAATGAAGTTTTCCTGCGTTTTATTTGCTGCTTTTATTAATTAGTTGAATTAATCATTTTACTTACCCTTTTCCAGGCATTATGCAAGACTTCTACGTCAGAGTTACTATCACAGTTATAGGTCTTTGCTTTCCAAGAACAGCGACAAACCCAGCAAGAAAAATTGGTGTTTCCCACAACCCTGAGTACCAATGGGACACACATCTTCTGGCAAACTGGTCTTCTACAAGACACAAGTCACAGACAGCAGACACCATGGATGTGAGCTCCCTTTCCTTTCAAGTCCTCTTTCAGTCCCACA
This sequence comes from Cricetiscus sungorus, assembly GCA_030556225.1. Lineage (NCBI taxonomy): Eukaryota > Metazoa > Chordata > Mammalia > Rodentia > Cricetidae > Cricetiscus > Cricetiscus sungorus. The sequence continues at coordinate 25,200,593 of JANBXA010000734.1, forward strand.
CGAGGAAAAAATGGCAAATAAAACATCTGGACCTCAGTAACCGTAGCATATCGACACTAACCCTCAGCCCGCTGGCTACTTTACATGCTCTGGAAGTACTAAACCTCAGCAACAATGCCCTGCACTCTCTCTCACTGGATCTGCCTCCTGCTCGACCTGCTCAGCAAGAATCTCACAGAAGCAGCTGCCACAGCCACCTGCCCCGTCTAAAGGTGCTGATACTTCAGAGAAATGAACTCAGTGGCATTCCTAAAGGTGAGCACTCTACAATGATGATGAGACAGAGAAACAGTATGTGGGGAGCTGGTGTTTTATGTCCACAAGAATTCTCTATTTTGTTCAGTTACAAGGGAGTGGCTGAAAAAGCAAAGCGGTTTGACTGAGCAAATACAATAAGGGTTTTTCCTAGTGACACTGCCGGCCAGGGTGGAATTCACAATTAGTGCAGCATAATCGCCCACTTGTATCAGTGGCATTAATGTTGAATGAGTTTGAGAAGAAACCCTAGGACTTATCTAAGCGCTAGATAATAATTTCTGGTGTATTTAGTTTTGTGACAGGGTCTTACTGTGTAGCCCAGGCTGTCCTGGAACTCCCTATGTAGATCAGCCTGCCTCTGCCTTCCAAGTGCTGGGATTAAACATTAGTACTACCATGCCTGGCTAAGATGTCTATTTTGTTTGATATATATATATTTATTAATACATGAAAGCACTTTTATATATATATGATATATATAATATATATAATTTGAATAATATATATTACCACATATATAATGTATAATATATAAAATAATAATATATAAAACATACCACATTTATAATTTTTCTTCTTGGAATACATTTTGCCTTTTTAATTGTCCTCCAAATGTAGATCAGGAATATCACAATATGCTATATTTGTATGTAAAACTTGCTACTATAAAACCAAAATCCGAATTCCTTGCTGCAGCTTAAGCTGGGCCCTGGAGAAGCTGTCTTTAGTTTTCCTGGATCAGGGGAGTTTCTGATTCTGAGCACCAAGGCGGATGTTTGCAGGAATGCATACAACAACCTTAGGCTGGCTCTCCTCTGCCCTTTCTAAGTCTTGTTTCTCAGCTATAGAAGGATTTTAGGTTCTGTCGGAGCATCAGGGTGTGTGACTGTGTGTGTGTGTGTGTGTGTGTGTGTGTGTGTGTGTGTGTGTGTGCGCGCGCGCTCACGCATCTGTGTGTAACCCCTTGGTACTGTAGCTTCGCAATCTTTCAAGTTGGTGGAAATTCCTTCCCCTTTGTGCTTCTTCAAAACTTTTTAAGAAAAGCCCTAGGGATTCCTTCCTCCGAGGTTCAGAACTCCCAAACCCCTCTGCCTCAGCTGTGGACAGTAGCATAGGGCCTGCTTTGTCCTAGAATGGTGTCACAGGATTAGCAAGTGAGAGTACTATCCCAGAGTGAAGAGAGATCTGACCCTCCCTCCCAAGGACAGATGTGTTCTCCAGGGGGCTGATACCAATGTAATTTCACTTTAGGGCCAAAAGCCCAGTATAGATATGGGCTTCTTCCTCTCTGAGGTTAAACTTCTGCCTTCCAGAATGGTAGGGGGAATGGTAAACATATAGAGAAAACAACAGAAAAACAAAATGAGCCACTCTGGCATCTGAAATTGTGTTAGAACTCTAGCAAATGGTGCTGTCAAGAGAAAAAGGATGCAAACAGAGAAAGCCCACATAGTGTGTGAGTCTGATTGGATAACACATTTTATCCAGTCCTTTTGTGATTTGAACTCACTACCTATAGTCAACATACACTTGAAGTTTGCCCAGGTTGGATCCCTCCAACACCCTTTGCCATTCTGTGAGGCTGACCATGGCAGGGTACACAATATTGAAGCCCATCTCAGAGGAGAGAGTTGGTGAGGGGTGCTTCCCCCATGCACTCTCTGCTCAAGTATGTGTAATGATAACATCTAGATAAAGCAGGTGCTGCCTGCCCTATAATCACCATAAAGCCATCACAGGTCTTAAGGACCATAAGTCAGAAATTCATTTAAATATACCTGTTGGAGCTTGAATATTAAATAATCCCCCCAATGGCTCATGTATGGACACTTGGTCTTTAAGCTGATGTCATTCCTTGGAAAAGTTGCAAAACCTTTAGAAGGAAAAAAATCTTGCTGGAGAAAATACATCGCTGGGGGTGGGGGTGCAGGGAGGCTTTGGACCACTTGCTGTTCCCCATGTATTTCTAAGTTTGGATGCATTGTAAGCAGCCATCTGCCTACTCCCGCCCTGTGCCTTCCCTACCTGTGGCCATGCCTTCTCAGCCACAATACTGTGGCTCTGGAACTGTGAGCCAAAACCCTTTTTATCCTTAAGTTGGCTTTACCACGACATCTTATCACAGCAACAGAGAAGAAATAAATCCAGCACCTAACCTACAGGCTCAGTGTGCCCTCCCTTAGAACACCTACATTAGCTGGCAGCTAGAAGAAAGCCATGTAACACAAAGTCTGTTCTCTGATAAAATGTTGGGTATCTCATGTAACATAAAATACAGTGTGAAGTGCCGGTTATGTGAGCATAATTTCATACCAGCATGAAACAAAAAAAAATCATATCTCAACCCCTCATAAATCAAAAGCTCCACTGAATTGTAAAGATTCGATGAAAAAGGTCCCTCATGTTACTATAATGCAATAAGCCATGCATAGTACATGGTAGCAATTAAAAGACATGAAGGCTAGTTTGGAAACCTGAAAGTGATTTGCAAATATTAGTTTTTATTGCTCTCTTGGCACAAATTGAGAACAACAGCATACTTAGAAACAAATAATTAATTTGCTTCTCTCTAAATCTCAAGTTGTCTTTTAGAATGTTAAATAGTTTATTGCCATGGATGGGATTCATAACCCACTATAATTCATGGGCAGAGAGCTGTGTATGTCTATTTAGAAATGCTTTGTGCTTCACTCATCCAGAACAAGAATAAATTAGAAACACCCCAGAGGGCAGCTCTCAAGCAACTAACCATGTAGCACACCCAGCTTCATAACCCATGACTGTGTCTTTAAACAGTGGCTGTTTATAGGATACTCAGAAAAGCCCATTTTATAATGTTGGTACATCCTGTTGACTAATCCATTGTCAGGCGTGCTCCAGTGTTGAGTCAGCTGTGACGGTGTCACCAACATGCTTTTCGTGGAAGAAACATCCTGGTCAGGTGCCGGGCAATGTAAAAGAGAAGCCAGGCATGAATGGAACCTTAATGATAGTTCCACCTCCCCCATAACTTTGGAGATAGTAATTACTTAAGGTCAGTATATTGGTTTTTTTTTTAACTACTGTAACGTAATACCTGAAATAAACAACTTGAAAGGGAACTTTTGTTTTAATTCATCATTCTGAAGGTTGCAGTCCACATCAGTCAGACTGTTGCTTTGGTCTCTTTTGAGCTCTGCATCATGACAGGAACACATGGTAGAAGAAGTATCTGATTTCATGGTATCAGGCAGTGCGAGAGAGCAAGAAGCCCCAAGTCCAACAGTCCACACCAGGGGGCATGTCCCAGTGGCCTCAGACCGCCTGGTAGACACCACCTCTTGAAGGGTCCACTTCCTTTCTGTAGCCCCAAGCTGAGGACCAAACCTGATGCATGTCATCTTGGGGACACGTGCCCAGGCCATAGCAATCAGTATTTTAGGACTGTAAAGCCATGGGCTTGGCCTCTAAGTCCTTCATCAAGGAGTGTTTTCAGGGTTCCTGGGAATGAACTGGGGCAAACTCCTTGCGGTGATCCCAGGGAGATTGACAGGTCAGACTGGCGTGCCTATGCTAACTCCCCAGGTTGCAGAGCCCAGAAAGCTGCGTTAGAGATGAAGTCAATAATAGCTGACATCTGAAATGAGAAGAATTAAGAAAGAGAGAAAAACCTGTGTCTTATAAAACAAAAGCGTTTTGTATTCTTTTACCCACGGGGACTGCTATTGGATTATAGAAACACAAATAAACATTGTCCTCAAAATAAATTCAATTTCCGAAGAAACAAAATAATGCAGATGATATTAAGCTAAGAAACAACACTCTGAGCCACTTAAACACTCCTTGGTCACAATAAGGGGTGATATATGAATAGAATATCTCAACCTGGACCACTCTAGACCGGACTCCAGTTCTTACTACTCTGAACTTGGAGCCATAACTCAGAACAGAATTATTGCTATGTTATCTAGTGATCATACTTAGAAAGGCATGCAGAAGTTCATAGTTCAAAGACAGTGTTTACTAAGGTGGTGGCTAGACATACTCTCCTGCCCTTTTTATTTAGTGACGATTTCTGGGAAATCATAAGATTCCCTCTGGCCACTTAAATACTGGGTGATTAGATTCCATCCCCTCATAGCCCGTGTAGTCATCAGAATGACGCTCCAGAGTTAATTCCATTTTCACAGAGTCACTTTCGATTTTTCCTCTCAGCGCTGAGTTCTCTCTGCTTGAAACATGGAATCTAACTGTGTAGGATGCCCCAATAGTACCCAGCACTTTTGCTCATTTGACTCCCCATCATCAGTGGCTCAAATAAGAAACACGTTCTCCACATTTAGAACTGCAGTCTGGAAATGTAAATTAGTTGCTCGAATGACCTAGCTCCATCTTGAGAGACTTTAAATAGTTAAGGTCATTTATAAGGACCACACCAGTAGCTTAATAAAACAAAATTTACTAAAATTGGAAGAAGGTCATGACACTAAGTCCCCTATCCAGAAGACATGCACCTTCCTTGGGAAATCTTGGGTTGACTTTATGAGGAAAGTTGAATAAAAACACCTTAGATTACTCTGTTTACTTACTAATTGACTTTCAACAACTCACTTAATGTAAGAATAATGAGTATACAGGATCAGCAAATAATGAGTATCCACACAGATACTACGTAAAACCTGGAATTCAGAGTGATATCATCTATAATACCTTAACATAGTCACCTTTGGTGTTGTCGGATTGCCCAGCAACTCTAAGTGTGGGGCCCACCCAGTCTTCTCTGTCCTGCTACTTCTTTGACTAATACAATAGAATACTAAAAGCTATATTCTGGCTGGAGGGTGGTGGCACATTTAATCTCAGCGCTTAGTAGGCATAGGCAAGTGGATCTTTGTGAGTTTGAGGCCAGCCTGATCTATAGCGTGAGTTCAAGGACAGCGAGGGCTACACAGAGAAACCCTGTCTTGAAAACAAACAAACAAAAACTCTTCTACAGAAATATTTGACAGAGAAAGAAAGACAACAATTAAGGCTTTGTAAGGGCAAATGTTCATCTTTAAAAAAAAAATAGCTATTCTGATTGTCTTCAAATGTTCACAATATTTGTCAATTGCATTGTTGCTATATTCTTTATAGTGTTAGAGGCCCCTATACTTCCTTGTTCTAAGAAATCTCAGATTTTAAGCTGTTCTGGCCTGTAAAGCAACCATGACCACGATCCATATATGACCTACCCATCACTGCGGAAGTTTCTCCACAGCCTTTGTACAATCTCTCTTTCCCATTTATCTCATCATTCCTTCAGCCCAGGAAAGCACCGGTTTCTCTCCTGGCATTGTAAGCTCACTTGAGCTTCCTGGGCATTTATGTGATGCAATCATTCAATGCAGACAGACCTTGGCTTACGATGGTTTAAACTCAATGACTCTTTGGGTTTACAGGGTAACAAAACTATGTGCACTCAGTAGAAACTGTACTTTGCATTTTGTTTTTGTTCTCCTTGATACATAGGATAGTGTTCTGTATGATACCAGGCAGTGGCAGTCATGGCTCCCAGTCATCATCTTGACTGTGAAGGTAAACAGGCAAGGTCTCTGTATGCTGCATTAAGCTAAGATATTTGGTACATTAGTTACATTAAAAGCATTTTTGACATAATATTTTTCAGCCTGTGATATATTTATTAAAATGCAAGATCTTTGTACATCAGGAAGCATCTGTATTATTCCAGGATCATTATTTCAGTGTAATTATTTTTATGTTTACTCATGTTATTGTATATACTAACATTTTTGTTATTTTTCACTGCTGAGTCTAAGTCCATCATTTACCTATTGATAGATAGGCTAGTATGGGGAGGTAAATGTGCTGCAAAGAATATGGATAAACCTATAGATAACACTAAGAAAAGGAAAGGCAAAACGTGTGTGTGTGTGTGTGTGTGTGTGTGTGTGTGTGTGTGTGTGGTGTATGTATTATGCATATATTGATGTCAGGTATTTTATCTATCATTTTTCATCTTAATGTATTTTTGTGTATGCATGTGGCATGCATGTGTGTATGTGAATGCATGCTTGTATTATGTGTAAACACACATGTGTATGAGTGAATGCACATGTGTGTGTACAGATGAGGGCCCAAGTATGACACGGAGTGTTGTTCTAGTTTCATTCTGTTGCTTTTATAAAATACTCTGACCAGAAGCAACCAGGGAAGGAAAGGGTTTATTTGGCTTAAACTTTCAAGTTACATTCATTATTGGGGGAAGTCCGGGTAGGAAGTCAAGGCAGAAATCTGGATGCAGGAAGCATGGAGGAACGCTGCTTGCTGGCTTGCTGAAGTCTTATACTTAGCTAGCTACCTTTCACATCCCCAAATCACCCACCCAAGTAATGGTGCTGCCCAGAGCGGGCTGAGTCATTCTATATCAATCAAGGCAATCCCTCACAGACCTGTCCACAAACCAACCTGATAGCCAGTTACTCAATTGAGACTTTTCTAGTGTGTGCCAAGTGGACAGTTCATGCTAAGTGTAACAAGTGACTTCCTTGACTGATGGACACCTTACGTTAACCCGGGGTTACTCCATGAACTCGGGCTTGCTGTTTGGGCTAATGCAGGTAGCCAGTGTGCTCTGGAAATTCTGTCTCCACCACTTCCTAGCTGCTGAGTTTACAGGTGGGATGCCACACACACCAGACTTCTCTCTTATGAGGGTCACACTTTGGTCTCCATGATTGAATGACAAATACTTTACTCACCGAGCCACCTCCCCAGCCTCCACCATATCACAGGATTTCTCTGTGTGTCCCTGGCTGTCCTGGAACTTGCTCTGTAGACCAGGCTGGCCTAGAACTCAGAGGTCCGCCACTTTTAGCCTCCTGAGTGCTGGGATTAAAGGTGTGTGCCACCACACCTGGCTCTCCACCATACTTTTTGAGTCATGGTCTTCCACATAAGCTAGAGCTTACCTTTGGCTAGACAGGCTGGACAGCAAGTTGCTGAAACTCACTTGTCTCTGCCTCCTCAGCAATCGCACCACAGACATACACCGTCATCTTATCTTTTATGAGAATGCTGGAGATCTGATTCTTAGGCTTTCACAGCAAGCACATCACCCACTGAGCTATTCCCCAGTGGATGCTGTGACTTCAGAACAAGAAAATCATCAAGATAAAGAAGAGTTCTACATAATGATAAGAAAGCTGACTCTTTAAATAATAATAATAATATATGCAGGCAAAACATTCCTATATATCAAATAATAAAATAAGACGTGAGTTGGTTCTAGGACTTGGTTATTGCTGTGACAGAACTGACCCATGCTGTTTGTTGGAGGATTATCGAAGACTTTGGGATTTAGGACTAGAAAAGCAGTTGGACGCTTTAAGTTAAGAGGCAATTTTAGTAGGAGCATGGAAGACAGTGCTGAGGGAAATTTGAACTGTGGAGGTCCAGCTCAAATTTCAGACAGAAGTAATATTAGAAAGTGGCCTAAAGACCATTCTTGTATATTTTGGTAAAGATTGTGGCTACTTTTTGCCCTTGTTCTAAAAATCTGCCTGAGGCTAAATTGAAGCATTTTGGATTAATGTCATTGGAAGAGGAGATTTCAAACAAGCCTACTACTGGCTGTGGTTACTAGTGGTCACTCTTGTGCAGGTCTACAATGGAAAGGAGCAATCAGGGCAAGGAGAAATGCAGATTGTACAGATAGAGGAGAAAAGCAGCACCAGGAAATATAACGGAGCTAACTCCAGTGCTCAAGGAGATTAGAAAGTTTAAAGAAAAGCCTGATGCTAAATAAAGGGGGCGGTGACCCCAGGGAAAGATCCCACCCAATTAAGCTTCCAACTTGTGAAAAGAAATTATAGAAAAGCTTAAGCAGGGAAGGAAACCATCCACAACAGAAAGCTGGTGCGGGTGTGATTGAACAAGGGAGCCTAGTTCCAGCTCCAACACCCAGACAGCAGAGCTTCTCAGCTTCAGCCTCATGGTTCTGGCTTTGGAATCAAGGATACAAGAAGGGAGTCGTGGAATCTCCCTCCAAGACTAAGGAAAGCTGCTGAAGCCAGACATGTGGCAGGGGTGTCCCTGTATGGCAGTCCAGAGAGGCCAGTGGTGAAACTGTGAAGGTGAAGCCTGTGTTGCCTTGGAGACCCCAAGATGTGGGAAAGGCCAGAGCTGTGAGATATCTGCACAGGAGAACTGCTAACAGGGAGTGGAACCTGCCCAAGGGAAAGGAAGAGAACAAAGCTGAAATGAATTGAAGAGCATTTTGACATCAGATGCAGAGTTAGGAATTTGCCCAAATGGTTCAGTCCACCATTTCCTAGCTATGCTCCCTTTCCTCTACTTTGGAACAGGAATGTGTATCCTGTGCCATTGTATGTATGTTGGAAGTATGTGATCTGCTTTTTTCCTTTAATTTTGATTTTACAGGGGGTTATAGTTCAGAGAGTACATGAATCGCAGAAGAGACTTTGAACTTTAGACTTTTAAACATTGTTGAGACTTTGATAGACTATGGGAACTTTTGAAATTTGACTGAACACAGTTTTGCATTATGATATGGCTATAGTCAGTCCTATGGGGACTAAGGAGTGGAATTTGAATAAGAATGGCCCCCATAGGCTCATATATTTGAATGCTTGGTCACCAGGGAGTGACACTATTTGAAAGGAGTAGAAGGTGTAGACTTGTTGGAGGAAGTATGTTACTGGGAGGGGGCTTTGAGGTTTCAAAAGCCCATGTCAGGCCCAGTCTCTCTTTCTCTGCCTACAGATCCAGATGTAAAACTCTGAAGTACTTCTCCAGGGCTAGGCCTGCATGCATGCTGCCATGCTCCCCACCATGATGACAATAGACTAAACCTCTGAAACCACAAGGAAGGCCCCAAATGAATGCTATCTTTTCTCAGAGTTGCTTGGGCCCGGTGTCTCTTCACAGCAATAGAACAGTGACTAAGACACCTAGTGAGTTCTTGAAAAATGCAGCCCTCTGGTCCCCTTTCAACACTCAAGTTCTTTTGCTATCTGCTCATGTCTGTCTTGTTATGTCTAGTTTTGGGACACAGTTACAGGGTCATGAACAGTTAAGCGATCTGGGCTTTGAGCCAGCTCCTTCCACCCTGTCACCTTGGCTGGGTGTTTTGTTTGTAAATGGTGAGAGGCCTCAGGACTTTATGAACATTAAAAATAAAAGACTTGTGAGATGCCCAGAGCATAAAGAATGCATGATTAAACAGGAACTTTACCAAGTTGTTTTTCTGTCCTTCAAAGCTACTGTGTGCTCTTCCTCCACAGAGCTCCTAGAAACTTACCCAGTTCAGTTAAGCATTGAGCTATTTTAGGAAGCACGAATTCACATTTCTAAATAGGTCAGTCAAGTATGAGGGAAACGGCAGAGAACCTGCAGTGCTTTCCCAGTGCTGTCTTGCAGGCCCCTCCCCGTGCCATATGTTTGCACATTTAAACACGGAGGACTAGTCTCTGCACAAAGAAATGTGTTTTCTTTAGAGGATGTGTTCAATTCTAGAAATTATTGATGGTTAGCCTTCGCCCCAAGCCCCACTTGGATGCCTGCTGGCATTGGTGCTACAGTAGAGAAAAAGTTGAGGGGGACTTGGAAAGAGTTGGGAGAACATACAGTGGAGTGCCAGGACAGTGGGCAGCACACACACACTCGAGGCACAGGAGTTTACAAAACAATATGGAAGTATTTCACACACATGTATGCTAACTGAACATCAACACTGGCTCACTTTCATGGCTTTTTAAATGGAGTTTTCTTGACCAATTTTTCTATATCTCTGTCTCTATATCATGTATGTGTGTGAGTGTGTGTCTCATGCACACACTCACATACACTGAGTATTCAGAGAAATAATAGCTTCCTACAAGCTCATGCCCCATCTAAAGTAGGCAGCCTCCATTCAGCTCCAACCTAATGTCTTACACCAGCTTAATCTTTGACTCTTTCCAGAGATGCCAGAGATGCAGACTCTTGTATTGAATCCTTAATGTTGGCTCAATGCTTTTGGATCTCTGTGTAGGCCAAACACTACATCCCAAGCTTTACACGACTTTACCTTATTCTGCACAGAAAGCAAACAAACAAACAAAACTGATCATTTGATAGTCAGGAGGACAGACAAATAGCCCATTGTACACTGGGGAGGTGTGGATGATGAACCACTCTACCTAACAAGTAACTTTTCTCACCAACGTGTCTTATCATGCCACCCCTCAAAGTTTCTGGAGTAAAGATTTGTCATCAGCACCAAGTGCCTCCATCATTATCTTTTAATTGATTCGTTGCTTTAAAGTTTTCTTGCTTAATCTGTGTGACTCGAGAGAGCCTATGACGATCTACATGGTATAGCATTTCAGTTATGGTACCCACCCTCTTCATAACCAGTCTTCACATCGATATCTTGCAGACAGTAAGCAAGAAATAAAGTTGGTTCTGGAACTGAACAACTGATCTGCCACACAGCAGATAGACTCAGCCCACATTTGAGAACAGGGCCGGAGAACTTGTGAGATTGCAAGCACCCGGAGACCCATCTGGGAATTAAGTTTGCAAATCTGCTGTGACTGGCACCTCGTTCTCAGTCTTCCTTCTCAGTGCCAACAGGATCTTTTGCGTACTTCCCAGAACAAAGTAAAACACAAAGGCAGAGGCTAAGCCTCCATCTGATTCTTGTGCTGGAAAGCAAATTCTACCTGTGATTTCTTTACCTTTGAAATATCTAACACTACCTAGAAAATAGTTACAATACCAATGGTAAATGGTTATGATAATAGGAATGGCTAAAAGTAAAGATATGCACATGTGTGGTATAGAAGTAGAATTAGAATCCTGCAAATGAACGGGGGTGGGGGCAAATGGGAATGGATGGGAGGTGGGTACACTCAGCTTACAATATACACTGGCACAAAAGTATTCATATGCAATACAGGACAATGTAGAATGAATATACACAATGAGAACTTTAAAAAGAAGCTTTAAGAACTGAATATGAAACTTTAAAATGGGAAGAATTCATTCATGTAATAATAAACCTTAGAGAAAGTTTCTCCCATGTTATCATCATAGAGACATCATTTGGTTTTATTCACGGTTGATCAAATTAACAAACATCTGCTCATCACCTTACTTAATCATGGTTAGAATTCAAAAAGTTGATTCTTTAATTTAAAAAGAGCGCACACTAGACTAGTAAGACAGCTCACCTGGGAAAGAAAGGTTGCTTGCAGCCAAGCCTGATGATCTGGGTTCAAATCCTGCATCTCCCTCCATGGTGGAAGGAGAGAATGACTCCTGACAGTTATCCCCCTCTCTTCCATACATGCCCTGTGCCATCCACATACAAATACACAGAAGATGATAAATGAATGTGTGATGAAAATAGCACATGCTCATTTGAAAGAACCAAGCAGTGTCTATAAAGTTAAAGAAAGCTTTCTCCATATCCCTTTACCCCTCCCTCAACCATCCTACACCAAACTGGAATGACTATTGATAAGTTCATTCACCTCCTTATTTCTGCCCACACAAAATACATATCTACATATGTTTGTATGTGTATACCCCTAAAGGACATTGTCATTATATTCCATACTGTACCGACTTAACTTTTTCCTTCCTGCTCACTAAGGTCACATACTAATTGGCCTAGTTTCTCTTAAGATTACTTATTTTTTCACAGTGTTAATACACCTTTGACAACTTCCCACTCGAGAGCCATTAATATCTCCGATTTTCCACCACACAGTATGTGGCAGCAAATAGCACCGATTTAGGTTTTAATTTGCTTTTCCTTTTCTCAGGACTGTGGAAGCTGGAGTCGCTGCAGAGTCTGGATCTGTCATTCAACAGGATAGTTCACATTGGGCTGTTTGATTTTCATAGCTGTCTGCAGCTGGAGAGCATCTATTTAAAGAGCAACAAGATATGCACGATTCACCCTGAAGCCTTCAAGGGCCTCAACAAATTACAGGTTCTAAAATCTTTTTTATCACTGTCTTAACTACACAGACTTGTGACCAATTAAAATAGAGGACTGTTTCCTTTTAAGGGTGTCTCCATGTGCAGGGCTACTGGCTGTTATTCAAAGTGTGTGAGTCTATTTAAGACTCCTAAAACAACCGATGTCTATTGCTCAGAAAGCAACTACCACAACCATAGACACAAACTTAGCAAGAATTCTCAGCAGCAAGAATTCACATTATTGGGCAGTAGATGTGGCTGGGTGGGAAAAGGGCCTGCCTGGAATGCCACCAGCCCTAGGTTCGATCCCCAGCACACACGTGTATTCTGGGGTTGGGGATAGAAGCTGGAGGATCATTAAGTTCAAGGTCATAGCTACATGCATATCAAACTCAAGACCAGCTGGCTTACAGGAGACACTGTCCAAAAACGGAAGAAATAAATTGGCATATTATTTATCTAAATCAAATTAAATTCAACTCCAAGATTCCATTTACTGGTTGACAAGAAATTGAATGTGTTATTTTAAAGTCTGAAACCAGTCTGATCTACATAGGGAATTCCAGCTCAGCCAGGGTTACAGGATGAAACACTGTCTTAAACAAACAATGCCACCTACGTGGGCTACAAGCCCAGTCAGAGGTACTAATACAAACTGGAGCCTTCGGGAGGAACTTCTGAGCCAGTGTGGCCAATGCTGAGACATCAGAAGCTCAGGGCCATATGGATTGCTGTTGGCCAATGGCCCTGTATTTTTCATGTCCAAAGCATATAAAGGACAGTGATAATAGTTCACACATGTGCATCGCTTACCACATGCCGTGTTTATTCTAAACACCACGGACATTCTTAGTGGGCCATCTGTGTCTCACTTCAGAGCTGTGAGCCTTGCAAATTGTTTCCCTCATAGGAGACTGAGGTACCCCAGAGTCCTGTTCTTGCAAACACTTTTCTCCCTGTCCTTCCCTTCAGTGAGGACAGTAGGATGGCTCCTGTTAGTTGCCTTCAGTCATCTTGCTTTGTAGGTAGTAAGAATCTCCCTGGCATTCTCTGCTCTATGTAAGAAAAGCATCTCTATTTTATGGAATGTCATCACGAAAGTGATATTTCATTGCTGCCATTGGCAGAGTCAATTGGCTAGAAACCAAATCGTCTGTCCTGCCTAGGCTGGAGGGGAGAGATTGTTTTGGTTTGGTTTGGTTTGGTTTGGTTTGGTTTTTTGAGACAGAGTTTCTCTGTGGCTTTGGTGCTGTCCTGGAACTAGCTCTTGTAGACCAGGCTGGTCTGGAACTCACAGAGATCTACCTGCCTCTGGCAAGAGATTGGCAGGTTGTGAAGGAGCCTTAACTAGTTGTACTGCTTATGGGGACATCTATATGTGGAATTTGTCCTGTGTGATCCTCTCCTGTGCATTTTATTGCACTTTAGAGTCTTCAAAGCTCAAGGGTAAATAATAATAATGATGATAATAATAATAATAATAATAATAATAATAATAATAATAATATAGCATAGGCAAGCTATAAGTCAGCTCTGAGCATGGTTGGAATAGCCTTAATGCTTAACTCACCAGAGCTGGGAATATTCATAGTTACCTTCTCAGCGTTCCCTTTTGTGTGGTTGGCAATAACTCCAAACACTGGCTGTGGACCATGATGAAGATGTTTGGCACCAGGAAGATGAATATCACAGCAGTTGGCTTTTTCCCTCTGGAAGATGAATTTCACATTTGCACTGATGTGTTTGTCTTCCCATGGGGGCTCCTTCCCTGAAGCCAAATAGATTTTTAAAACATAAATCCATCAGCATACTTAAATGGATGAAGTGAGTTTCACTGACATTTCAAATTAACCTTTCTTTCCCTAATCTTATCTCATTCTTCTTAGATACAGTGATTTGTGTAGCAATATGCTGCCTGTCTCCCAGGCTTCCCGGAATATATGTACCTCTCAAATGCTGCAGAATGGGGATTTCTTTTGCTAAGTCACAATTCTGTTTTCATCTTTTCTCAGAAATTACTCTTCCTGAATTATTTCGTTCATTTTCTTTCCTCCAGACTGAGTTTCAGTTCTATGATTTATTTTTTTTTAAATAGGGTGTAAAACTACACCAAAAAGGAAAATGTCTACCTAGAAAACACGAGAATAATTCAGTGTGGTACCCAGATAAGACACCAATGGGGGAAAGGTCTGTCCCTGGGCAACACCAGGCCCATGGAAAGTGCTTTCTTTCCCTTCTTATACTGGCCTCCTGCTTCCTGGTTTCAGGAGCTTCCCTGAGAGTCAAGACTGCATAGCTGCTTAGCACAGGACAGCCAGCCTGGATAAGTTCATTAAAAAAAAAAAAAAAAAAAAAAAAAAAACTCAATTTTATCTTTAGCAATTTTGTTTGTGGTGAAGTGTTTTGGTTGTTAGACTTACCTTATTTTAGGAATTTGTATAATCTGCCGGGTGTTGGTGACTCATGCCTTTAATCCCAGCACTTGGGAGGCTGAGGCAGACGGACCTCTGTGAGTTCAAGACCTGCCTGGTCTACAGAGCGAGTTCCAGGACAGGTTCCAAAGCCACAGAGAAACCCTGTCTCAAAAAAAAAAAAAAAAAAAAAAAAAAAAACAAAGAGAAAAAAAGAAAAGAATGATTTTGTATAATCTAAAAGTATTTTTTAGAAATTGGCATTGATCAAGGGGCTGAACAAAGAGGATTGCCGTGAGTTCGAGGCCAGCCTGGATTACATAATGAAACTTTGACCATTCTTGGGGGATGGGAGAGAAAATGTTTTCCTGGGTAATAAGTGACCTTCCTAGTTTTCACCATGTCCTCTTTTGTTAAAGCAAGGCTGGCATTTTCTGTTTTCTGATTTTTACTTCCACTGACACCACTGATATTCTCCAAGTGTCTTCTTCACACTAATGTGGCAGCTCAGAGAGGGCATGTTTTGAAGTGAGGACACACAGCTAGGAGGCCAGAAAGCATCACAACTCTCATTTAATTCTTCAGCATTTCCATTCATTGTTGTTACTGTTGTTTGGGATAGAGTGTTGAGTAGGTCAGGATGGTCTCAAACTTGGTATTTTGTCTGACCTTTCTCTTATATCCTCCTGTCTCTTCCTCCTAAGCACCGGCATTGCAATACACCACCACACCCGATTATAGTTTCCAACATTTACTAAGTGCCTGTTCTGATCCAGACCCCTGTACCAAGTACGTTCTGTGTGGGATGCACTGTGTGGAAGGGGAACTGTGGAAGTTGTTGCAGAATCTGAGAATATACACATAGCACTCAGCAGGATGACCAGTACACATACAGCGCTGCTCTGCCAGCAGTGGCCACTGCCACAGCTAACATAACTTCCCCTGCAGTGCCATGCACTGCTGTGCCCAGCATCAGCACGCCCCGGCCTGTCACTTGAGTCACTGAATCATTTCTGCCCCTTGGTTCTTCATGCATTTCTGATTGTGGAGGGGAAATGAGTCATCTTGCAGGTACTGAATGGCCATAAGCACACAAAGAACTGAGTACTACTATCTGAGATAGTTAATCGACCACAATTTTCCTGTTTCGTGGACTTGTCATTCACATCCTTTGTTATTTCCAAGATGGTAACAGTTTGAGAAATTCTTGGCCTGGATCTAATTCTGAATGACAATAGCTTGTGAGTCTGGTGTTTGCCATAGGTTATATGGTAAATAAAGAAGATGAAATATCTGGGTGTCTGAAAAGCTTTTGCAAGCATCTAACCCATGAACAATGCTGGGAGGCGGGCTCACGGAAAGCAAACAATTGTGAAGACACAGAGACAGGGCAGGGCAGGGCAGGGCAGGAATTTAAACCCAGTATTCGCTGGCTTTTATGCCAGGCCTGGATGTGTATTGCTTTTGTAGAGCTAGGAATGCCTGTGTGTAAGTCCTTACAGTGTCTTACCTCAGTGTTTGTGTGCGCTGACCTATATTTGCTTCTTCCCGAGCAGGTGGTAGACCTCAGGAGCAATGCACTGACCACCCTTGCACCCATTGTGGCCATTGCTCTCGAATTACCCCACCTGGATCTTGACTTGGCTGATAACCAGTGGCAGTGTAGCAAGAGCAACGCCAACTTCCAAAATGCCCCCTCTGCATCCTGGAGGGAGAAGTGGGATGCTATCTGTAACACATCTATGGGTGAGTGAGTGGCATCTGTATTCTTTTTTCTGGAATAGTTTCATCTGGATGGAAAGTCAGTCTCCTTAAAAGTAGTGACAGTCTCTCAAAAAACAAGGATGATTATACCACTGAGGGAAGGTTTTATCTCCCTTCTCTACTCACTATCCTGAGAACAAGATTCAGGACAAAAGACCTGCAATCTGACCACTATGGGTTTGCCATTAAAGCAGCGTCATTGCCATGACTGCTGAGTTTAGAAGACATCCATGAGGAGCAGGGGGATGTCATCAGCTGGGACTGGCATTCTGAGTGTGTGGGGCAGCAGCGAAAAGTGGGCGTGTACTGTTCTCCAGAACTGGAGAATAGAGAGGAGCTAATATCATAACCTACAAGAAGTAAAGCAGAAGCAGGGTTAATAGAACGTTCTAGCAAAATCGAAGTAGTTGAGGGGTATAAAGGAAGGGGAAGTCATGTGTCAGTCCTCCCATCTAGTGGCTTCCTCCTGTGGGCAGCAATAGGGCAGGAGGCTCAGAAGCACAACCTGTTGAGCCTGTGAGAAGTATGTCTGTGTCTCACAGTCTTGTGGGGATGCACACAGAGCCTTGTGCACACCGTGGGCAATGAACAGGAATGAACACATGCATGAATAAGATCACCTGTTGCCTGATACATGCTTGAAAATATAGCTAGTTAAAGATGGGCGGGGGTCACAGAAGCTCTGAAAGCCTGGTGTTTCATTCCAACATCTGGTCTGTGTGTTTTCCCATCTCCCTCTTGCAGGGAGTGAGAAGCCATATTTGGAGGCCCCCCAGATGAGAATTTCCAGGGAAGCACACCTTCCTCCTACTCCATATGAGGAGAAAAGCATCGCTCAGAGCAAGGCAGAGAGGTCCCAGGGAGGAGGGGACACTCCCCTTTCCACTCTAGAGAAGCAGGCACAAGTGGGCTACGATGACCTCGAGGAGATACAGCCATGGCCCTCCACAGAACACAGAGACTCCCAGGATGAACATGACATTGCCAAAAAGGAGGATGGTTCCCCAGACCTCGTCCTGGCCATCTGTCTGTCGGTGTTCATCACATTTGTGGTGGCCTTCTGCCTGGGCGCTTTCGCAAGGCCTTATATTGACAGGCTGTGGCAACAAAGCTGCCTGAGCAAAAGGCCTGGCCCAGAAAATGCCTATGCAAATGAGGGCTTCTATGATGAAGTTGAAGCTTCCCAACGTGCTCAGTGCCAAGGGACAGAGCTGCACCAAGATCCCCACCACCTCAACCTTTATGAGAGCCAGAACCCTTCCTGGGTGACAGAACCAACCCCATATGATGCTGTCGTGTCAGATAGGGTATCGGAGAGCGGCAGGATGGAGGTCAATGACCAACAGAACCCAGCACAACTTGAGGACAGCACTGGGGTAGGAAGTGGAGACTGCAACGCGCTTCTATATGCTTCTGTGACCCATTCTGCTCTCCCTGAACTCCCACATGCTGATACTCAAGAGCCTGTTTCAACAGGGCCAGACCACTACAATGGTCCCGAAGAATTACATTATGACACAGTGACCTGGGAACATTCTCTCTATGAGAGTGTGATGGATAGGTCTTTCATTGCTGGCCCTCTGGAAACTATCCCCAGCTCCATCGATGGTGAATGGGATGAATTGTACCTGTCACAGTCAAGAGATGTTGTAGCTCCCATCTCCCAAGCTCTAGTACATGCATACACACAAAGGTCTGGGGAGAGTAAGGAAAGAGGGTACTCTGAACCTTTGGAAGCTGTGGGCTCACCGATGGAATCTTCCCAGGTGAGCAATTCCGTTAGGGGGCTGGCCACACAGCAGCCATGCTTCCAGGCAGCCGATGATGAGGACGAAGTTTCCAGTGTCTACGATGAGGTCCAATACAATGACTCAGGAGATGGAGACCCACCCTCCCTTAGGCCAAGATGGGACAGTGACCCCCATGTCACTCCTGACTCTGAGGAACCTGTGCTAAGAGGTGCTCCTTTTGACTCTCATTATGACTTGGTGACCAATTACGAGTCCGATTCTGAGGAGGGCTCTTTGTTTACCCTGAGTTCTGAGGATTCTGAGGACGAAGGGAACTTGACCGAGGGACAAGTATCTGTGGAGAACGGTGGCGCCAGTGAGCCCCTCCCCAGCAGGGACTTGGGAGAACATGAGGACAGTGTGACATCAGCAGGAAGCGATGAGGACATCACCCCACAGAGGATTCTGGAGAAATGTGAAATTCAGGAAGCTCTCTTTGGAAACCTTCTCATTTCTAGTCCAGACTCCTTTGTGTGAGATGAATCTGGAAAGTGATCCTAACTCCATTGACCCTGAGCTGGCCCCAGCCTCCAGGCCATAAGCTATCACATCATGAGACCCCAGGAATATTTGTATGTGATGGTGATGTAGGGCCCCAGTCCAAGGCAGTAGACGGGCACTACTGCCATAGCGACCTGGAATCCCCAAATGTGGATCATTCACTATCACTGAGGAGTCTGCCACCAAAGAGAAGTACACACTGGTAAATAGCCACCTTTTGTGGCTGTGGATAGAGCTCTGTTGGTGGACTGTTTGCTCACGGCACACAAAGTCCTGGGTTCAATCCCCAGCACTGTATAAACTGGGCACAGTAGTACATACTGTCATCCCAGCACTCAGGATATATAGACAAGAAACAGGGTTTAGACCAAAATGTATTATTCAGGGTGGGTGATAGAACTGTCTGGCAAATTAGAGCCCCATTGCTCCAACAGTCAGCTTGAGGCAGATGCCAGGTCTACATGACAAGTCCCAGTCTCCCACTCAGACTGCAGGCCCACATCCCCAGCTGCAGTTGCACAGATCCTCATGGATCATCCTGGAACCTAAAAGTCATCCTTTTCATTCACAAATATGATCTCCCAAAGTCACTTTTTGAGTCAACCTTATTACAGTGTCAACTCAGTAAATCCATTTACAGTTCTGTGTTAGTCTTGACTTCTCTTTCATTTCCTGCATCTGCACAGCCTCTAAACACAAGCGCAGTGTGAGGTCCTGGCTGTCTGTGTGGGATACCGTTGGCAGGCAGTCTGAACCTGGGCTAGACAATTTTCATTAGATTAGGGCTTAGAAGATGCAAAGTAATGGAGTGTGGAGGAAGGGTACCAAGAGTCTCCCAGTCCATGTCATGATATCACTGCTCGTCCTCACTCTCACAAAGGCTCAGGCCTTGACCCTCCCATCTTCTCACTCACATTCCTTTGGGATACTTCTCAGGTGTCAGGCTTCAGCCACACCTACCTCTCTGCAAACAGTTTCTATTTCAGTAACCCTAGCTTTGAAATCTTTTCAAGATTTTATGCTCACATCCAGTTGCCTATCTACTTTCAAAGGTAAATGTACCCACACTGACACTTATCCTGTCCCCTTATCCTTGCCACCCACCAAATCTGGTCTCCACACAAGGACTCCATACAAATATCTAAAGATTTTTCTGTTGATAATTATCTCCATGATTCCCATATTTAACCCCGTTGTCATTAGGTATAGCCAGTTCGAGGCCCTAAATACCTGTCAAGTCTATTCCACTTTCTCTGTCCATTCTGTTACAATTTTAGCCCTCACTTTGTCACCCCCAACAGTTGGGTCACAAAGTCACGCAAACTGCCTTCTACAAGTCCTGTATTAGCAGAGAGTCACCAAGTAAATAGAAACCAATATGGCACCTAGACACAGAAGGAAAGATTTACTGTGGGAAATGACACACATGATGATGGGGCACAGAAGTCCCACACTCTGTTCTTTCCAAACTGGCGCTGTGACACACAGTCCCATCCAAACAACGAAAGTTAAGAAAATGTGGGTCTGATGTTGTAAATCCCAGACTGAGTCCAAAGGACCAGGAGCACTGACGCTCAAGTGAAGTGGGAAAATGGCGGTCCCTAAGAATGGCAGAGACTTTCTAGTCTCGAGTGGGCTTACCTCAGTGATCAGGGGCACAGTCAGTCACTAAAACCTCTACAAAATCAGTGGTATTCCAGGTACTTGGTGTTGCAAACACCAAGGGAATTTCACAAGTAATGGAGAGTAAATTCAGCAAGGAGCTCTATTATAAAGAGAAAGTGAGTATAGAAAGTAGAGGGACTTTGTCCAGGAGTTAATAAGACTTTTTGCCTAAGGAAGTAGATGAGTGTTTGAAATTACTGGGCTGAGAAGTAAGGAGACATAGGCTGACCAGCCCAGCTGGGCCAGCCATAGGTCCCCACAGGGTGTCCTTGTTCATTCTCGTGACTGGGTTGAGAACCTGGCACAAGTCTTCAAGGACCAGTGAAGTATTCCTTCATGCATAACTCCCAGACAGCTGTATTCATTAGGTTGCTATGCCATAGAAGAAAGAATAAATAAATTCATAAATAACCTAGGACATGAACCAGACCAATGTCTCCTGGCCAAAACATTTTCAGTCAGGACAGAACAGCCATAGAACAAAGGAAATTGGTGGCTCCTGGCAAGGACAGACAGGATGATCTTTTTGTGCTCCCCACCCTAACTACCTGTCAAGTTCCTATCTCTTCATCTCAGGAGCATGGAAGCTCCAGACCAAGAGGTGAGAGACATCCCCTCCCTCCTCTGTCCTTTTGTTCTTCTTGGGTCCTTAGTGGACTGGATGATGCTGGTTCCACATATGAGAGGAGCTCTTCACTGGGTCTACTGAATCGATTGTTAAGCTCTTCCCGAGACAGCCACTGGGCATCTCTAGAAGGGAAGAATTGCCTGCTCTCAGGCCATCTTTGCCCTCAAAACATAAAGCCAACCACCACACTCTCCATCCTGCATCTCTCACAGTGCAGACAGGATGGTTGCTGGGATGCAGACAGGATCATATGGCTTTCCCACCTGCCTGCTACTGTACAACCATAGTCCATGTCACATCTGCCCAAATCCTTCTTCCAAAGTGTCCAAATGAGCCCCCTTTAGCCGACTAGTTTCTACACAGGGTTCAGCTTTCGTGTTACCTCTTTGGGGAACTCTTGGACCTTAGACTGAATTAGATTTCCCTGTTACAACTGTCACTATACATTATTTTCTTCCACATAACAGAAGCTTATTGTATGTGCAATTAAATAATTGTATGATTGTTAGCTTAATGTCTGTCTGCCCCTTTTATACAAAAAGCTCCATGAGAACAACAGCAACAACAACAACAAAAACCCCACAAGTCTGTAGCCCTGAGATTTCACTCTTAGTAGGTTCTTAATATATGCATTTATTGAATAAATAATAAAAGAGCAATCTTTGTAACACAAAACAGGGAATTCCATGATCAGGTCTTGCTTCTCACACAGCTTGCTTGCTATTATATGCTGCCTGCTTCTGACCACCCAAACCAAGCCAGCCAGCCATATAAGCTGCTCATGGCTACAAACACCACCCTGTGTCATTCTCTGCTCTTGGCTGTGCTAGAGCCTACTTGTGTTTGTCTGGTATTTCCAACCCCTGGCATCTTCATTCAAGACTCAGTTGAAAGCATACCTCCTCCATAAGACTTTTCCTCCTCATCCCACCCAGGTAGAAATGACCACTCTGCCCCACATTTGGGTACTATAGTATAATTCAGGTCTTATGGGAGCAACAAGATTTAATGTGGCCAGAACCCCTTAGTTTCTCTCTCTCTCTCTCTCTCTCTCTCTCTCTCTCTCTCTCTCTCTCTCTCTCTCTCTCTCTCTCTCTCTCAAGATTTATTAATTACGTGTATAGCATTCTGCCTCCATATATCCCTGAATACCCAAAGAGGGCACCAGATCTCACTATAGATGACTGTGAGCCACCATGTGATTGCTGGGATTTGAACTCAGGACCTCTGGAAGAACAAGCAGTGCTCTTAACCTCTTTTATTAGCCGATCTTCAGCTGTTGGTGGATTCGGGTTCCAGTGAGTGTCCACCAGGTCTTTCCAACTTCTTGTGTCCCAGAACTAAAACCTGAACAGAGAGACACATGGGTAATAGCAGAAGTGCAGATAGTTTACCAAGAAACGATGTACTTCCAAGACCGGAAAGGGGCCAGAGCTGGGAGAATATTTAGAGGGTCAGGCGCAAACACTGTACACACTGCTGGGAATTTTTACATCCCAGGCTTTGGGGTCATTCACACAGCATGGGTCTTTTCTGTTCATGCTCTATTTGTTACATATTGGCCTTTGTGGCAAAGAGCCTTTAGTCTCTGTGCCAACTGCCTCTTTAATATGTTAATAGCGACCTCACTCTCCATGCCACTCTCCTGCCTCACAACAGTCGGGCAGCATTCAGCTTCAATATGGAATCAATGAAGACAGCGGTCATCCCACAGCCTGCAGTTTTTCATAAGGTGAAAACCCCACTTTCCATTCCAGAAGCACACAGAAAAGTAAACGGGGCTTTCAGTCTTTTCATTCATTCACTTGTTTTCTTTCCAACTTCTAAAAGGAGCCCTCGTAGTGGAGCAAAAACAGCACCGGCACCACAGCTTAGGGCCCCAATTTCCCAGCAAGCCTCTAGGCTTTTGTGAAAACACATTTAACCCCCTCTCAGTGTGCCTGCTGTCAGCTTGGACAGAGTGGCTTGATGCAGGGTTGGAAGCCTGCAATTCCAGATTTTGAAACTCCCAAATCTCTGCCCAAGTTCTGTGGAGCCCTTTCTCTCAGCTTCCTCTTGAATTTCTCTAAGATTATGTCTACTTCTGAATAACAGATGACTTTCAAAGCATCTCAATTTTTTTCAGATTGTCCTTTTGCATTTTTATAGCAGAGCAACAAATTTGCCTCCACTTAGCAGCCCCACACTAGCAGATCTTAGTCCAAGAAGTGCTTTCAAGAAAAGTTTCTGGTATGATTTACCCTCCAAAACTATGAAATAAATAAGTCTTGGCTCAGGGCTGAAATCACAAACATGAAGCATTCCCATCCTACTCTCTTAGAAGATCAGCAGGTGACATCAATGATCTGTCCTTTACTGCCACCTCCCAGGAATCCTTCCCTTCGGTGAAGTCCCATGGGGATCTGATTGACAGCATTTTCTCCTCTCACCCTCTTGACAGGTACCAAGTGTGAGGCCTGGGGGGCTCCATGTGTCTTCTTATGCGCAGTTCGTTTGAGTGACCTCACAGGACCAGGTCAAAGTCACTGGAGTAACCAGGACAACCAGAAATGGCTGCTGGAAATATAAAACAGCAAATGAATGCCAACCAGTGAACACTTATTCACACATTTCTGGTCTATTTGAATCAAAACCCATCCCTCCTTGGGCTACAGGTTGTTCAAAGGAGACAAAGGCAGGAGGGTTGGAGTCTTGTGAACAAAAGGTTTGATGAAGGTCAACAGTGCTCACTCTAGGCTCTGCTGCCAAGTAGAGACAAGTGGCAGGCATCCAGCAGCAGGTGGTGCGGACTCTCTCTGCTAGTTTGCAAGGGAGAAAGAGCCCCATCATTTCATTTTCTGAAAATCTCGTGTTTCCTAGAAGTTCAGAAAAGACCTGCAGCTACCTACATCTAGTTTTTTCACAACCCTTGTCCAGATTTTATTTCTAGATTCCCACTATAATGTTTCTCTAAGAGCTGAAAATTCTAGGTAATGTGGGTGGTGAAGGGGTGGCTGTATCTTAAGGATTCACAGACTATCATACTAACTTAGCAAATGACAGATGCTCTTTAGTCACCACAGTAGCCAAGGACATTCCAAATACAGACATGAAATTGGCTCAGCCTTTGACTATTTCATCTGCTTCTGTATGTGAGTGTGTGTGTGTGTGTGTGTGTGTGTGTACATAGTATGTATTCATAAGTGAAATATGAATAGCATCTTTATTTATTTGAATAAATACAGCCCAGATGTAAGTCTTGTTATTTAAAAAGAAAATTCTCATTGTTTTCCTTTGGCTATCACTACTAACTATCTTTTTACAGCTGAACATAATTTTAATTAACCATAATTTTGGTTTTATTTTTAGATGTTCAAATGTTCACAAACAGACCAATAGGCTCCCCCTTAAGCTATTTTCTGTGTCTTTTTCTGTTATTCCTAAAGTATTACTGCTTTTTCGCAATAAATATTCCACTGCAGTCTAGAATGTCCCTCAAGAATGGAAATCACTCTCACTCCAGGGAGCTCTGCTTTCTTTTAGTGGAGAATAATAGCTTGGGGTTTTCTGCTGTGAAATTTTCATCCCTGAAAAGCCTTGCATTCTGCAAATCGCACACTACAAGCCAAGGACAGATCAAGTTGAGGAGACTACTGACAGGTAAGCAATCTCAGAAGCAGAGCACTAAGCAAGAGTCCCGGTCTATTAGAAATCATCTGGGACAACCCTGGCAGGGTAACTAGAGGCTGCTAGAGGCAGCAAGAGGCTGCACCCATAGATATTCAAAGCACATGAAATGGAGCAGGGAGATGGCTCAGTAGGTAGGTAAAGTGCTTCCCACACAAGCTGACCTGCAGTCCCATTGCTGGGCAGGAGGACACAGGAAGATTGCTGGGGCTTGCCTTGTAAGGCAGTCTAGACGAAATGATGAGTCCCAGGTTCAGTGAGAGACCATCTCAAAAAGTAAGATGGAGAACAATAGAGGGAGATGCCAGATGTCAACCTCTGGCCACACACACAGACACACAGACACACAGACACACAGACACAGACACACACACACATACACACACACACACACACACACACACACACACACACACACACACACACACATGCACACTCACATAAACCACTGAGTAGAATACTGACACAATAGGATCAGAGCTGTGGGATGCTTGGGCAATGTACACTTACCCAAAAGTGACCTGGCATGGATACTTCTCTGTGGGCTTCCCTGGGGATCTTATATAATTGTTCCTGAACTAATTAATATTATGGAAACATACTTTGTGAAGCTATCAACCTCTCCTTCTCTACACACACACCTGCTCTTCCTGCTCCTGAACCTGAGCTGACCTTCTTTAACCAAAGGAGAACACTGTGGGGCTTCTGAGAATATCCGTTTGCAGCCTGGCCTGGGTATCTTAGAATGTTCTGGATGAAACTAGCCACTGTGGAAGAGGTCAGGAGACCCTTAGACAACCAAGCTATAAGGAAGTGCAAAACTAGTCCCATGGGAAAAAACAAAACAAACAAACAAAAAACCATAAAGGCATCGTGTCTCACCATCCCGAAATTGATCAAGACAGCCTAACCTGGGTACCCAACATTTAAGTCATGACAATGGTTTCTGCCATAGCCACAGATGATTATAGAAGTCAGATAAAGTTTATATTAAGAATGAAATAGCCAGCCAGTGGTGGTGTACATCTTTAATCCCAGAACTCAAGAGACCAAGGCAGCTGTATCTGTGAGTTTTATTTGAGGCCAGCCTGGTCTACAGAGCAAGTTGCAGGTCAGCCAAGGTTACACAGTGAAACCCTGTCTCGGGCAAGCAAACAAAAAAGAATAAAGTAGTCAAACTCAGTGTAAAACACAGCTCTCAATTCAAAGGGAATAACACACAGTTTATTCTGAGCCAAATATAAGTAACTATGGCCCACACAAGATTCATGTTGCCCCAGACAGCATGTTACAATGCAGAAGCAGTTACACAAACATTTACAGTCATAGGACAAAAGAAAGACATAGACTGAGGTCTATGCCAACCACCCTGAGGGTACATTAGGCAGTTTACAGCAAAGCAGAGAAATCCTTGCACAGGTTTCATACCTTGGCTGACAACATGCTCAGCTTCGGGATTGGAGCTCTGATAAGTTAATTCAGTTCTTTACCTAGTAGTTGGAAGTATGTTAGAGACAGAGTTAAGTGATGGATGGCTACCAAAGACAGTCCACAAGATTCCAGATCTGTAGCAATGGTCTTCCCATGGTCATGAAGTTTTGGCTAATCAGGTTTATGGAATCTACGTGTGGCTTTTTCTTTTCCTTCTGGGAACTTGGGTTTGCACCATCAACCTCCAAGCTCTGAAGAATAACAATGAGTCACTTGTTTCAAAGCTGCTCAGTTTGTTTATGCACTGTTAACCAGAAAATAGGCCAATATTGTTTTGGTTGATCTTGATGGACTAGACTGGAAATTGCCATGGAGACCAGTGGGGCACATCTCAAATCCCTGATTGTCTGTGGCAGTATCTCCAGAGATGAGTCATGAGGACTCTGGTGTCATGAGTCCTCATGAGGGCTCTGGTGTCATGGCATATTCCACGATGGATTAAAATGTCTTAGCATTGTCAGGAAGGGGAAAGAAGAGAGGTGGGATCTTGCTGGGGTCAGCAGGACAGTGGGAGTACATCCTTTGGGGTTTATGTCTTGCCCTGATCCACTTCAGTATCCCTCCCTGGACTTCCCACTGTAAGATGAGATGCTCTTTTACTGCCACAGTGACTGAACTCTTCGAGACCATGAGCCAAAACAAATCTTCCTTTCTTCTTAGCTGTTCAGATGGAGTATTTTATCCGAGCAATGAGAAAAATAACTAATGTAGATATGCATACTAGAGTATTAAAATCAGGTATGAGGGCACAATAAAGTTGAGTGCTGAGTTGGGGGATGGAGCTACAACCAGGGTGCAGCTGGGAATGATCTCCTTCGCATGTACGAGTACACATTAACATTTACTAACTTTAGTCTCCGTTTTTTTCTGTGAGGTACCAAATACAAATTGTAATTCCTATCCCAGAGCCCAATTTTTATTTCCCTTCATTTACAATTAGCTAAGCTACCATACATGAAAGCTGCTGAGAAGTGCTGTACCTCCCTCTGATACCTCCCTCTGATCCGTCAATAAGGCTGGCTAACCCATGAGAACTTCTGTGTTGCAGAGAGGTTAGAATGTTGCAAGTCCTGAGCCACTTTACCTGGAAGCATCTTTAGACCTTTAATAGTCATTAGCTATTCTCATCTGTACATGGCAGAGCATCTTTGTGACCCTTAGGTAAGTCCTTTGGGATGGACAGACAGACCCCTAATTTACAATCAACCAGTGGACTAAGAATGTGGCCAGATAGTATCTGAGGCCTATAGTGGATGGATTCCTACTGACAGAGAGCTGTGTGCTGCCTAGTTTTATGACAACTCAACACAAGCTAGAGTCACATGAGAGGAAAAAAAACCTCAGTTGAGACAAAACTTCCATAATATCTGGCTGTAGGCAAACCTGATTTTCTTAATTAGTGATGATGGGGGAGGGCCTAGCCCATTATGGATGGTGCCATCCCTGGACAGGTGATCCTGGCTTATATAAGAAAGCAGGCTGGGCAACCCATGAGGAGCAAACCAGTAAAGCAGCACCCCTCCAAGGCCTCTGCATCAGCTCTGACTTGCAGATTCCTGCTCTGCCTGCCTTCGATGATGGCCTGGGATATGGAAGAGTAAGAGAAAGAAATCCTCTCCTCCAAAGGTTGTTAATGTTGCTGGTGGAGGTGCTGTTTCATCACAGTAATAAAAATCCCAAGACAGGCTGCATGGGCCAATGTTTTCCCAGGTTCAGCAGCCCAGGTACTCAGAAACCACTATGGCTGTGGTCCAAGGGGGGGCCAAATGCTATTCAAGATAGCAGCTGGCCTTTACTTTACTCATGTGATGCTGGTTTTGTGGAGTGTTAAAGGATCATGAACAATACAAGGCCAGGCAAGATGAGGCAAGGTTAAGGTCCCTGCTCCAGTGATGCATGAAACTGCAGGGTTGAAGCCTAAGATGCAACTGAGCCCACAGTGTTGAAGATGCCAGTAATGTGGGAAGTCTTTGGAGAAAAGCCATGGGCAATGAGTAGAGTCAACCAAGAGAGAGCCTGCCCATGTGGAGTAAGACTGCCCATGCTCATCAGACTCATCGTGTCACCACACACCCTGGATGATGGGCATGGGACTATGGGATTTAACATCTATGCTACTGGGTTTTGGTCTTGCTTTTGTTCAAGCCTTCTTTCCTGTTCTCTCATCCATTCCCTTTGGGATGAGAGTATTTATATTGTCACATTATGTTCTGGAAGTATCTTACAGAGACCCACAGCTAAAATTTTTCCTTAACTCCCAGAAGAAACTGAATTTAGACTTTGCAGAAATATTGAAAATGTTAATGTTTTGAAGATGGCCTAAACACATTTTGCATTACAGGATGACTAAGAGCCTTTGGTGATTGGAAGTCAGATGGATTATGATTTGAATGCAGAATATGTCCCTTGTGTTTTGAAAGCATATTCTCCAGATGTCAGTACTCTTAGGGAAGGCTATGGAAACTGTGGGAAGTATGACCTGGAAGATGTAGGTCACTAAAGGTGCACCTTTGAAAGTCCATCAGGTCCCCAGTCTCCTCAGTCTCTGCTGCTTATTTGTGATTCAGTGAGGATGCTCCTTCATCACCTGCTTCTGTTACCATGGTGTCCAGACCCAAAGTTGTTTCTATGTGGTGTTTTGGCCACAACAGTACAAAAGTAGCTAATACAGACACCAAAGTATCAGTGAAACTTACCCTGCTTCTGTATCCAGAAAGGGTAGGAAGACAATGATGCTTGGGGTGGAGTGTTGCTTCCTGATCCTTTCAGAACTGTATGAAAATCCTTTATATAATAAGTTCAAGGTCATCCCTGGAACCAGTAAGGTGGCCTTTAGACTACTGCAATTCATGTCATGCAGCTTCTAGATATGGAACTCATTGGATGTCCTGGCTGTTTTTTGTCAACCTGACACAAACCTAGATATATCAGGGAACAGAAAATGCTTAACTGAGAAAATGTTTCTAGAAGATTGGCCTGTAGGTAAGTCTGCAGGAACATTTTATTTTAGTAATGTTTGAAGTTTGAGACCACCCTATGCAGGTGGTCCTGGCTTGTCTAGGAAAGCAAGCTGAGCAAGTCATTAGGAGCAAGCCAGCACACAGCACTCCTCCATGGTCTGTTTCAATTCTTGACTCCAGCTTCCTCCCTGAGTTCCTACTTTCTATACTGATGTCCACCGTCCTCAGTGATGGGGTGACCTGAGACTGTAAGCCAGATAAGCCCTTTTCTCCTTGAGGTGATTCCAAACAGAGTTTGATCACAGCAGTGAAAACCCTGACGAAGAACTAAGATACCATTCTCTTACCCACTACGTCCCAATGCCACATACGGAATGAAACTTAAGGAAACATACAACTTCATGGAATCTTGCCTGTGACTTACTGCTTTCAACTGAAGTAAAGAGTTGACTACTTAGTTTTACTGGGAAAAAAAATGGTTCACTGTTGCTTTAAGTAGATAAGGAAAGCCTGCAGAACTTACTCCAACACTCTGATCATTAACACCTTTATCATAACCAGTCAGTGATGATGGGGAAGGAAAGAGTGGGCTCAGAAGTCCCCAAAATATCAGCCCAGGACTTGGCATAGAGGCTAGCAATGCTTCCAAATCAGTTGGAAAGTTCCAAATTTCATTTTTGGGATGCATGGCCAATTATGAATACTTGATAGTTTCCATATGTACTTTATTTTCGTGTAAAATTAAGCCTTCCTCTGTGATGGAGAGCTGCCCTTAATATCTAATGCAAATACTGCTATCATTTTTTTTATATAACAGCAATGAATTTTTCATTCAAGTTCAATAATTTAATCAGTTAGTAATTACGTAAGTGCACCTAAAGAGAAAACATAGAGTTATACCTTCATTGATTGTGGCAATGCTTTATTATAAAAATATTGCTTCCATTCTAAGAGCTGGAACTTTTTCTGGACGTCACAGCCAGAGTTAACAATACTCCTTGAAGTCACTTAAGACTGCGGTCCTACTGTGTCCTCAACCTGTTTGTCTAACCTGACTTGAAGAGAACAGAGTAACAGCCAACCTCACTTGCCTTGGATTTCCTATGTAATCAACGTTTACAACTTAAACTAACACACAGCTGCAATCTTAAACTATGCACTTCCACGCCCCTGGCCCAAGAGTAATGTGTGTGAGTTTGAATGCATGTTATGATCATCATCTGCTGAAAACAGCAAATATAGGTTGAAAACACCTTATAAAGTAAGTATCCACCATGAATGTTGAAAGCAACATATTGCTTGATGAACAATGGTGTTTGTAAAACTGTTTTATTTGGGTCAGTTGTGGTCAGCTGAAATCAGTAACTCAATCCCTTGTGAAACTCTTTTAGAAGTTTCTGTCAAGTGTACATAGCCCCTCGCCTGTGTGATGCTTTCTGTGCTCTTCAATAAAGAGAGAGCAGGGCCCTCTGTGAGGGGCAGAGTCACTAGACAGCCTTCAGGCAGGCACAGATTCTGACTCATATAACAGACAGAGATGTTGGAAGACCCAGGGAAGAGCTAAGAGAACTCAAACCATGGTTCCCTTTGACACTAAGAGGAAGTGCTTTGATTTGTTTTCTTAAAGTGACACTAATGCATTCTTGGTGACTTTGCATGTATGATAAATGTGTTCAAAGTGACCGCAACTGACCATGTAATTTTTTTAATATTTATAATCGTGCGTTGCTGGTAATCAAAGCCAGACTCTCAGGATACAAGCAAGGCTAGCAGTGAACCTCTGAGTTGCATCCCTGGTACTATGAACAGTTAATGTTTTTCCAGAACTTGTTTTCATCCCTTTGAATATATTTTTCTGTCTCTGAAAAAAGTATTTATATTTATTTTCTATATACACATAAATTTGTTTCCTTGTTTTTTAAGACAGGGTACTGCTATATAATCTGGGATGTATTTGAACTCATTGTGTAGTGCAGGCTCACCTCAAATTGAGACAATCCTCTGCCTCAGCCTCCTGAGTACTGGGCTTACAAACATAAGCAGACACTCCTGATTTACAAATTTTCATATAATGAGTGTTGTGTACTTTCAACATATACCAATAGAAGATGTGCATAACACCCAGGCAAAGGCACACAATGTTAATATTTTCCATCTGAAACAATATTATAGGTGTTTCGTGACCCTTGGGGCACTTTGTCAATATGATAATTGCCTCCACATCAATTCATAAGTGTTTATCACATCCCCTGGGTACCCTCTTCACACCATTCACCAATTAAGAAATGAAGTTCTGATGCCGGCAGGTGGAAAGAGATGTGAGAATTATGCAGAGGGTAAGAACACATCGCCTCTGCCCCTCTGTTTCCTGACTCGCCCATCTGTTCTTTCTCAGTGCTGATATAGGGCCTGAACTGACACTGGGGAGGTATTATTCTGGCTTGGAGCAGCTCCCAGTGGAACAATGATATCAGTCTGACATAACCAGCCACTGACAAGCACCTGTTCTAAAGATGAGGAATCTGAACCACAAACTGTAATGTTTTGTGTCCAGGTCTCCTAGTTAGCTCTTATTTCCAACAAGAATTCCCTTGTTGTGCTGGGCATCAAATCTACCCCTTATTGTCACAGCTGCTGCCCTTGCTGTTTGCCTGCCCACCGGACCAGGTGATTTTAAAAAGACTCTTTGCAGGATGCCACAGCATGCTGCAGACACCCCTTCCTGGAATAAGCAGCTCTCTGTTGTGCCAGATGGCCCTGATTGCTCGCTCCCTGTGACAGCTGGCTAAGTCTTGCAGGTGGATTTCACCCACAGTTCCCAGCCTAAACCATCGTGTTCCTGTTATGTGAGATGACCTTGCAGAGCCCACCCATTTTGAATGCCAGGGCTTCTTCTGTCTGCTTCCCCTCCTCCCCTCCTCCTTCATCACTCGCCTCCAGACATAGAAAGTCCTGTGGCTCACTGCCTCCTGCTTCCTGCAATTCACCACCACTGGCTTTCCCCGGGTTTACCTGGACACAAATTATACCAGGCAGCAGCCATGACCATGAACAATGCATCAATTGGCCCTTCCCCCTTCCCTTTTATTTTTAGCAGCTCGTATGCTTATTCTGAAATTGTCTTCGGCAGTCTCAAAGCATCTAACCCAGGTCCTTTCCCTCTAACATCAGTCTGTCTGCCTCCTTATCCAGGTCTCTGCTAGCCCAGCATGGCTGGCTATACCCAGCAGGCCTTGCTCCTTTCCAAGGAAAAGACAGAGCAGATAGAGGATGCTGAAAAAGAAAGATGTTCTGTCAATTCCCTCCTGTTTCCTGAGAGAGACATTTGGCCAACAGTGCTGGCTACAGCCACAGTTTTGTTCTGTTTTTAAATTTGTGCTGGAAAATTTAGCAAATAAAAATATAGGCTGCCACAGTTAAGCTTCCATCTCAAATAAACAATACTTCTTAATATTTAAGTATGTGCCATGCACATTATATCATGTGAGGCTTATTTGAACTTCAAACTCAGCTTTGTGATCTGCATTTTATCTGGAAACCTTATTTTAATATTCAAACAAACAAACTGGGGAAAAATAGCTCATCTTGCAATGTGAGGACTGTTTCTGCATTTGCAGCGAGGGTGGGGGGAAGTCAGTGTCATGAGCTTCCCTTGCTGCAGAAAAGAAGTGTTCAGCTGTCAGCTTGACCCGCCTGCAGCATCGATATACCGGCTTGCAGATATGCCTCTTCAGAGTCTGAGCAATGACTTACACAGTAACGAAAGCAGAAATCCACTCCCACACAGACCCAGGGTGGGGGGCCTTCAGAATATCAAGTCCTCCCTGCAATTGCCAAGAAAAAACCAAAATGTGACAAAACAAAATACTTGTAAAAGTGATTTGTCTCTTGCCTAAAAGCAGAGAGAGAGTAGATTAGGTAAAACTTGCACAGTTTGCAAAGAGCTTCTCCGAGAGCCTCCTAATCTATTAAGTTCTAACTCAAGACATCAAAGTCCATCCTTCACCTGTGAACCTCAAGACTTCAAGATGCATCAGCAAGTTAGAAGGGATTACCTTCCCCAATTCTATTCACTGTGCAAAGCATGTAAAACTACACCACTTGGCTGGGGATGTAGCTCCAGGTAGAGTGCATGCCTAGCCTGCAGGTAGCCCTGGTTCAACTCCCAGCATTACATTAACTGGGGGTGGTAGTACATGCCTACGATCCCAGGATTTGCATGCCTGCAATCCCAGCACTTAGGAGATGTAGGATCAGAAGGCTAAGGTCACCCTTGGCTAAATAAGAGCCCAATTCAAAGAAAAAAAAAATAAAGAAAAACCCCACCCTACCGTAAACATTTCTCTGGCTTGCTAAATTGTGTGCACCCATGCAGGGAAACCCTCCAGTATTTATCAGTCAATCAAGATAGACACCTCTAATGCACATTGTGCCCCACGTCCACAATGTCCCTGAAACCCCAGGACGAGGGTGGGTGAAGGTATCAGGATGTAAGGACTAGACCAAGCCAGGGAGCTCCGATTCTTAGTGTTTGTGGGAGAGACTCCCCACAAATGCGGGCATGTGCTGTGGAGGAAGATTAGCTTCAGGTTTGGGAAGGAAGGAAGGAAGGAAGGAAGGAAGGAAGGAAGGAAGGAAGGAAGGAAAGAAGGAAGGAAGAAAGGGCAGTAGGAATGAGAGGCAAGGGGGGTAGAAACCCATGTATTAGACTTCTGCCCGTAGTTTAACATAATTCATGGATTTGTGCAGAAGGAATGCCAGTGTATTGTTTAAACCATATATCTAAATAATGGCAGTAAAATTGCACGCAGAAGAAAATGGGCTATGGGCCCACATAGGTCACTAAATAAAAGATCAATTTTTAAATTCACAAACATAATTCTATTTACATTTAGTTATGAAGACCCAACGACTCAGGACAATCTAAATCTACAGATGGAAGCATGCAGAAATTCTGCCTTTTAGCATGTAATATTCTAAAACTCAGTATGTAGGCAAAATTCATCACACTGGAGGAAATGAAAATGTACATTCATTTGTATATGAATAAGATTACCAATAAGCAAGAAATAAAAGAATTCCTTTAAGAGCATTGTGAACCCTGATCCCTGAGGCGAATTCACAAATGGTCTTATGCTCCCTTAAAACAGCAGAGACTAATAAGTTTCCACTGGGCAGCCTGAGCAAGCTGCTGCCCAACAGAAAATCTTCTAACTCAGCTTCTCCCTTGGCCCACAATACTCTTTGCTAGATGGCTCTGCCATCCCCTCCCTGGCCTTATCATTTGCTGTTCCCCTGGGTGTACAACTAAGGGTGCACTGGCTCTTCTCTGTTCCAGAGCATGACAATGGCTTCACCATCTGCAGTATGAAATGCTGTCTGTCGTTTCTGTTTATGGTTTCCTTCATGGGAGGCAGGGAATGTTCATGTATGGGGTTTGCATGTGTATTTGCATGTGGAGGTCAGAGGTCAACCTCTGCTATCATTCCTCAGGTCCTGGCTATTTTGGGTTGTTTGTTTGTTTGTTTGTCGGGACAGAGTCTCTCACTGGGACCTGGGACCCTCCAATTAGGTGAGGCTGACCAGCAATCCCTATGGATTTTCCTGACTCCGACTCTGATGTGCTGGTATTACAAACTCATGTACCACACCTGGATGTGGATCCCAGGTTTGAACTTGGGTCCTAATGTTTGTGGGGCCTTATGAACTGATCCCCTGCTACAATCAAATACAAAGCTATTTTATGCTGGAATGAATATCATAGCTCACATCTCACCTCTGTGCACAGGTCTTCTTATCCTATCATGTTCAGGACAGTAAACCCCACAACATTCTCCATCAGCTTTAGTGTTCACTGTTTTCGCACTGCCCAAAATGATGTACAAAATGACACTTTCTTCAGTGACTTCACAATAATGACAAAACTTTTATGTACTGTAGGAGACATAAATAAGTAAGCCAGAATTCCCAGGCTCAGGACAGTGACACATATAGTACTTACTCAATTCATATTTACCGACTGAACAATTAAATTTTGAATATGAATAAACCAAATAGAAACAGAACTTTTCATTGGCCCAGGGAACCCAGAGAGTAGGGAGTCTACTTCTTCTACACCAAGTTGGTCTCTACGTAGGGTGGTTTCATGGCCTCCTTCATGTTCCTACCTGGTAAGCAGCCTAGAGCAGGGACACAAGCCCGATCATTGGATGTTCACTGAGGGTTTGCAGGGAATTGCGCAGCAGTCACCTCTCTCAACAGCATCAACAGGGACTAGACTCAGAGTATCTTCCATTGACCCAGGAAGGCCTATATGCCCAGACCACAGAGTTGTTGAGAAGGGAGGTCTGGAAGAGATGGAGTGACCAGCTGGATAGCTGCCCCTTCCAGGCTTGGAGAATTATGGGAAGTAGTTAGAAGGAGGAGGAGCAGAGAGTGAGATTCAGATCAGAAAAACATTGGAGGTCTCCATGAGAACTCAGGGGAGGATTTGTGTGCTGTGATTACCTCAGAGGCTCCATACACACAGCAGCCTGGGCAAAATCAGCCCCAGAGCAGCTGGTGGAGACTCGGTAGTGTTCCCTGATAAGGAAGCTGGTGGACGGGCTGCAGGTTTTCCAGGGCAGCCATTTGTTGCTCCTGATAGCACAGCTCACAGCTTGGGAATCAGGTAACCCTGCAATGAATGACCCAACCAACAAGCTAGCCAGGAAAGTTTCAGACCTTGACAAAGCCGAGACAAGTGACTGCTGATTTCAGCCCTAAGTGACAACGGGATGAACAGCAATTGGACAGTCCAGAGGCCTTTCCTATGATACCACATCTGAAGATCGCTCTCCATAACAGCCCCTCAACAGAGCGTAGCCCTCATCTCCTCAGACCTCAGGGAGAAATGGAGGGTGGGTGAAAGTCACAGAGACAAATGTCATCCTGGTGTGACTGTGCTGACAGTCAATTAATTTTTAATTGATAAAAGTTTTAATGAGAAGCTGACTATGTAGCTAGGAAGAGCTAGGAACAGTTTTCATTGCTGCTGCAGCCTAAGTCATCCTCGCTATCCCAAGTAATGGGAACCAGAAAGAAAACATATTTGCTCTGCAGGTCTGAGTGGTGAGTGTAACTTTGTGACTCTGTTGTAATCCACTCAAATGACAGAAGAGATCCTTAGTTCTAGGCCAAGATCATTGGGAGTAGGTGTCCCAAGAGGGCCCTGGACAGACAGAAACTGCCTGTGCTGATCTGCTACTTGGTGATGGAGATAACGCTTTACTTCCTATGTCTGTCTGATCAGATCCATGACTGTAAGTCAGGGGCCACAAACTACAAATGCTTATGAGGACCAGATGGGTAATAGAGGTAGGTAAAGCCAGCCAAGTAGGAGTCAGCAGATTCTGGGGAGGCTCTGCCTCATCTACACAGAACGGTGACGGTCTGATTCTGGTAGATGGGAAAGGCAGTGTTTCCACGCTGGATTATATTTTCCATGTATTAACAAGTAGCTGATGTCACCTGCAGCTCACAGTATCCCTGTGAAGGAGGTGATGCCATTGGCTCTATATTAAGATGAAGAAAAGACTGAGTTATTTCCACCCAGGGGTTAAAGAAATTGGTCACGGTCCTACAAATTGGAAGTGACAAGAGTTGGGATTCAGATTCAAGCAGCCCACAACCATAACAGTGTGCACACTTTATTAGGTGGCCCCTCTTCACTCAGAGATTAAAGTGTGTTATGTGCACACGTGTGTTTAATTAAAATCTCACTAGAAAAATTCAAGAAACCTTTTGGGGGTCCCCCCCCCGCCCAGAGGTGGAAGGCAAGAACCTGTTGCTGAGGACATTGTGAATTTTAGAAACATGGTGTGGAGGTCGCTGAGCTGGAAAGCCCTCTCCTTGTGGACTAGCCTTCATAGTACAAGAAGGTGCCACACCAACTTCCAAAGAAGGGAAGCAGGCAACAGCACCCAGCTATGACACTTAGGGTTACTATTGCTGTGAGGAAACACCGTGGCTGACTTGGAAAGTGCCTCAGTTAGGCTTTCTATTGATGCAACAATACACCATAACCAAAAGGCAAGTTGAGGAGGAAAGGGTTTATTTGGCTTATGCTTCAGCATTACTGTTCAACACTGAAGGAAGTTAGGACAGGAACTTTCAACAGGGCAGGATCCCAGGGGCAGGAGCTGATGTAGAGGCCATGGATGGGTGTTGCTTACTGGCTTGCTTCTCATGACCAGTGAGCCTGCTTTCTTATAGAACCTAGGACCAGAAGCCAATGGATGGTACCATATACCGTAGGCTGGGCCTTCCCCATCGGTCACTAAATGAGAAAATGCCTTACAGCCGGATCTCAAGGAGATTTTTCCAACTGAGACTCCTTCCTCTGATGACTCTAACTTGTGTCAAGTTGTCACACAAAACCAGTCAGTACAGGGAGAAAAGGGTTTATTTTATTTGGCTTATGAAAGTTTCCATATCACTGTTCATCATTGTCAGGCCAGGAACTCAAAGAGGGCAGGAACCTGGAGGTAGGAGCTGATGCAGAGGCCTTGGAGGGGTGGTGCTTACTTGCTTGCTCCTTATAGCTTGCTCAGTCTGCTTTCTCATAGAACTCAAGACCACCAGGCCAGAGTTGGCCCCACCCACAATGGGCTGTGCCCTCCCACTTGAATCACTAATTAAGGAAATATCTTACAGGCTTGCCTACAGTTTGATCTTATGGAGGCATTTGCTTAGTTGAGGCTCCTTCCTCTCAGACAGCTCTGACTTTTGTCAGGATGACAAAAAAAAAAAAAAAAAAAATCTAGGCAGCACAGACACTTATGACCCACAACAACGACCAGCATAACACAGTAACCCTAAGTAATGGTATGCATACCTTAGCAGTTTTTAAAACATTTTTTTAATTGAAAATCATTCCATAAACAGAAAAGCCAAAGTGAGGGCCAGATACAGTCAGTGGATTTCCAGTGTGTGCTTGCCATTCCCAGAGAGTTGTATATGAGGTATCCTTGGAGAGCAGTGTGTGTGTGTGTGTGTGTGTGTACTTGCATATGTGTGCATGCACGCATGTGTGTGTGTCTCTGTGTGTTTCCCCAAATATTCACTGTTTAAACTCACAGTTTCCTTTAGAGTAGCCAAGTTGGGATACCTGGAAACTTTTTTCAGATAGAATTTTCATTGCCTAAAATATTCTAGATGTCTTCTGTTAGAATCATGTTCAAAGAGGCCTACAAATCACCTAGACTATTTTGCAGATATAGCTTGTTTTCTGGCGAACCTGACATTTCCAATATGGGTCCTATCATCTTCACCAGCTGTGGCTCTGAATCATGTCTAGCTACTTTCAGACTTCACATCCATTCTGATTGTGCAGTGTGACACTGCCTGGGGAATCATGGGGAAGTGAGGAGGTAGGGGGGTTTCCCGGAATCCATTGAGCTTTGCTCAGAGCCTTTAAGGCCACAGTTTAAAGATCAATCCACCCATTCATGCTTTCATTAGTATGAAAAAAAGAAAAATAAAAAAGAAGAAAGAAAGAAACAGAAAGAATGTAAGTCTCCATCTCATTAATTTTACCTGGGTTGGAGAGTCTGCGCCACTCTGTAATATTATCCCTTATAAAATCTACTCTATGAGGTCAATCATCTTTTGTTCTAGTGCTTACTATCCACAAGGCACAGAAGCTTGAAGGAAGTGAGGCCCTTGGTAGGGCAGCACCTGTAAAACAGCAGAAGCCTGCAAAGGAGGATCACACACATTTGGTGCCTCTCCAAATTTGAATTCATGACATGAAATTTGTTTTTCATCTTAAAGAGGTGACAATAATGTCAACTTTTTTTTTTCATTTAGTGTATGTGTGTGTGTGTGTGTGTGTGTGTGTTTTCCTGAGACAGGATTTTTTACTGTATAGTTCAAGGATGGCCTCAAACTCAGAAATCCTCCTGGCTCTGCCTCCCAAGGGCTATGATTAAAGTGTGCATCACCATGCCTGTCCAAGTAAGAATATTTTTTTAATGACCACCTACAATTGCCATGAAAGAAAAAAAATATTAGCTTAACAGAAAAGGGAAAATGAAGAGGAGGGAAGGAGGAGGAAGAGGAAGTTGCAAACCTGGTAAGTGTAGTGACTCACACTTGTAAACTCAACATTCGGGAGGCAGGTGGATCTCCAGTTCAAGGCCATCCTCAACTACATAGTGAGTTTAAAGGCAGACAGTCCAAAAAGATGGGAAAGAGGGGATGAAGAGTGAGAAATAGAGAATGAAAAGGTGAGAGCAAGAGAGGGAGAGGAAGAGAGAGAGAGGGTATACTCCATGACCTATACAAAGTGAAGGAAAGTTGTTGCCATCCATAGGAAAACTGGTGATTGGCAGCATCTGGGTAAGGAGAGAACTCAGAGTTATTTAGTGGATAAGGAGATATGGCTTCTCAATGTGAGAAGGTTCTGGAGAACCACTGCCCAGCAATGTGAATCCAACAGCACCACCAGCCACTTCTGCTGGTAAAGATGGAAAGTTTTATGTTGCCTGCAGATCACCACAAGTACTTACAAATAAAATAAAATAAATGAAGCCACCAACCTCCTTTTCAAAAATAAAGCCTTACATAAAACCTTTCTTGACACATGGCCATTGCCCCAGGGCCTACTTAGGAACATTTGGACCAAGAGGCTTCATGCCTATGATGCAGGCGTGCAGAGGGACAGAGCAAGGCAGCCTGGCCTTAACCAGAAAGGAGCACAATTGTCAGGGCAGCTCTGTGGGAGGAGCCCCGGTATGTGTCCCGGACAGGGAAGCGCGTCAGTCCCTAACTATCCTCAGTTCCAAGGATTCTAAACATGATTTTATAGACAGATTGCTAATGAAACTCTACTCTTCTAAAAGCTAGGCACAAACCAGTTGAATGGGTGCTTGCCACCTACTAGCTAAGGGATCAAGCTGTTGAACCAGGTGCGCCACCATTGATGAGAGCCTTTCTAGGGGAGAGGAGGCTGTGCATAGATGCCAAAGTTTCACCATTGCCAGGACCACTGGGATCATAATGGTGAATGCCAGCTCAATACCAAATCTGTCTTTTCTCTTAACTGAGGTCCTTCTGAAAAGTTCCCAGCCTGAAGCTACTGTGAACCAAAAGCGTAGTCTGTTCTAGCAAGTTGATAAGAGAGAGCCAAGTGGCCTGAAATAAGGATCAGGGATGATGAAGGAGGGCTGGTCAGCAGCTAGCCTGGCTGGATAGCTGGGGAAGAGCAGACAAGTTACAGTAAGGATGTGGGCAGGGAGGAGGAACTGGACGGAGAAAGTGGAAAAACACCTCTCCTTATCCTCTTCCCAAAGGCACTGGCCCAGGCCTGCCATAAATGATTAACCTTACAAACTTTTAAAGGACAGCCACTGTATTCTCCCACCACTCCAGTGGAGCTTATACACAGCTGTAAAGCATATTTTGGAAGCCAGGAAGCCAAGAAAATAGCTGGTTGCCTCAGGCAAAAGTTAACATTCACACACATTCAGCTCAACAATGTCCCAGCACGCCAGGGTTATAGTCTCAATGTGACCAATCTCCCCTTCTTCCAGAGAGAGGTAGGCACAGTGATGGGGGGAGCCAGCTATGGGTAGAACCAGTGTTGGAGCTCTTGCCTAGCACACTCAAGGCCAACCACAGCACACAGCGAGAAAAGAACAGACACACTCCACAAAGATGCAAAAGGCCTACTACCTCAAGGGCTGGGTGGAAGGCAGAGTGCCTTCCATGGAGAAGCCCTAGGTTTCATGGATCTAACTTCCCCACACCTAATGGCACTGAGGAGGATGTAGCATGCATACTGTTGTCCAGGCACAGTTGTTCATGCTTTGTTGGTAGTTAAACAGAGGCATATAGAAGCCATCATATTGGCAGAACAGGGGAGACTTAGCAGAGGATTCAACAATAAAATCCTGCAGCAGGAAAGCAGTCTGGCCATGCTGGCTTGATACCCACCTTCCTCTTGTGCATATTCCCTCTCTTTGCTCAATTCATTCACAAGACTCGTGATTTCAGAAGGATTGCAATATAGTTGGGTTTGAGGAAATTATCATAGACAATAGGAAGATGTGGGGAAATGGACATTAGGTGCTTTCCCTAGAGCATGGCAGGGCCCTTTATGATGTTTGTTGAATGATGAGATGAGTAATGGGTTAGAGTGAAAATGGCACGGAGGTTGACTTAGTCTGTCCAGACTGCTATAACAAAGCATCATCTGGGTAGTTTATAACAGTTCTGGCAGATTTCGTGTCTGGGAATGGCTCCCTCTGTAGATATGACATCTTCTATGGGTCTTCACAATGCTGAAGGGCTCCAATCTCATTCATGTCAGAGGGTAATCCTGATACCTCCCAAAATCCCCACCCCTGATTATGACACAGTGGGATCAAGTCTTATTGTAGGCATCTGAGGGGAACATGTGCTCAGGTCTCAGCAGAAATGGATAATAGCAATCTGTAGAGGGCACACTCTCAGCCCCCATGCTTCGTGGATATGGTATGGACATTATCTCATATTGCTCACAGCAGCCATACAGGGTAGACATGGTGCTCATCCCATCCTCTGAAAGGGAAATGTGCAGAGGCACTGGGCTGCTGGCAGATACTTGACGGTCAACCTAGGGAAAAGAAAGTCTGACTTGTCGTGTTTGCTAAGTCTCAGTCTAAATATGACTGCTGTGATCTGTTGAAGTACTTATGTCAGGGTACCACCTGCAGTTAGGTTAGCACAGGGAGGCACTTT
Source organism: Cricetiscus sungorus (assembly GCA_030556225.1). NCBI lineage: Eukaryota > Metazoa > Chordata > Mammalia > Rodentia > Cricetidae > Cricetiscus > Cricetiscus sungorus. The sequence continues at coordinate 25,242,462 of JANBXA010000734.1, forward strand.
TAAGAATAAGTGACAAAACATTAGGTTTGGACTGGGGAGATTGCCCAGTGGTTAAATAACTTCCCACAAAGGCATGACCACTAGAATTCAGATCTCCCAGATCCTAAGTCAAACTGTGTGTGGTCCTGGCAACTGCCTGCATTTTCAACCTCAGGAGACAGAGACAGGGATACTGATAGCAAATTGGCTAGAAAGACAAACCATATCAGAGAGCTCTGAGTTTTATTAAGGGACCCTTTCTCAGTGGATAGTTTGGAAGAGCAAAGGAAGATGACTCATGTATATACAGGCATATGCATACCACACACACACACACACACAGGAAAAATAGAAAAGGTTTATTACTTACATATTCCTGGAAGAGGAGAGAAGCATGTCGTCAGTGTTAAGGGAAGAGAGGGGTACATCTGGAATTGTGCCCTTAGCTGGTGGGTAGGGAATAAGAGAAGAGAGATAAGCAGGGGTCTCTGGGTAAAGCCTTGCCAACGTGGGTTACTGTGACAGGGTTAGATTGCTTCACTTGCCTGGGAACTTGGGATAAGTAAGGCTGAGTTCACCCGGCTTGAAGCACAACAAAGTGAACAAACTGGTGAAGTTATAGCTTTCTCTACATAGAACATCTTCTTGAGGCCACCGGGTTAAATATCAGGTTTCTCTAAGTCCTCCAGAGTCAAGTACTTTCAGAGTGTTGGCATAATTTCCAAATTCTTGCATATGGTTCTATTTCTACCCTTAGCCTTGGTCACTTAGCAAAAGCTTTAGCTTGTTGGGTGGTCCAGCGGGGTCTACAAAGCTACATAGAGAAACACTGTCTCAAAAAAACAAAACAAAAAAAAAAAAAAAAGGAAAGACAGAAAAGAAAAATAAAAAACCCTTGTCTTGATTGAGGCCATGGACACCTGGTTATTTGGTGCTTGGTTTAATATGCACGAAGTTCCATGTGACTCACTAGAAAGACTTTTGGACTATATTCTAGTCACAGCCCTGACCAGTGACCTAGGGAGACCTTGGTTCCAAGACAGCGCTCTTGTTTCTGTTGCACAAAAATGGACTAAATCATTGCCAAAATCTTTTCTTGTCCTAAAAGGCTATGATTTTATGACACAAATATTTTCATTTGCTAAGTGATGCACTCCAGGCAGAAGCTGATGAAGTGAAACTAAGTTGCACATAAAACACCAGTAACAAGAAACTTTTGCAAGGAGCAAAGGCTTTGTCCATTGTGAAGATTAAGCCGGACTCCCACCTGAGCAGCCCAAGGATTTCCCTCTGTGCCTTGTCCTGAATGAACCCATCATGTAAGGCAGCAGTATACCCCATCATGAGTCTGAATGCTCAGCAGAAAGACTTCATTTGTTGTAGATGTAGGCTGATCAGTAACACTCACACAAATTAACTATGACCACTTGGGAATGGATGAACCCAAGACAGGCCTATAATGGTGTTATCCCCTCATGTGGGACTGTAGAAGAAGGAACACCTCAGAAAAATTGCCAGAGGCCCCTGCCTCTGGCCCTGGGTTCCAGCTCAGGTTTAGTTTCTCCTGCCTCAGACACATGGCCTACTCCAAACTGACATTTGAGATGGCTGCCACCGAGATGTATATTGGTCAACTCTTTGCCCTAGATAGCTCTGAGCCATGTCCATCAAGACTGCATCTGGCCCTGTGGTCTGACAGAGTCAAGAACAGGATGTTCTCATCTCTGTCCCAGGCAACTTCTTTGGGGTCCTGTTGCCAAGGAGATGCTTGAGGGATGAAGTGGCATCTCTCCCAGAAGCTAACTGTAGAGGAGGCCGACTCCCTCTCTCAGAGTTCCTTAGACATGACACAGACTGTTCCTACCCTGCTGTAAGCTACCTGGTGAGTGCTTGGTAGAGTCCAGTGAGACGACATGCTAAGCAGCTCTCCCAGTGACTTCTGACTCTTCCATGTCACATTGAATAGCTTAGTGGCAGTCTTACACCTCTGAATGGAGTCCAGAGACAGCTTTGATGCTCATGCCTGCTCTTCCTCAGAAACACCCGCCTTCCTTGGATTTCAAGTCAGCTGTTGACCTTGCAGCCTGGGCCTTCTGACAGGCTCAGGAATAACTGAACTTGACAATATTTCTGGCAGTTCATCACTTACCATAAAGTCTCCAAATGCTCAAGAACGTGCTAACAACAAACCGACAGAGTGAAATGAATCAGTAGGAAACGTAAATTGGAGAACAGATGAGCAATTGGCAAAAGAAAACTCTTGGATAGTAACATAGGCAGTGGACCAAGCTGAGAGTGATGGCGCAGATGGCTGTGTGTTCTCATTAAAAGCCTTTGTGAATTACGCAATTCATGGAGCCACATTCACATTATTTTGATAAAAGGATGGTAAAGCTGTTGGAAGGGACAGGAAATGGTATTTATCACTAAGCCATGAACAGTGAGTGAAAGATCTCAGTTATACATTGTTGTTTCACTGCTGCTGTTTGGAGACAGGGTCAACCATTAAGACCAGGGTCAGACTCCTGTGTTAGCCTTCGAAGAGCCCTTTCATTTATTGGAACTAAACGTAATGGTACAAGCTCTGAGCATGCCCATCATTTTAGCCTCCTGACCTCACTTTAATCTCCATGACCTTAACCTGAGTAGGCTTAAGAACAAGTGGACCCCTGTAAGAACATGTGTAGAGCCCCTGGATGACATCCTCAGGCTTTCTTTGCTGGAGGTAAACTCTGCTATAGGTGGTAAATCTTTCACTGCTCTGTTTTTGATCTCTGCCTTGCCCTCACTGAGATGGAAACCCATCCTTGGTTCCAGCAGTATCAGAAAAGAGCCCAGATCATAAAGAGAATCTGAGTCAACTCCTGAAGAAACAAATGTTACAAGCCAAGGAAGTACTGGCTCTTGTACACTTGGCATTTTTAAGCCTCTGCTTCATAGAATTGACGATTAAAAAGAAGAAGAAGAAGTTGGACTTGGTTGTTACACCAACTCAGCATGTTAGGGTAGTCTTAAAATTGGTTGTTGCATAATTAAATTGCATGAGATGAGCCCTAAGTAGCAGGTTTTGTGTGTTGAGATCGTTCCCAAGCAATGTTTATAAGAGACTGTGACTTTGGTCAAGCTTCATTCCAGAGAATAAACGCTCAGCTATCTACCTGGATTGGAAGCAGAGTTCTCAACCAGCCTGGTACCACCAGCAGCCTGAGCCAGGTCCTGCTTATGGATGTCTTCTTTCATAGAATGTTCTCTATGTAAATGCTTCCAGAAACATGGGATCACACAAAGAAATTAGTCAAAATAGTCTTGTGGCAGCCCATCATCTAGCAAACTCCTCAGGCACCTTTGGTTCAGTTTCTTAGACAATCATCTGAAGAAGTCATTAGCTTTCACCTACTGGAAGATAAACCAACTAAGTGGATGTGAAGAATGTTATTAATGTCTTAGACTTGGAGAAAGTGTCCAAATCTATGACACTAGTTCCCACATTCCTGCACTGACCCAGCAGCACATGGGACGAACAAGGGTGAAAAGCAGACAGTCCTAATTTCACATACCCAAATATATGGACCAATAAAAAGCTCAGACCAGAGAAACATATGGGGAGTTTGCATGGAGTAAAGTCTGATAGTGAAACTTCCCTCTTCCCAACTTATGCAGGTGTCTCTCTGTGTGTGTATGTCTGTGTGTCTATGTATATCTATGTGTGTGTGTCTATATTTGTTTGTGTATGTCTGTGTGTGTCTATGTGTGTTTGTGTATGTCTGTGTGTGTCTTTATGTGTGTCTCTCTATATGTATATATGTCTCTGTCTCTCTGTATCTCTGTCTCTCTCTGTTTCTCTGTCTGTCTGCCCCCCCCCTGCTCTCTCTCTCGTGTGTGTGTGTGTGTGTGTGTGTGTGTGTGTGTGTGTGTGTGTGTGTGTATCAATGCCCAATTCATGCACCTATAAAAGCTGGAGGAGGACTCATTCTGCAGTCTGGGGTGGAACAGGACTAACTACATAGTTTGAGCTGTCCCAGAGCTCACAGCTATCTTCCTGTCTCAAGCTCCCAAGTGTTGGGATTCCAGATGGAAACTACCATACTTGTGTCTTTTCCTTTCTTTGGTAAACACAGTAGACTGCATGCCTTTTCAAAAATTTTCATTCTTAGAACAACCTAATTTTATGATCTTTATATTTTTACCCAACTTAATTTTATAACATTTTGCCAAAGATTTCTGTACCTATGTTCACCAAACAGAACAAAACAAATAAACCAATCCCTGGACATGCCAGTCTTTCCTATAAATCTCTTCGCTTATGCTGGCACTCTCAAAAAGTACTTCAGAATGTTAGAGTTCTTGCCTTCTTAACTATTAGACTTTGTTGCTGAGGTCAGCAGGCCTGGGTGTTTTTCCTCTATTGTATTTTGTGGACAGATCTTGGTGTTAACTTACTATTTTTCAGTTAGGGTTACTATTGCAGCGATGAAACACCTTGACCTAAGCAAGTTGGAAAAAAAAGGAGGGGGTTTTGTTTGTTTTTCCTGCTTATGTTTCACACTGCCTCCATGTGGGTACTTGTTTCCTATTTACTTAATTTTTTAGTTTTCTGCATTTCATCCTATACAAGATCTCCTTATAGTCCAGGTATCAAGTCAGCCATGAAGATGACCCCCCAAAAGGAACCTGGTGGCATCGTGGCATCAGCTCTGTTTAGGTGCATGACAATAGTGTGCTCTTTTACCTTAGCAAACCATCCCAGTGTTAACTTCCATAGCTTTGGAAGGATACAACCTCTACTCATGTTTACTTGTAAGACTGGTTACTTCATAAGACTAGTTTTGGATTCTTAGTATCAAATCCCTGAGACATGTATGGTCTTTGTGATGTTTTCTCAAGTTTTCAAAGAGAGGGAGCTGAATGTTGGTACTCAGCCAGCAGAGGCAGGAGGTTATGTATGCTCACCATAGCTGATAAGTCTGAGCCACAGCCACAATAGTCTTACCATGTTGACCTAGAACTAGCTAGATGGTCATGCTATGGCAGAAATTAAATAGTTAGGAAGCCTGACAAATCCTTGTTTATTCTATGCAAGTAAGAAAAGTTCTGGGGGTGGGGAGGGGGAATGAACGGAGGTCTAACATAAATTGTAAAAGTCATTATCGTGATCAGCTTCCAGAGTTGAGCCTGTTTATAGACTGAAAACCATTCAAATGAAAGGGACTTTAGGTTCTATTAAGGACCTCAGTAAACTGCCCCAAATTTATATTGCGAGCTTCCCCAAAGTGGCTCTATAATCCTTACAAAGATAACTGTGTTCTGGAGAAGGGGAAACAAAGCTTTGGCAAATGGCAGCACACTGGCTCTAAGCTGACAGGAGTCCAGGAGAATCCCTGCATCATTATGGTTCACCAGGAGAGAACTTAAGTGGTCCAGGTCTTGGAGAACGACAGTGGATTATCATACGCTTAACCGGGCAGTAACTCCATTTGCAGCTGCTGATTCAGACAAGGCTTCACTTACTGAGCAATTTAGTTCATCCCCTGGTAGCTGATACCAGTGTATTGACTCAACAGATGTCTTTCCTCATTCCTGACAAAGAGATGAACAAGAAAGCATTGTATTTAACCTGCTAAGTCAGCAGCACCTTCTCTATACAACTCAAGCTGTGTCATAAATGGTTAATAGGGTCCTTGACCACCTTTCTTTCCAATAAGATCACATTGATCCATTACACTGATGACATCATGCTGACTGGACACCACAGGCAGTTTTTTGTTTGTTTTTTGAGACTGGGTTTCTCTGTGCATCCTTGGCTGTCCTGGAACTCACTCTGTAGACCAGGTTGGCCTCAAACTCAGAGATTCATCCACTTCTGCCTCCTGAGTACTGGGATTAAAGACTTGCATCACCACTGTCCAGGGGAAAATATTATAATGAGCAGCTAGAGAAATGGCTCAGTGGACAACAGTGCTTGCCATGAAAGCAAGAAGACCTGAGTTCAAATCCTCAGTAACCACATAAAAGCTTGTCATGGCCACATATACCTGTAAATCCAGTGTTAGATGGCAGAAACAGGTGGGTCCTGGGAACTTTCTGGCCAGCCAGCAGTGGTGATATACTGTTTATGATCTAATAAAGATAGTCATAGCCATAGAAGCTGGGCAGTGATGGCACAAAACTTTAACCCCAGGACTCAGGAAACAGAGGCCAATAGATCTGTGAGTCCCAGGCCACCCAGGGCTGCACGGAGAGTGAATAAGTTTAAAAGAGAAACAGCTCATGCCTTTAATCCCAGCACTAGAGAGATACATAACATAGGAGCAGAGTCTCAGAGCTGGCATTCAGAGTTATGCAATTAGTTTCTAGCCACGTTGAACACAGGATCCCTCCCCTAGCCTTGGTAGAGGTAAGAGCTCTCTGGTGGCCTGGCTGCTTTGTTCACTGATCTTTAGCTTGAAGCCCAATATCTGCCTCTGGGTTTTTATTATTTATGATACAGCCAGCATAGCCAAAATGGTGAGCTTTAGGATCAGTGAGAGAACCTGTCTCAAATAAATAAATAAATAAACAAATAACGTGTAGAACAACAGAGGATGACACTCAGTGTTCTCTGGCATTTACTTGTACACCAATAGATGAATCACACACACACACACACACACACACACACACACACACACACACACACACACACACACGGTGGGGGGTGTGGTTAACAGCTCCATTGGTAATGCACCTGTATGCCAGAAGTTACAAAACAAACCCAGCAAACTAGGGAGGCTTCCTCCCACACATGAAATTTGGAGGGTTCCAGTGATGCAGACCTGGTTGAGATGTTCCTCTGTTGCTGAAGATAAGCTGTTGCATCTGGTACTTCCTATGTGGGCTCTCTTAGAGGACCCACATTGGATTGGTGATGGAACATGTTCTTCATTGGGTATATTACTCTTGTTGACTTGCCAGGTAACTCAAGGCTATTAGTTTTGAGTGAGGTAAAGTCCAGAACACAAGAAGATTCTGTCTGTAATGGATCTGGGATATTGTGCAGGCTACTCTGCTTCTTGGACTGTTTGTGACCCAGTGTGATAGCTATTCCCAATGTCAACTTGACTACATCTGGAATTAACCATACCTGTGAGGAATTTTTGAATAATTGAATTATTTGAAGTGAGAAGATCCACCTTAAACCTGGACCACACATTCTGGGTGGCATTCTATATAAATGACATGGAAGAACAGAGTGCTTGCCTTATTTTCTCCCCTCTCACTGGCAAGTTCATTCCTTTATGCGTATTGGAGCATACGTCTTCAGGATTCTTACCCATACTGAAGACCAGATAGGACATCCAGCCATGTGGACTGAACAACTACTGAATTCTTGGATTTTCCATTGGCAGACAGCCATTATTGGACTAGCTAGACCACAGCCTGCAAGCCTCTGTAATAATTCCATGTGTGTGTGTGTGTGTGTGTGTGTGTGTGTGTGTGTGTGTGTGTGTGTGTGTGCTGTGTGTGTGTGTCTGTGTGTGTCTGTCTGTCTGTCTATATGTATGTATATTCATTCTATCAGCTTTGTTCCTTTAGAGAACCTTCTGCAAAAATATGCTATTTGTAGTGGCAGGCAAGAATATTGTTCAGAGCCATGGCAAGCCCTATTTGGGAGTCAGCATAGGCTTTGGGATTTTGAGCAAGACCCTGCTATCTTCTACAGGTCTTATGAAATACCTCTTGAGCAACCACATAGCCCAAGAACACACTGAATGCTTACCTCTGGGCACTAAGTTACTATAAGACCTGCACTACCCACCATGAACTGGTGTTGGCTGATCCTCCAGACAATAAAGCTGAGCATGTACTCCAGTACCTCACCATCAAACAGAAGTGGAATGTATGAGATCAGCCCTGAGCAGACCTGGAAGGCATAGGAAAATCATATAAAGAAATGGTGGGTGTTCATGGGTCTCTCTCCTGTTGCATTGCTTCCTCTCTCCCAGTTGTCCTGAGGGCCTCATGGAGGAGTTCCCCTGCTATCTACTGACAATGGAACAGAGAGTCAGCTCTTCTTTATAAATAGTTCTTTGTAATGTGCAGGGCCCACCTTAAAGAGGGCAGTCGCAGCCTCATGGTCCTTCCTGGGACATCTCTGAACAGATACAGGGAAGTGTTACAGAGAAATCTTCCTGGTTCTTCAAAAGGGACACTTATCAGACATGAAGTATGACTAATAACTTATCTGAATGATCAGAGACTTGGGGGTAATGAGATTATAAAGTTGGAGATAAAGAAATGGATGGGCAAACCCCAACTTATGTACATCCTGGATGAATGTTGACTAAAGGTGACCTTGTCAGAGGAAGATTTGATGAATCCCGTGGCTAGCTGATCTTCCCTGTGAATACCAGTCACCCTTTATGCCAGTCTTGTCATTGTCAAATTGATGAATAAATGACTGTGGTAGAGGAGGTGGCAATTAATATGTGGCTTAGTGACCAAGCAGCAAAGACTAACACTGAACATCAATAAGAGCCATTTCTTTGGGGGTGATGAGTGGCCTTACACTGGACAGCTTCCATCATGGACCGTCAGACAACTTTTTATTCTATTGGAATAGACACTTAACTCTGGATATGCATTTGTCTTCCAAACACACAGTGTATTTGCCCAAACTCCCATTTGTGAACTTACAGAATGCCTCACTCTCCAGCAGAGGCATTGCCACACAGCATTGCTTACAACCAAGAAACTCATTTCACAGCAAATCAAGTGCAGCTGTGGGCCGTGCTTATGGAATTTACCAATCATTCCCCTACCATCACAAAGTACCTGGCACTACAGAACTGTGGAACAGTCCCTTGAAGACTTATGAAAGAACAATACTTTGCAGAGCTCGGACAAGTTTCTTCACAAGGCTATACATGCTCTGAATCAGCAGTGCTGTATTCTGAAAGCCAGGCTTCCTGGGTTCAGGAGTCAAGGGCTGGGGAAGGGAGCAGCACCACTCACCATAACCTGCTATGACTCACTTGCCAAATGTGCTTCTTCTGTTTGTAACCTTCGCTCTGCTGGCCAAGAAATCTTGGTGCCAAAAGAGAAAATGTTCCCACCGGAAGGCAGAACAATGGTTGCATTGAGCTAGAAGTTAAGGCTGCTGTTGGCCATTTTGGAACTCTCACACCTGTGAATTGACAAAAGGGATTACAGGTGGTTTAGGGTCACTGACACTTGTCAAGGAGAAACTGCACTCATTTCTTCTCAATGGTGGGGAACACATTAGGTAAATTCAATAAGCAAGGCCCATGGCTGCACTTATTTTGCTGTGAGGTGAGTTTCTTGGTTGCAAGCAATGCTGTGTATGTGCCTCTGTTGGTGAGTGAGACACTCTGTAAGTGTGCATGGAAAAACTCCACAGCAGAGGCAAGGAAAGTGTGTCTAGAAGACAGGAGATCCTTTAGGCATTATGTCTTACAAGAAAGAATCTGGGGCTGTAGTTCACTTGGAAAAGCCCTTTGCCTGGTATGCACAAGGCCCTGGGTTCAATCCCCAGCACAACATACTGGAGGCAGAAGGAACACAAGTTCAAAGTCATCTTCTGCTACATGGTGCATTTTGAGGCCAAATGTAGGCTCCATGAGACCCTATCTCAAATAAGTAAGTAAGTAAGTAAGTAAATAAATAAATAAATAAATAAATAAATAAATAACAATTTTAAAGAGGGAGAAAGAGAAAAACTATGACAGTCCAATCCAGTCAAGACTATCAGTGCTGATGAGCTTCAGGGATGGAGGTCTGCATCACTCTCCCAGGTAAATAACTATAACCAGCTGACATGCTCACTGGAGGCAAAGGAGATACAGCATGAGTGATAGAAAGGGTAGCTATAAATGTCATGTGTAACCACATGACCAGTCACAGATATGAGAGCTGTAACTGTCACCAGGGTTTCCTCCCCACTGTCACAAATGTGCGTATATATGCTCCTATAACAAAACACAATAGAACAAGTGCCTTATAAGCAAATAAAGGCACTTCTCACAGCTCTGTAGACAGCAAGTAACAAGGTCAGAGCACTAGACACAGTCAGATTCCACAGGGTGTCTTTTCCAGACTGTGCACTGCCAATATCTCCTTGATTTCTCCAATGGCAGAAAGAAAACTTGGGAGTCTTTCTTACAAAGATACTAATCCTTTCATGACCCACTTACCTCCTAATGCCTTCATACTAGGACTTGGGGTTCCAACATTCAAAGTATGGAGCAGCCACTAAATCAATCAATCAATTAATCATCAATCTCCCCCTCCCTCTTACTATCCCTCTCCCCATTTCTCCCTTTTCTTAGTCCCTTACCTTGTAACAAATGTGATGCTTATAACACTTATGCATTAATTTCATATCTAGTATTTAAGTCATGGCATATACCAAGGAGAGTAGTTACTATAGGTTTGTATATGGCATTCCGGAACATTCAGAGAGGGAAGGAAGAGTGGATAAGAAAGTCTCAACAGAAGAAAGAGGGGACTTCTGTAAAGGGCATATGAGATTCTTAATGAATCAAGCAATGCACAGAGATTATCCATTTCAATCTTCCTAGCTCCTAACAGATACCTGCAGTATCTAACTTTCCCACCAAACAGGAATGAAGAAAAATCTCAGCTTCCCAATGATTCAGATAAAGGGCTTAACTTTAAAAAAGTTGGATTCTGTGTTGGAAAAAGAATGGTTTTTTCCTGCTAGAAAGGATATGTTTATCCTTACAACACTGATGTTCTATAATTCAACTTTGACACTATTTCCTAGAGATAGCATCAGAGCCCATAGTTGAAACTCAGTCCCCAGGATTCTATCCTTGACTTCCAAATGTCAGTCATGAGCTCTGGGTGTTTTACTAGTGTTTTTAATTGGCTGGCTACTAAATGAATTTCCACCCCTGCGTCATGAGTTAATTTGTGTAAGTTCGTAGAACTTGGGGATACACTCCTATTTACCAGTTTAATATAAAGGACACAATGCTACAAAGGACACAAATGAAATGGTGGGGTTCAGGAGTTCCCAGGCCCTCTCTGGGACCACCACACCCAAGTAACCTCCATATGTTCAGGTGTTGAAAAGCTCCTGTCCTTTGGATTTGGCTGGGCATAAATGAGGCATGGGGATCTGCATAGAAATGTGACAGGAGAAGTACATGACGTAGCACTCATTAGTGGGCTGGACTGAAACATAGCAAGGCCTGTCCAGATTCTTCTTGGTCTCTGAGATGCCATTCTTCTCTCCAAGTTGTGGGGAAGCACTGCTCTAAAAGGAATATGTCTATTACTGTCAGACCAAGACAGTTAAGTAAAGTATCATAGTTAACCCAAGACCAAGAGGAAGGGGGGAGTACTTCCATGACTTGAGTAAGGGACATTCTAGCTTGAATGACCTACCTTTGGGAGGGCTAATTCAAGAACCATGCACAAAACTCCAAAAACTAAACATATTGCTCTCTTAACCCCATTTTCTCTATAAACTTCCTAAAATGTTACAGGACAGTCAATGAGACCAGTATAAAGAGTCTGCTTGACCACGTTCTCTTCTAAAACCAGCTGCCCTGTCAGGAAGCCACCAGCTACACTCAACTACATCCAGGCTGCAGACTTAACTAGCAAACTAGACCCACAAGTGTTCATATGACCTCTGAGAAGACTCTATATGCATTCTCCACTTTCCAGCTACCTACACAGTAGGATGTCTCAGCTGAGCTGAGTCAGTGTCCATCTGGTCTACCATGGGCTAGTGGTTCACGACCACTGTGGTGGTTTGTCTGAGAAATACCCCCATAGTCTCAGACATTTGAACACTTGGTTTCCAGTTGGTGGTGCTGTTTGGGGAGGATTAGATGATGCAAGCTTGCTTGAGGAAAGTACATCACTTGGGTGCGAGTTTTGAGATCATATAACCTCACCCCACTCCCAGTTCTGTTTCATTTTTATAGTTAGGAATGTGACCTTTTGGGGTCCTGCTTTGGTTGCCATGACTCCCTGCCCCAATGAACTCTTAGTCCTCTGAAGCCATAAGCCCAAATAAACTCTTTTGTCCATGAGATACTTTTGGTCAGGATATTTTATCACAGTAACAGAAAATAATAAACCCTGATCTAAGACTTTGTCCTCAGAGGTCCTCTCATTCCTCAATTTGCTGACTGTCTGCTTTTTGGACCCTTTTATACCCTCTTACCAATTTCTCATGGAGATTCTGCCCAGCACACAACCGAGAGTCTGAAAATCATCCTAGAGGTAGAAGAGTAGAAGAGTAAAGGGCTCATGGGCACTGAGACATGCAGAAGAGGCTGCCAGGAGGCATGGCATTTCACTCGTGGTTCCAGACTATCAAAGATTACAGCCTCATCCAACCCTCACTCTCAGTACGGAATACAGAAGGGCTAGCACAAGTCAAGGAACACAAATGTAGAAAACAGTATGGCTTGGGAAGGCAACCCAATTTTCAGTGATACAAGTTCATTGGTAAGAGGGATAGCTGCAGCTTTCTCTTCACTCTAATTTCCAAAGAACACAAGTTTGTCACCTTAGAACTTCAAACTGGGGCAATCTTATGATGTCACCATTACAATATTATTAAAGGAGAAACACCCAGACTTCTATTTTTTGTTTTTTTTTCCCAGAGTGCCTTCGAGGGAGTTTCTTTGATCACTAAACACATTTTTTTTTTTTCAGATGGAGTTTTTACCTGCTCTTTACAATTTTCCAATTATTTTCAGCTTTTGGTTTTCAGTTTCCTATATTCAGCACAGCCTACATAGCATGACTTGTAAAAACCTGCTTCTTTTCTGTTAAAACAATTGGACATTACATGCCAGGCATGAATTCAAACCAGGAAAAAAAAAATTAAACTTTCATGCCAATAGTATGTGTGACCTTGTTGGGTGGTCCTCTGCCTCACAAGCTGTGGGTGGGGCCAGAAAGCCCGAGGGGTCATTTGTTGTGCACATGGGTCATTTGTTGTCTTTCTGATTGCCAGAACTAACAGCGAAGACAAATAATTTCTAATGGAACTGGGAACGCTCTTCTTTGAATTTCTGCATACAAGTTAATTTTTATACAAGGACTTGGAGATATAAGAAGAGTTTCATATGGAGTAACACACACACACACACACACACACACACACACACACACACACACACACACACACACACGGTTACAGCATCCATGAAATGTGCACCATGCCTGTTAGTCACAAACAGATCATGCACAGTGCCAGCTTTCCTTATTTCTGTAACCCTGGGTTTGACCCAATGTTCATCTATTTCTTTAAAAAAAAAATTGTTAAAGAATTATTTTCTGTGTGTGAGTGTTCATGCACCATGTGCATGTTTGATCTGGTGCCTGTAGAGGCCTGAAAACATCAGATCCCCTAGAGCTGGTGTTAAAGATTATTGTGAGCTACCATGTGGGTGCTAGGAATTGAACCTGGTCTCTGGAAGAGCAGCTAGTGCTCTTAACCCTTGAGCCATCTCTCCAGCCCTGTTTTTCTTTTTTAATTCTCTCAAACAGGATCTCAAAACTGTAGCCAAGGCAGGCCTAAAACTCAGGGAAATCCTGCCTCAGCCTCCGACGTGCTTAGCGGCATGCATACCACTATGCCCAGTCATAGAAACTCAAGAACAGTGCTTCTCAACCTTCCTAATGCCGCAACCCTTTCAGTTTCTCATGTTGTAGTGACCCCACGATCATAAAATTATTTTTGTTGCTACATCATATCTGTGATTTTTGCTACCGTCATGAATTGTAAATATTTTTGAAGATAGGTTTGCCAAAGGGGTCGTGACCCACAGGTTGAAAACCATTGCTTGAGAATGGCTCTTGTGTATGGTGCTGTAACCAAGGCTTTGTGCATGCTGGGCAAGTACCCTATCTCCAAGCTCTATCTTCAGCACCAATTTTTACCCCACGTCCCACCCCAAGTTCTTTTGGCCTAAAATGTCCTTGAGGACCACCTTGTAACTTTCTTCCATCGGTAGGTCTACAGTGCACCTCAGCTGGTCTGACTAGTCCTTGGCAAGTTTTCCCATTTACTTTGGTCCAATCACACCATTGGAAAACTCTGTGGACTTCTCTCCATGTGGATACACTGTCCAAGGGTCTACTACCAGATAACATACTGAACACTTCTCTACTGGCCACCCCTCAGGCTCATGCCCTCTGGAAGCCAGTACCTACCCATGCTTCTTCCTATTTAAATTTCTTTGTGTGTCCACTTGCTATCTTCTCTCCTGAGTGTCTGGAAAAACTTTTTTGAGCCTTAGTTTTTAGGCCAAATGATAATGGAAAAAACCATGTATGCCACGGATTTCAAGATTGCATTCATTTCTTGGCTATTTTGCTACTTTCTCTTTCCCTGAAGTTTATGAGATTCCAAAAGCTTCCTTGCCTTTCTTTTGATTTTTCCAAGACAGGATTTCTCCATGTAGCTTTCCAGACCATGCTGGCCTCAAACTCAGAGATCTGCCTGTCTCTACCTCCCCAAAGAACTGGGATTAAAGGCTTGTGCCACCACTGCCCATCTCCTGTCCTTTCTTCCTGGATTATTTTACATGCTGGTATTGCTTTACTGGACCAGAAACTCCAGTATGCTTCCTTCTACATACACTTTCTAGTCCTCTAGGATGTGTCAAAGGCCTATCCTCAGCTCACTAGAGTGGAAAGCAGGCTGATACCAACAGCTCACCTGAATAGTACCCTTGGGGGTAGTAAAATGGCCATTACTGCCTAGCTCTTGGCCCACATCAATTATTAGCATTCAATGTTTAGAAACACACCAAGACTGCAGCAAATTGTTCTGCCATCACGATTTGGCGACGAGTGTTTACACTGCTCTTGCCAAGACATTTAAGATGTTCTGCATGGAAATATTATTAAAAGAAAGCAATGAAGCATGGTAAATACTTTGTTTTGAGACAGGGTCTCATTGTATGCCCCTGGCTTCTCTGTATGTCCCTAGCTGGTCTCGAACTCATTATGCTGCCCACTGCTTCTAACTTTGGAACACTGGGACTAAAGGTCAAATATAATTCTTATCCTTGGATAGAAAATAAAGTACCTAAAAGGAGATCACTATTGATACAATTAGGGAAATTTTTAACTCTGTGTATCAGGTAACATTGCCATTGTTAAAAAATCTTGAGTGTGACTACTGTATAGTGTCACCACTATATAGACCACACCCTCACACATGTGCACAAGCACACACAGAGTGGTATAGATGACATCTAATTCTAAAATTTCTCTCTCTCCACTCCCTTACTTCCTCTCTCTCTCTCTCTCTCTCTCTCTCTCTCTCTCTCTCTCTCTCTCTCTCTCATACACACACACACACACACACACACACACACACACACACACACAGTGGGACAGGAACTGCCATAAAGTATGTCTAAGTAACAGAAATATACATGTTCAGTATATTACTTTTGCATTTTCCCCTGTACCTATAAACATTTTAATAGAAAAGGCCGAGAAAAAGCAAATGGATTAAAAAGAAAAAAGTACTTTAAGGCTATCCTAAAATGGTTTGGGCAGAGAAACCAAGAGAACAAAGAACCCACACATCAGTTCTGAAACCAAACACAAATATTTGTTTATTTATGGGATATCATTTTACATCAGTTCATTAGAACCTAAACCAGTTTGCTGTGCTCAAGTTGGGTGGCATAACAGTATTTTAGTTAAGCTGGGAGTCACAGGACTTGCACACTTTTATGAATGTAATGCAAATACTGACGACACAAGGCATTCACAGTTATAGGCTGGCTACTGTTCATTTCACAGCAACGCCCGATAGAAATTATTGTATGAAAAAAAAAAACCCACATTTTGGTCTCATTTACAGATACCCAACGCATCAGTTGGTCAATGAATTCTATACAATTTTATACAACTTATGAAAGGATAAAGGATAAGGCTTACAGAGGTATTTTAGCAGTTGTAAAAATTAAAACCAAGGGCACAAACTAAACTCTTAAAGCTTTCTGTATAGACTTGAAAAGTATGGTTAGGATGGAGACTCAGAGGCAACAGGAATCTGTTAAACCAGAATCTAGAGGTTTGTCTAGTTAGACTTATAAATACTGAACTCAGAGTTCATGCTTCAAAAGAGGCTCGCCTAAGGCTACCATGGGTACCTGGGAAATCTAGCTGGGTGGCTTCTAGCTAGTGCTGCGTAAACATTTACAAGAAGTGTTCCCTAGCTAGAGGACACTGCAATGCACTAGAACACAAGTGAAGGGAGGAAAGGCGGATGGAGCTCAGGTAATAGAGACCCGAAGGCCCTGGCTTCTTCCAATGCTGGCTGTAAGTGCTCTTGGTGATCATTCAACTTGCATAACTTGGCAGCTCTTCAAGAAAAGGTGTCTTATGACTTGGTCTGACTCCCTTGAAAATAGCTCAGCCAAAATGGAGAAAACCAAGGACAAGCAGCAGTCACATCACAGCAGTGTAGTTCTCGAGGCAGGAGAGAGGTTATATGAAGTCCTATGATTCTCCCCTCCGGAATGCCGGCTTCCAGACCATACCTCACAAAGGTTGATACTTGAGTCTCTATCATCAGAATGTTCGAGGTGGGTGAAATCTAATTTCTCACCCTGGTGACGACCCTTGATTCCCAGATTCGCTGTGCTTAGTGTTCAAAACATTCTCCAGATTCTCACACAACGTTCAAAATAGTCCATCTATGACCCATCTTTGCACTGAGGCAATCAACAGTTGATCCAACTCAGTCATTCTCTAACTGTGGGTACACCTGAAAAGGGACACCTTCCACAGAGCCTCCCCTGCCTGCCAGTCCCCACTGTCATGCACCTGTGTGCACTGGAACCCCTGTCACATAGCAGTCTCAACAGCTGTGCTTTCCCAGGAAGTTTACATTGTGTTGAGATATTAATTTGTTAAGTGAGACTACACACAAGGGATGATGATTTAAGTATGCTAAAGCAATATTGAGCTGTTGTTTTTTTTTTTAAAACTTCTGGTTTATTTCACAGCAAACCAAACCTCAATATTTGGTAGATGAAGGCAAGTACTTGCATTCTACCACATCGTGATTTTGTATATGCACACACACGATATATATACACATACAACACTTCTGTCTTTGGTGGTTCAATCAGGGAAAGAAATAATATGACAATCGCAACACTCTGAAAAGAAACTGTTACAACAGTGATCAAGGTTGGCATTGTCTGTGTGCTTCGCTCATTCAATGCCATTTAATGTAGAAGACTTTCTTTTGTGGCCAATAATCCCAACATCTTCCAAGTCATCACCTGCCGGGGCAGGCATGGGTCTTACCCCATTATATCATTCACCATTCACCCGGCAAACAAGCCATTAGCTCTTCACTGGGTTCAATCTTTAGATAAATTTTCACAAACTTCAGGGACTGAGTGAGTCATAGCACCAAATAACTGGGAAAAAAAACCTGTTAACTATACACTTCCTCAAGAGGGGCAAGGCAAACAAATAAAAAATTAAAAAATAAGACATAAAATACAAACCTAGAAACACCATCGTGTTGGCTCTAGTTTTCTTATCCACATAATGGCTATTACCCTTCTGAACATGTGACTCAGGGAATGACAAGTGGCCCCTCTGGGAAAGGTCCCAATGTGAACAGGATTAGCTCAATGCTGGTTTTGAGTCCACTGCCTGCAATGGACATGTTGCCAGGAAATGGCTAGCACAGAAGGAACAAAGACAGAAAAAATCTCTCACTTGTGGTCTTAAGGAAGAAAGAAAGAAAAAAAAAAAAAAAAAACAGAAAAAAAACCCTGGGAGATTACAGACACCATGAAAGAGTAAACGAAAAACTCAAGACACAGCTAAAAGTGCTTTGCAGTTATAAACCGCCAGCAAACCAGTAGGCTCATGGGGGTGGCAAAGGACATTTAACTCACAGTGGCACAGAGAGCTTCCACAGACCAAACACTGCTAGAGAAACACAAAGGGGGAACAGCAAAAAAGGTTTATGGAAACTTAAGCTTCAATTTAAAATAAGGAACAATTTTAATTTGTTCACTTGTACCTATGGCCAAGCTACCAACAGTGTTGACATTAAAAAAAAAGTAGAAAATAATAATAATAATAATAAACCCATAAACCTATATATACCTTTGTGTTAGAGATGCTTTGTAGCATGTTATATGTCTGTGTGCTCAAATAGTTGTAAGTTTTTTATCACTTTAAAATACCAAGTCATATTTGGCATATGCCACCATAAGTCATGACTCCTACTTCTCCCAGAAGTTGGCCTCTTACGCAATGAGGTTAATTCTGGCAATATTTGCTCATGGGGACAGTTATAACATTTTCTGAAATGCTACATTTGAGACCAAATAAAGTATAATTGGTTCATTTGAAAAAAAAAAAAGGACTAGAAATATGCCACAAAATTATTTTTACAATACATTTTTGCAGAAATAATCTCTAGGTGAAGCTTTTCATTTTATACACATATACAAAATTGAAACAGCAATGTACACATAATCACAGTGAGGACGTTGGCCAATTCGCCAATCTGTAGTGTGAAAACGGGCTGCAGAGCAGCCTCCAAGAGAACAATGCTACACAGCAAGCAGAGCGGCCCATTCAATAGCAAACACCAAAACACCCCTGCAAGAGGGAGACAGTGCGAGAAAAGCAGCATGCGCTTCGATACAAACAGCAGTTTATGGCTAATGGGTGGCGTGACCGTGGTAACAGTGACTCTCTCGCTGCTATGCATAAAGTCCTAGGACATCTGTTTGTCTTTATACCATTCCACAAATTCATCCAACAGAACTGGCCCTGGAGAGACAGAGAGAATAAACAAAGTGAGGGCTGGAGGCATTGCGGAGGTGCGGAGGTGCATGGGGAGCTAGGCTCAACTGGAAGGGAGGGAGGGAGGAAGGAAGGGAGGTGGAGGGGTGAGGGGAGGGGCAAAAGAAAAGGCATGGCTTGGAAGCTCTTCCCAGGGAGGAGATGAAGGTGTGCAATGTACCAGGTCTGGGAGGAAGGAGGGGTGACTCAGCACCCAGTACTCACACGCTCCATCTTCATCATAGTTGCTGAGGTCCAGACTAATTGTTCTGCTGAACTCTAGCACATTGCACCACTGGTCTTTGTTTATCACTTTATATTTTGATTGCTGATGGGGAAAAGTAATATGGTTAAAGACACAAATTTAACAAGGGGGATGGTTTCAGTTTCTACATGAACCAACTTAGGAAAGTTCATGTAGGGCTAACTCAACGGAAGCACCAGTCCAGGAAATGGTGAGACAGAGCAAGGGTAGAATTTAAAATGACAACGTTTCACTGCAACATCACTGTAAGGACGCACCTAAGCTAGTGGTGGTGTGTACTCACAGCAACACTGCAAAGATCAAATGAGAGGTCTACACAGTTTAGATAAAGTGCTTCGCCTAGTTGTTGGCACAAAGTAAGTGCTAAACAAGGGGAAGGTCTCAGCAACAACCCAATGCAACAGTCCGGCTCACTGCCACGCTGCTTGCTTGAAGTGCACACATCAGGCCGCCACCAGGCGCCAGCAGCTCAGAGCTGGGAGCACCTCCGTGACTCTTATCACAGAAGAAACTGGGACAGTCATTGAGTGGTTGCTCTATCACTCTTAAACAAGAAATCCGCTACAGGTAGATAAACACAGTATCCTAGAGATTTAAATGCAAAATCCAGAACTAACATTTTTTTAAAAAAGTCCTTATGGGGGAAAAAAATAAAATCAAAAATAGTAAAATAATGTAAGTCTTTCTAAAAGGGCAAAGAGTCAAGCCAATCGTTTTTGAGGATGCAGGCAAGAGAGAGGCTGGGATAGAAGGGCTGCTGCCTCCTTCTAAAAGGAAAAATCACAAACTTAGGCAAGAGCAAAGCACAGACTTTAACTTCTGAAGCATGAAAGCAAAACCAGTCTCAAAACAGCCAGTTGCATTCCCGGGACTGAGTACTCGCAGCCACAGCTTTTAACCAAAGGTTCTTCCACCTGAAGGTCCAAATCCTACTAGACTCACTACATACAAGAACCCAATTCTACTCCTGTTCCGATAGTGAGGGCTTATCTCAGTGATGGCCAGGGAGGCTGGGACAGATCCCAGGGAGAGCACCCCATTGCATCAACATGTACTTATATTGAGCAG
Organism: Cricetiscus sungorus; assembly: GCA_030556225.1. Taxonomy (NCBI): domain Eukaryota; kingdom Metazoa; phylum Chordata; class Mammalia; order Rodentia; family Cricetidae; genus Cricetiscus; species Cricetiscus sungorus. Next base: position 25,262,608 of record JANBXA010000734.1, read on the forward strand.
TTTTTACTCGTTTTCTTACAGAGTGCCAGTTAGTAGTTACAAGTGGTTTCTAGTAACAATCTTCAAAGGTTACACTGATGTTCTGGATCACTACATAAGGCAATTTGTAAAAAAAGATTATTTCAAGGGGGAGTTGAAATTGGGCAAGACAGAATTTTCTCAATGATTCTACACTCATCCTCGAAAGCACAGGCCAAGTTTAAAAGGGCTCGAGTATGAGGGGGCCCGAGGTGCATCTAATCCAGGACTTGCAGCCCAAGCACTCGGCTAGGTACTTGGAGATGAAAGTCATTAAGAACAAATCACAAACTTGTTTTAGTGAGAGGCAGGTGGCTGATATTTAATGTTGGTTTAAAACTGGAAATTCATCTGAAAAAAAGTAAAACTTGACTTCCATTGTTACAAAGAGCTGGAGTCTAATACCAGTGGAGTCTCTATATGGGGCCGAGAGGAGAGAAGGGGCATGTGGCTGTTCATACATACACACTACTACTACTACTACTACTACTACTACTACCACCCACACACACACACACACACACATACACACACTACTACTACTACTACTACTACTACTACTACTACTACTACACACACACACACACACACACACACACACACACACACACACACACACACACACTCCAAGACACCCAGCTGCTGACAGCAATCTGGGAACCATAATTCCTATGAGCAGAAAGTTATGACAAAGAAAAAAAAAATCACACAAAACAGTTAGATGAAATATGTGGTAGTTCTAAGCAAGCAAACATACATTTCATAAAGTAATAATTTGGTACCTCTAAGAATTGGTGAAAAACTGGAAAAAGGGGCCAGATTTTTCCTAATAACAGTCCCAACATGCACTTGGCAGTGTTTATGTCTAGGCTGCGCTGGTCCTTTTCCTGTTTAACAAATAAAAACAAGGGTAAGCCAGATGCTTCTAAATCACAAACTCTAATAATCCAAACATGTATTTCACTTCAGTGAGAAATTGGTAAATAGCTCATTTATTACACATCATAAAACCCTGAGGGGACTAAGGAAATGGTAGGCAAACACAAAGCAAAGCCTGACATTTGAGTGTCACATATATTTATTCTGAGAAAGAGTGTCGAGAATAACTTTACCCTAGTGCCGAATCCATTATGTAGTAGCAACTACAATCATTTCCTAGGCAAATAAGAACCATAACTTGCTTGCTTGCATCATGATAATTACCGGAATTATAACTGCTGATTCAAAAGCCCTCAGGTGAACTCAGTGGAGTCCAAGTGGTTTGCTTTTCAGTGCTTAGGACCAGGTGACTCATTTTACCAACAGCTTTATTCGTGTGATAAATATTTTTCTTCTACCTAGACATATTGGGACTAAATTCAGCTCCTAGGAAGGGTTGAAGCCCCAGAGCATCTCTCCCCATTAGAAGACACATGCTCATCCACCTGGCTAGGGAAACAGGGTCTCTATCAGCATACCTTAACTAGCGTGTGTCACATGTGACTCATAGCACAGTGGCTAGTGACTATGTGAAATAGGAAATGGCACGTACGCACACACAAAGGAAGCTTATTCCACTTTTATTTGTAACTGAAGATTCTACTTCTCATATTTTTCTTACACATTTCCAGTCAGTTCCTATGGGGTGGGGGGATGTGTTCTCGAACACAGGAGGCAAATTCACACATCCACAGCTCTCCTTCATGTGGTCCATCAACTCGAGTGGAAATCCGCAAGAGGATTTTTCCACAAAACCGGGAGGTGCTTAGTTATCCCACTGCAGTAGAACATCAGTGTTCACCTCAACCCGTTAAGGAACGATGTTGCAACCACCCATGGCCACAAGCACCTGACAGAAGCGCTATTCAGTGCATGGTGAATTTCCTACCCAGGCCACCAATCTTCAGCAATGTGAGGCTCACTCAACAAGATGACAAGGGAAAAGGAGGCAGAGCAACTTGCCACGTAGGAAAGACGTTCAAAGGGGCTTCCGGACATAGCCGGAAGTACAACTGCTGTTCATGAACAAGCCAGGTCACAGGGCCTGCGCCACCCATGCCTGTTACTGCCTGCACAGCCTGAGGCCTGGCGATGGAGGATGACAAGCCTGTTGCAGTGGGTTCTTTGCACCTGGAGGTGGCAGTCTCCTTTCTACAGTGGTCTCTGCCTATCCTTTGGCCAAGCAGATTATCCCATCATGTCTTGGCAGCATTCACTCTGCCCAGGAAAGAGGCAGCAGTAATCTAAAGAGTGGCCATCTTTCACCGACCCTGGTAGGTGTGCCGTAGTTCTGCTTTTGTGACCCACTGGGAAAGTGAATACAAGACATCACTTAGCCTGAAAAGTGGGTGTGGCAGATAGCAACAGCACGCCCAGCCATGAAGCAAACCATGATAAAATTATGGATGTTACCGAAAACACACTCGGGACCATAAGATCTAGCCAAAGTCCATTTAGCAAAAGTGCATTCAGCACCGACTGACCATACTGGCATTCTAGAAAGTTCCCTTTTGCTGAGTTAATAGCCATTCATTAGCCCCTAAAGGTCTCATCTGGTCTTGAAATATCTTTTGCCTTCTCTCATCATCATACTGGATGTGAACTACAGCGACAAAAATAAAAAAAACTACAGAAGAACTGGACAGGCTCGGAGCATTGCAGCCGCCTGACAAACTGATGCTTGTGTGTGTTGGGCGTGGCCAGGCCAGAACAGGGAAGGCAGGCAGGCATGAAACTCACACAGCTGGGCAGCACTTGCCCACTCCTGCTTTGCAGGGTGCAGCCAGCAGCTCCCAACCACCAACACCATCTTCTGCCTAGCACTCACCACCTGATCAGTTCTTGCTGACAACCAACAGCACACATGGTGGTAGCCTTGTGGCCAAAATGCAATGACCAAAGTGGTAAACATCCAAAAGCCCTGGGAAGAGCATGGTGGAGAAGGCCCACAGCAAACACCTCCTCGTGCATTGAAACGGAGACTCCTGGGTCCTCTGACAGCAATGGTCCCTGTGGTCACACTCTGTGAGGGAGCTCCTGATTGACAGCAAATGATTCTGCCAGGATGCCACCAGGCAGCCATCAGCATAAACAGGCTTTTCTTTTCCTTATAAGCTTTCAAATTCAAGAACACAACGGAGTCATCCAAGAGCTCTTTGCAAGAAATTAATAGTACAGTAAGCATGGGTCTGCTCCTGAACATAGAGAACAGAGGCGGACAGGCAGGTCGGAGCAGAAGCTGACATCCCCGAGATGGCCCTCAGTCACATCCCAGGAGGTGCAGCAGGCCTCAAGGAGAAGCAAACATGCTCTTCTCTCCCCACCTAACCTCCAGACCCAAATACTCTGTGAGAGCTAACTTTCTAATACAAAGAGAATAATTCTGTGTCATTTTTCAAGTAAGACAGGAACAGCAGGTCTGAATGCCCGTGCACATGCTCACATTGTGACAGGGGCCTGTCGTCCTGAGAGGTCAAACACAGCAGGTGCACAGCACCAGGCTTTTCAGCAACCCTCACCCTCAGGGCCTTGGTCCAAGATGGTACCCAGCCTGGAAGAACGCACTCTGAAAGGCCAAAGACTGATGACCGATGCGGGGAGTACCAGGTTTTGCTGAGACGGGATTGTTTAAGTGCCTCTGATTATGTTTGAGTACCCCTGGGCAGACCCTCTTGTGAGGCATGATAATTATTTTTTTCTCAAGTGGCACAAAGGACTTAACAAAAACTGAAACAGAGACTCTAAAGGATGTAAAAGTAACTCCAACCTTATAAACAGAACAACAACAACAACAAAACAACCTTTAAAGCTTTATCTGAATATCTGACTCCCCTAACTGACCCTGATTGCTGTTTACCAGTTTTCAAGTTTTAATGGCTTGAGATTTAGATGGAAAAGAATAACCTGGGGTTATTAAACTTACAATGAAAACATAAAACCTTCAAAAGAAAAAAAAAAGAAGTCCAAAGGTTTTAAGAGTCTTATCGGACTCAAAAATCCACAGAAGCAGCCATGGCTCCTAAGGTGAATGATGGAAACCAGGTTACAAATTGGCATATGAAATCAAAGTTCCGGAAGTAAAAACCAATCTCGTATGGCCTGGCCCCGGGGGGGGGGCAGCCCATCTTAGTGCAGCCAAGAAATAAATTTGAGCTGAAAACAGAGGTCTTGAAGAACCCAAATAAATCTTCAGTACTGTGGCTCAGTTTACGAAACTTAAAGGTATGACAAACCAGTTTTTTTAATGGAAGGTTTATTAAAAGGTAGACACACAAAGGTCACAAAACCTGAGAAATACCCTTTGACTGAAAAAAACTAAAAAGAACCACGCTCTTCGAACCGAGCCGACAACATTAACGTGCAAGATCACAATGTTTGCAAGGCAAGTGAGCTCAATTTTGCTTCCTGCGGGCACTGCCTCCCTCCCTTACCACTGTGTCTGGTCAGGCTCTCAGCAAACAGCCACGCTCTCCTGACACCTGTGTCAGAGCAGGGCCCACAGCTACTTCAATCTCCTGAATGTGTTCCCACCTTTACGTTCAAAGACACTTCAGTCAGTAACCGAGATCAAGACAGACACCACTCTCATCTGTGAGACTCACACTGGACCTTAGGTGGCAGTGGAACCTGAAGGTCCACACTCAGGGTTCTATTCGGACTCTAGGCCTGAGCACGTCACTCGAAGGTGCCTGCACCACTTCCCTGGGCAGCGTTAGGAGAGCTTGGCCTACAAAGATACAAGCCGGCTGGCTGCACAGGAAACTGCTGAGCAAACTGTGTACCCACAGAGCAGCCCAAAGCTAAAACTACCCTGGTTTGGGGGGTTATGGACCTGGGAGTAGATGACAGTGTCGTGTTATTCCCATTCCGTCTCTCATCGAGGCCTAGCTTCTGTTTTCACTGCAATTTACGATGAAGTATGAGGGAAAACTATGGGGGTGGGGGCAGCTGTCGCAGTCTGTGTGTTGGGGGTTGTACAGAAACTAGACAATACATCGGCAGTGAGAGTTTAGTGGAGATTAGAGAACAAAATTCTCATGTTGATAGCAGGTTCCGCTTAAGGTTCAGGAAGAATTCTGTTGAGCACAAAACCTAGTGTAGCCTGTGGCATCCATAATCACTCACAGTTTGTTGTCCTTGGACGAAGGTAATGCTGGCTGTGAGTAAACCCTTCAACTTCCCAAGTCACTTCCTCAGAGCTGCGAAACAGCAGTGACTGACAGCTACTGTTGAACAGTGAGCAGACACGAAAATAAATCTGGTGTCTAGCTAACTTGCCACAGGATCCTTTCTCATCCTTCCCCCTCCATAAAAATCCTCCATTCAAATGCTGAGGCCTATTTCAAGATGGAAAGCAAGCAACTCCCCACAGCCACATCATTCACTCTTCTGACAGCTGGATCTCATTTAGCCTTCCTCATCTTCTCTCCACTACTTCTCTCCACAGACCAGCTCTGCCTGACCCCACTGCTTCCAAGAGTCAACTCAGTTCATCCCCATCACCCCCACCAGGCCCCTCTTAACCCCTGGGCTCCAAGTGTCCTCACTTCTCTCTTGAGTCCACAGCTATTTTGTGTCAGGGCAGGAAGGCACTGCGGGAGGAAGCCTGGCCTTGGTAGACGGTGGACACTGGCCACATTGCAAACTCATGGCCTCTGCTCTTAGTTGGCCTCTGCCACTGCTAACAGCAGTCCCACACCACTCAGTGCTCACCTTTCTCAAAACACCGACCCTCCCGACTTTGGTCACAGCAGCCTGCCTCCACTTAGGGAGAGCATAAAGCAGTCAAACATACTCACACTGACTATTCTCGAGTCGGAATGAGAGATTACCTAGTTTTTTAATCTCAGTTTCTTCATCCAGTATCAAGTTGTTTTCACCAGGTCCTTTTCAGATAAGGAACCAAAGCCATCTGCAGGGGCACATGCAATTGCAGCTCTTCAGGAGGCTAAGGCGGGAGGACCAGTGGTTTGGGATCAGCCTGCAAGTGCAGGCAGATGCCATCTCAGAAAGCTCAAGGGAACTGAGGGAAAAAACTGTCAATGGGGGAGGGCCACATGGTGCCAGTTATATAAGAAACACAACTTACACCAGGGAGGGAAATCTTATGCAGGAAATACTAAAAGAAAATCTCAATTATGTAAAAGAGCTGTTGTAGACTTTGTGTTTTTTATTCCCCTATCTTCTACTTATAAGACCCCAGAGGAGGGCTGGAGAGATGGCTCGGTGGTTAAGAGCACTGACTGCTCTTCCAGAGGACCCAGGTTTAATTCCCAGCACCCACTTGGCAGCTCACAACTGCCTGTAACTCCAGGTCCAGAAGATCGGGGTATCCTCATACAGACATACATGCAGGCAAAACACCAGTGCACAAAAATAAATAAATTAATTAATTAAATAAATTATTAAGACCCCAGATATAGTGACAAAATTGAGTAAGGGAAGGCAGCATGGCTCTATGGAAAGGACTGGCAGAGCAAAGGGTCCCCAGCTGTCCCTTTTGTCTGACACTATCTCATCACCTAGTAGCCATAAGACTGGGCCAGGTGACCTCTGAAGCATCACAATTGTATGACATCTACAACACACAGTAAAGTGAGAGTCAGAGGGAAGTAACACAAACTTAGAGCTGGACTCATTCGTTTCTAATTGGCTACAAATTTTTAACTTTATTTTTAAACATTTCATGTCTATGCTTGCATGCATACATGTGTGCAAGTACCCTCAGAAGACAGGAGAGGGGATCAGAACCCAGAGAACTGGAGTCATAGGCAGTTGAGAGCCACCATGTGTGTGCTGGGAACCGAATCCGGGCCACAAACCCTGTTAACTGATGAGCCATCTCTCCAGCGCCATCTGCTGCAGTTTTAAAGGGGGGGGGGAGAGAGAGAGAGAGAGAGAGAGAGAGAGAGAGAGAGAGAGAGAGAGAGAGAGAGAGAGAGATAATTCCCTTGGGACTCTAATTTTAGTGAAGAGATGGCAAAAAAGCCATTTTTATTATTTTCTAATATGATACTATAGCAATGTTTTTCAACCTTCCTGCTGCTGTGACCCTTTAATACAGTTTTTCATGTTGCGGTGACCCACTCTTCAACCATAGAATTATTATTGCTACTTCAGAACTGAAATTTGCTATTGTTATGAATCACAATATAACTGTGTTTTTCAATGGTTTTCAAACCCCCCGTGAAAGGTTTGTTTGACAACCCCAAAGAGGTCACAACCCACAGGCAAAGAACCACTGAATTATAGTCTCTTTCTAGTTTATTAAAATATCACTCAAATGATGTAACGTACAGTTGCTTTTCCATATTTAAGGTATTAATTAACATTGTCAAGTAGTTCAATTTTTAGTGAAACCACAATAAAAAAAATCTGCTGTGTTAATTTTAACTTACTACTCCTAGTAATGGGGGGGGGGAAGACAGTAGAAGAAAGAGGTTTGTTGCTAATGGACTATTGCTTTAACTAGGCAAAGATGTGTTACACTTGTTTAATTACTTAAAGATGTGCTGCTGTCTCACCTTGCGTGCCTAAGGCATCCGATTGGGCTAATAAAAAGCTGAATGGCCAATAGCTAGGCAATACAGGGATAGGCAGGGCTGGTGGGCAGAGACAATAAGTAAGAAAGAGAGAGAGAGACATCCAGGGCCAGCCAACCAGGCAGCCACCAGCCAGCCAACCAGGCAGCCACCAGCCAGCCAGATGTGGAGTAGAACACACAGAGTGAAAGAAAGGTAAAAGTCCTAAGGTAAATGTAGACGATAAGAAACAGGTTAATATAAATGATAAGAGCCAGTGGCACAAGCGTGAGCCAAGGCTGAACATTCATTACTAATAATAAACGTCTGTGTCTTGATTTGGAGGCTGACGGTCCGAAAAAGCCTGCTACAGTTGGTGTTCTGCTTTCAACCAAGACCAGATTTTACTTTTACTTGCAAACAACCCTGGTTGTTTTCTGAAACTGGAAAAGGATGGGAAGTGACTGTTCGCCTCAGAAAATAGACTGTAATCTCCCAGGAGGGAACAAGGGAAACCCTGCACAACACCTTCACCACTGAGGAGGTTTCCAGGCACCAGCGAAGGAAAAGGAAACTCAATCAGAGCACAGGGGTCTTCCTGAGATAGAGAAAACTGTCTGGAGGCCAAGGAGGAAAAGGGGGCTGTGAGTCACAACACAAAGGCCTGGAGGCCTCCAGAGCCGTCTCCTCTAGTCATACTAAGCAGAAACTGAGTGGACAGAGGACTGGAGATGGGGCTGTGGAAACACACACCAAGCAGTGCTAGGACAAAGGCTGCTCTGGAGCACCCTCTCAAAGCGAACTCTGGTTCCAAGTGAGAGGCAAGGAAAGGCAAACCCAGCAAACCCAGCAACCACACACATGACTCCAAGGCAAGTACTAGCGCAGTAACACTCCAGAGCAAGAGTCACAACACAGCGCCCAGAAGTGAAGATACTAGAAGAAACAGTTAAAGTTGTCACACATTTCTAATAAGCATACTCTAGACGTTTGAGGCACAAGGGACACTGTACCAGAGAGGAGAAAAAATGGAAGGCATTAAGGAAAAAAAAATTCAACTTCTGAAATGAAAAATAGCCTCTGCAATGAAAGATGTTAACAGGAGCTCAGACAGTGTACAAGAAAAGATTAACAACAGAAGACACAGCAATAAAACTTTAACATGAGCAGATTGTACTGTCAGCGGCCTATGGGACAGTATCAAGAGATATGACAGACATTCTGTACTTGAAGAAAGAGACAGACATAAAACACATTTACAAGCTAATACCTAAAATATTCTCCAGTTTAATATAAATTATGGACCCACAGATTCAAAAAGCCTAACAAATCCCAATCAGAATAATAAGCAGGAGGGTCTCGTTGGGAGCACCATGATCTACTTGCTGGAAAGCAGAGAAAAGAGAAAAACTATTTCAGTAAACAGACACTGTGCTCAAAAAATAAAGATGGGAATGACATCAGATGCTACAGACTTGGAGACGACAAAAAGACATCAAGTCTGTACCCAGAGAAGCATCTTGCAAAACTGAAGGCAAAGCCAAACTCTAAGTGAAATCATCATCACCAGCAGCAGCAGCAGCAGCAGGTCTGTCCTGAAAGGAAGTTTTGTTCGGCAAAAGGAAAATGGTAACAGAGACTGGTCTGCATAGGAGGAAAGAAGAACTCGGAAGCAGCGTCCACCTGGGCACCTGTCACACACAGATCTGCCTGTTCACACAAAACGATGGTAAGACTCACAATGTGGGTCAAATAACAAGTATGGCAAGTAAAATGAGAGTGTATCTTTGTCAAGGTTCTCACACATTTACACATGTACAACACTGAGGACTGTACACTTCTACAGCACTACGGCAAGGCCTGGGGTGAGCAGCAGTAGAGAGATGGAAAATAAAGCATGGGAGAAAATAAGACTCAAAATAAAGAGAAAACCCTACCCCAGTCCTAAAGAAGACACGGAAAGAAGACAGGGCACAACAATGACAACTTTTTCCTCCCTTTGAAGAATAGGTCAGAGAAGCAGGGGGATAACTTTAGTTAACACTCACAACAGATGCAGCACCAGCATCTTTAAGACACGCCTTGCCACACCCACTTTCAAAAACCCACTCTAGATATAAAGATGCCAGTAGGGGAAAGAACTGACATGCCATGTAGACTGTAATCAAAGGAATGTGAGAATAACAATATGTCTAAACCTAACATCAGAGCTTCAAAATATGAGGGGGGTGGTGAGAGGGAAAGAGTCAGGGAGAGGGAGAGAGATAGAGGGAGGGAGGGAGAAGGTGACAGAATAAATTGGAATTGAGGAATTCAATATTCCTCACTTGGCAGAACCAGACAGTGGTCAGTAAAGACCTGAATGCCTTCAACCAAACTGACCCAATTAACAGCCATCAGGTAACATTGACATATGTGACAAACACTATCAGAGCAGGCTAAATATTGGACCATATATTAAACAGACTGAAATTGTACTTCTTTAACCAACAGAATTAAACTAGGTATCCATAGAACAAAGATTAGCTGGGAAAACCCATATATCTGGAAAAATAATCAACAAATTTCCAAATGATCACTGTGTCAAAAAGAAATCCCAAGGGAGAGAGGGTGAGCCAGGGTCACAAGACATTAGGCTACACAGCAAGAGCCCATCGAAACAGAACCTAGAAATATTCCACCTGAATGCAGACGAGAATGCAACGCCCCAAAGCTTGTAGGACACAGCTAAACAAAGTAAAGGTTTATTAACAAGTTCACCTTAGTGTATATTTGGGCTAAACTGAATGGCTTTGGCAATTAAGTGATAAAATATGAGTAGTAGCTATTCATCATTAAGTAAAAAGGAAAATCCACCAGTATCTATTGAGATGTTCCTTAAAAGCAAAGAACTCTACTAAACACATTTAAAATCTAGTCCTCAGTCTACTGGGAGCATGAAAAGCCTGTACCCAAACTCGAGCATCACAGCAAGCATTCACTGGGGCTGTATTTATGACTGGGGTATAAATCCTGCAGGACACACAACCCAGGAGGCTGCAAGTGGCTGGGCCCACGTCCTGGAGAGAGACAGAAATGTGGGTACAAACAGGTCTGGTTCCAGGCAACAGCCCACCATGAGCAGAAGCAGAAAGCAGACAGGCTAAAAGGTCAGGCGCCAGGTTCAGTGAGCCTCCGAGATCACAGGGTGAGCAGCTTGGGAGGTGACTATGTGGGGCTGGAGGAAGCCACAGACTCAAGTCCTCTGTGAAGTCCTCTGCTTCAGTGTGCTCTACTGTTCACTGACAACATGACAGAGGCCAATTTCTCCACTTCTTCCCTCTGGCCCACCCCTAGAATGAAGTAGATAAAACCACTGACTGCCATGGGGGCAAGCGCACCACCCACGTGTGGATGCGCACGCTAAAGTAAATATGGTAAGAGGTGGGCTGGAGGCACCGAGAGAGAGGAGGTCCAAGGAGCTCCTGCAAGGGGGGGTCACAGTGGCTGACCCAGAATGGACGAAGCCAAGAAGAGGCAAATGAGACCTGACTCTAAAGCACAGAGGGCAGCTGAGAGAGTTCTGACACCTGGGCAGGGGCCACAAGAGCTGATTCGGGTGCAGAAAGTTGGATATCCCTGAAGAGACCTCGACAAGTACCACAGAAATCCATGGGAGCCAGGTGGTGGTGGTGTGCACCTTTAATCCTGGTGCTCAGGAGGCAGAGGTAGGTGGATCTCTGTGAGTTCAAGGCCAGCCTGATCTTCAGAGCGAGTTCCAGGACAGCCAAGGCTACATAGAGAAAAAAAAAAAGGAATGGGAGGCATGAAAACATTATGCAATGGACTATTTAACCTAGAAACCACTACCTATTCTAGAAGTACCTGGCCTCTACATCCTACATAAATGCAGTTCCATCAAACATTGCATGTGAATCTCATCTCTTCATTTCTAGCATCAGCTAATTTCATCCACAAGGTGACTTTTTTAGATTGCAGCTATCGGTATGATATGAGTTAGGGCTCCACACAGCCCTACTGAAGACAAATTATGGTTCACCGTGGAATACATTTTTGGTGCTAAACTAGCTGAGCCAAAAAGTGAAGAATGAAAAAGAAAGCACAGAGAAGGGGAGACTCATTCCTCATTCTAAAAAACAAATAAAAGTAAATATTTAAAAACACAGCCAACCAAAGTCTAGTTACTTGAACCCAACAAACATACAAACACAGAAAAAACACTAATCTGGAATCAAGCATAATCACAAGGGCTGTGGCCAGGTCTCCAGGAACATACCACCAACTAGTCCTTTGGAATTCAGCATAGGGTGAACAGGCTTTCCATTCACCCCCAGGGAACCCCTGTCACCAACTTAGACTTGACTCACTAAAGCAACAAACAGGAACTCAGCCTTGGTTTGAATCACATTCTTTCCAAATAAGTAGCAGTTTCCAAAGGAGACTGGATTAGGTTTGATAAAGTATTCTCCCCCCTCAGGAGCGAAGGTCTGTGGTGTGAGAATGGGTGGCCTCTCAGATCTATTCGACCATTCTGATAATGCGTGCCCCTATACAATTTAAACCTATGTCACCCACAAGAGCTGGGAAATGGCAACCACTGTAGCTTTCAGCTGACACACACCTTTGCCCAGAATCAGTTTTTCAAAGCATTAGAAGCATCCGTTCATGCCCTAGAAGTAACTTTTCAAGGTCTTTGCTCTGGTGTAAAAAGCAAATCTCCAAAGGCAATAAAAGAGGGGTGGGGAGGGGGGACGTCTGGACAGGTTCCAGAGAACTCACCCGTGCAAAGTCAAACGCGTATCTGTAAATGAGCTTAAAGTTTGTTGTATCGTTTAATAATGATCTTAAGTAATCCAAAGTAGCTCTGAGTTTTTCTGTTGTGTCACATCTAGGAAACAGAATAAAGGTAAATTACAACCTGAGTGGGTGTTTGCTTGTTTTTTTTTTTGTTTTGTTTTTCATTGGAGTAATATAAAACCAAAAGAATAAAAAGGCAGAAGCTGGACTGTGTCCATCATGACCAGTTGCTTTCTGCACTTTCTAATAAATGATAAAGGCACAGAAAAGTGGATCCATAGCAGCCAAGCACACATTTGCACACCCTTCACATTTGCACGCCTCTCACATGCATGCCCTTCGTGCCACCTGAAGGCCTCCATGACACTCCCCACCAACCCTCCTGCCATCTCAATGTCCTGCCAATGTTTCTCAGCTAGCAAGCACACAGCCTGCATCCTCTCCAGCTGCTGGGCAAAGTAGCATGTCACTCTTTCAGGTAATTTCCCCATGGTTACGAATGTTGCTGATGGGAATATGGCACTGTGTCCCCATACCATGAGGAAGCCTGCTACATCAAGCTGTTCCCTGTTGCTGAAATGGATTTGTATGGCTGGGGGGAAGGGGTATGCACCACATTCTCCACTTATTATTTATTTGTGTGTTCGTATATGTCTGTATGTGGGGGTCAGAGGTCGGCTTCAGGTGTCATTTCTCAGGTGTTGTCCCCCTTGCTTTTTGAGACAGGGTCTCTCACTAGCTTGCTCTACTGAGTAAGCTAGAATGACTGGCTGGTGAGCCCCATGGCACCCACCTCTCTTTACCTCCCCCTGAGCTGGGATTTACAAGTGCATGCCACTATGCTTGGCTTTTTATATGGGGTCTGAGGATCAAACTCAGACCCTAACGGGATGTGCAACAAATCAACTGAGCCTTCACCCCAGCCTCAGAGTGTCCATTTAAAACTACTTTCCTAGCTTTGAAATACAAAATGCCCTGTGTGATGACACAAGACTGTGACTACATAGTTCATCCGTTTTTTTGTTTTGTCTTGTTTTTGCCAACTTGCTGTTTTCCTGGTACTTCCAACATCCCCATAAGTAGACTGTAAATCAACTTCTAGATCAGAAGGACTAGTGTGGTGTCACTCATCTTGAGTGCAACACAGTGACATTCAGGTTCATCAGCGAAAGCTCCTGCTAGTGCTCTCTACTACAGTCCCTAATGAATGCACCTGCGTGGAGGGTGGCCACTCCAAGTGCCACCCTGTGCCCACCAAGCCTCTGTCATCTCACATCCCTGTCCTCATGCAGCATGTGCTGGATGGCCGCTCAACACCCCAACCCTTCTATACACAGCAGTTTCATACCCTGGCTAGGGTCACATCCAAAGGTGCAACGCAACCTGTGAGGAGCTCTGGGCAGCACTGTCCTCTCTGTGACTTGGTATGCTGTTTTAGTTAAGCATGTTCTATCTGCTGCTGTCTTTATCCTCTGCAAAACACAAACTGTCCCTGAACCCAGCTGCATCTTTCCCCATCAATTGTCCCCATCAATTTCTGAGCATTTCCTTGCTCTCTGGCACAGAATGTTCTGGCCCCCATTTTGTTCTGCTCCAGATTTGAAACCAGCTGTTTCTCCAGGGAGCCCTGACGATGACAATGTGTTTTTACCAGGAAGTGACAGTGTTTACTTTTAATAAGGAAGCACACTAATTAGTTATTTTTTTTTTTTCAAATTTACTTTCTGTTTGCACCACGTAAGCCTTAAAGATGAGAACCAGGCCAACAAGATAGCTGGGGGTAGGAGTGGGAATGTGGACCACTTGGTGCACAAATCTGGTGACCCAAGTTCTACCCCTAGAACTCAGTGGTACCAATTGATTCCACAAAGTCCTTCTCTGATCTTGTAATACTGGTGAATTGTGCTGTACTGTAATACTGTAATAATGGTGAACTGTTGTACTGTAATACTGTAGTATTGGTGAACTGATGTACTATAATACTGATATTATTGGTGAACTGTTGTACTATAATACTGATGAACTGTGCTGTACTGTAATACTGTAGTATTGGTGAACTGTTGTGCTGTAATATTATAATATTGGTGAACTGATGTACTGTAATACTGATATTATTGGTGAAGTGTTGTACTGCAATAGTATAATATTGGTGAACTGTTGTGCTATAATACTGTAGTATTGGTGAACTATTGTGCTGTAATAATGTAATAATGGTGAATTGTACTGTAATACTGTAATAATGGTGAATTGTACTGTTTGGACTCATTGGGAAGCTGGCTCTGGAAGAGGAATTGACTGCCCTCTGGTCCCAGACCCCACTCGAACACACTTATGTCAAGTGTCATGCTTGTCAGGGGATGGGCTACCCACCCTCCACTGTGACAGGAATTAAGGAGAATAACAGAACAGTCCAACTATAAAAACAAGGTGCCCTTAAAAACTGCTTGAAAGTAAGCATTTCCTTCCACCGGGGTTACCATGGTTTACCTTATAAAATAACTAACAGTGCCTAAAGCTAGTGAAAGGAGGTAGCAAGGGAGGGAAGCTGGATGTTCAGCTGGGACATTCAAGGGAGAGAGACCACTCCAGCTGACTGCCTCAACTTCTCCAGTCTGTTTCGAGCAAATCTGGTGAGCAACGATCTGATGGTGTCTGTTCGTTCTTTTCCTTGGAAGCCCACTGGAGGGGACAGTGTCTGGAACATCCTAGTCAATGCTGCTGGACTGCTGCAAGCCTCCAACCTAACCTTCCTGCTCTTTTTGTTTATGGAAGTCTCACCCAAGGGGACTCCTCCCTCTGCCTGGAACTCTCTAACAGGAATCCTGCAGGCTGCTTTAAAAGGGCTTCCCCAGTCAACTCCACTTGACAAAATGCACATCCAACTTGCTGATGTTTGTACTTACTATATATTCTTTTACTTTCGTTTGCTATGATATACTTGATAAGCTCACTCATTCAAAACCAAAAGAATGGCTACCACATCTGTGACTTCTGTGCCTACACACACCCCGACTCCCGCTCTCCTGTGCCTACATACACCCCGACTCCCGTTCTCCAGCAACACTAAGGCTGTTTGAAGCTGAGTATGGCTCCTTGTGCTTCTCTGCAAAGCTTCCATTTATTTGCTAGGATAGATAATATAATCTATTAATATCAAATGAGTGCTTACTTTATAAACTAAAATATGATTCAAAATATAGCATACTACTTTGTTTTTAGTAAAGTCAGCAAAAGTTCCTTTCTGGGGGCCAAGTACAAATACAAGTACATACTATATCTCTCTATTAAAATAATAGACTGTCTAGAATCCCAAAACTAGAGGTTTTATTTATCAAGAACAGAACAACCTAGAAAGCCCTGTGTTTTTTCCTGATGTTGAAAAATAAAAGATTAAAATTAGTTTATTTTAGAAGTGAGAAAAAGTTTCTTCAAGGGATTATCATGAAAGCTGAGAAATACCCAAGAATTAAACAGGTGTTCTTGGGGAAGCAGGAAAGGTTCTCCAGATGTTAGAAACAGTATGTGCTAAGGACCAGTGGCAAATCCTAAAGCAAAAAAACAAAACAAACAAAAAAAAAAACCAAAAACAAAATAACAACAACAACAACAAAACATCATGGCTGGAGAAGAAAAACAGAAAGGAAAGTGGACACGGAGAGGTAGAGGAGGAGGTAGCATCAGACCTTTATAGTCCCCTGTGACAGGTTTTATATTGAGTCCTGCAAACAACAGAGGCAACCTCCCACCACAGGAGAAAACAGGCTTGCACCCTCCACAGCTCTTGGAATCTGAAGAGTGTGGGGAAGGAAGAGTTGAGATGCCGAGAGTCTAACTATAGACCTAGTGTCAGAACCCAAAACAAGGATGGCAGAAACTAGAAAAACACCCTAGGCAGCGAGGGTGTAGGTATGGCTGGGATGTAGAAATGGCAGCTGGCTCAGTTGGCATTGAGTATACTACTGCAGAACCAAGATCCTATTAAAGAAAAAAATTAATGGTGTTATTAATAATGGTAGAGGCTTACTGAGGAGGAAACCAGTCCATCCAAAAATGTATAATGCCAAGTACCCACTCCTACTAGAAAGAAAACCCAAGGGGCAGATTGAAATGGGCTGTTTAGTTTAGTCCCCGGCGATAGTTTGTTTTCACAGATTCAGGTACATGAACCAGAACAGCAAGAGCTGCTAAAAGAAAACAAAGGAGCCGTGGGTGCTGGGCAGAGCAGGATGTGAAACCAAAATATACAGGATCTATGCCAGGCCAGAACACAGCCTTTGCATCCCTAAAGATGCCCTATGTGAAAGACACCTGGAACTTACATCCACTTGTGAGAGATGAACAAATGCCCAATTTTAAATGAGATCAAGTACCAAATGCGCATACAAAATTCCACCTTGTGTATCCAGTAGGGTACATTCTGCTACCCAAGCTCTTCCCTATAAACTCAGAACTCATGCCACTAAGGAGACAGGACTTGCCCTGCCTGGAACAATAGGTTGCCATCTAGTGGCCATTCAACAAGGACCCTTCCAGACTATAAGGTTATATAGCTAAAGGACAGTGAAGAAACATGTTTGGCACGCTCAAGCCAGAGAGAGGGCTTTCTGGAAAGTGGCCATATTTCCACCTCAACTGTATACACAAGGATAAAAGTCACAAAATTCAGTGAGTAAAACACACTTCTAAGTACAGACTGCTTTCCTCACAGCCCCTCAAGGCTTACATCCCTTCACTTAGTCCAAGGTAATTTTCTAGGCCATCACAGTTTTACACAAAACAGCTACTGTTCTAAGCCCTCCTCAAGCTCAAGGCACTTCTAGTTCTAACACAGTCCCACTGTGGGGTAGTAACCTCCTCAAGAGTCTGTCATTTTTACCAAAGGTACCACCACAGTCTCTTCCCTGGGGCTTCCCCTACCTTCCCATTCTTACAGGCCACCAATCTGTATGCTGAAATGGTAACCCCCAAGGCGATGGTATTAAAATGTGGGACATCCTGCCCAGGGGATGGTCTCACACCCAGGCACACAGGGAAGAATTAATTAGATTCAGGAGCTATTAATAACCAAAAAATAGTAGTGAAAAAAAAAGGGAGGTTATGAAGTTATGAAGGAGATGGGGTGAGGTGCACCAGAGGAAGGTAGGAAGTAGTAAATGGCTATCTAGGATCAGAGTATACTGTATAAATGGTTCACAAGATTTTGAGTAAGTAAATATTATTTTTTTTAAATTTTGGAGGTGCCTGAGTCATGAAGGTAAAACCTTTATTATGAATGGGATTAATGTCTTTAACAAAGCAGCCTAAAGAAGCTCATTTGTCCTAACCACCCTGTGAGCACATAGCCACAAGGCAAATCTGAACTGTCACTAGGTGTCAGAGCCACTGGAGCCTTGGTCTAGGGCTTCCTTCCAGAACTGTAAGAAATAAACTGCTCTTTATAAGCAACTCTGTCTCTGTTACTTGCCACAGCAATTTAAATGAAGTAAAATGTATATGGTTGCATATAAATAAATACAGGTTTGCATCATATACTTGAGTCCCAACTTGACTCTAAAGCATTCACGGGGCATACTTAATACCATGAAAATGACCAGCCATGCAGTGGTGGTGCACACCTTTTATCCCAAGCACTCAGGAGGCAGAGGTAGGTGGATCTCTGTGAGTTTGAGGCCAGTCTGGCCTATAGAGCTAGCTCTAGAACAGCCTGGGGTGCGACACAGGAAAACCCTGTCTCGAAAAATAGACAAAAAAAAAAAAAAGAAGAAGAAGAAGAAGAAAATGACCAAGACCTGGGGGAGAAATCTAAACCAGATTTTAAACAGAAATCTAAAACAGAAGACAAAACAGATAACAGGTAACCAACAGAGTACTTTCCGTTGGGTACGTACAAGGGAGTCCCCAGTTTACCACATCCTTGGTAAACAAACAGGACCTAGTTGATCCACCTGCCAGAGTGGCTGCATTATGTCTAAGTATTATTTCTAAGTCCTGCCCTGAATGGACTTTGTCTTTGTGACAGCTACCTTCACTGCCATCCTGGCTGCACCCAGGAAGCATAACTTTCAGTGCCTGTGAAGGTATTTCCAGAACGGACTGACTCCGGATGAACCCCCACCCCACCCCACATGCTAGGGTCCTGAACTGAACCAGAAAGAAAGAAGGACAAAGCTCAATGCCTGGCAGTGTGGTTCAAACACTTACGGGATGGATTTATGGAGAAATGTAGAAGTTTCAAGCCACAGGTCAGCAAAATCTTGGGATATCATAAGCAGACCTTACTGGGCAATCCTGGGCCAAAGTGTAGAAGGCTAGAGTACCAACAGACAGCTTTGAGAACTGGACTGGGGCAACCACTTTTGTCAAGGAAATGTGCACCCAAGTGAGCTTGAATTCAAAAGTAACGGTCTATTTTGTCTAACAGAGGAAACTACAAGACACTGACTGCAATGTTCAAGCTGTGTCATAGTTGCTGTTCACTACATTTACCTACATTCACAGTCAAAAGAACAGGGAGAAAGGTGCGTGAATGCAGCTAGAGTTGAAGACAGAAATGATCCAGTGTGGCCAGAAAGGGGCTTGAACTCTGTCAACACTGGGTGAACTAAAGTAAGGCAGGCTATGCCATCTCAAAGCTCACCTGCCAGTGACACAGTTCCTCCAGCAAGGCCATACCTCCTGAATGTCCCCAAACAGAAACAGTACCACCAGAATGGAGACCAAGTATCAAATGCCCAGGCTGTGGGTCACATTCTCATCCTCCTGTCAGGTCACAGCAATGTGAAAATCTACCCTTCCTAATGCTACAACCCTTTAACACAGTTCCTCCTGTTGTGGTGACCCCAACCATAAATAATTTCATTGCTACATCATAGCTGTAATTTTGCTACTGTTATGAATCATAGTGTAAATATCTATGTTTTCTGATTGTCGTAGGCAACCCTTGTGAACAGGCCATTCAACCCCACAGGTTGAGAACTATGAGATAGACTCTTGTTCTTGTTCATGAGTTTTCTTTGCCCAGGATATGGCACTTGGCATGTCAGTATTATTCAAATGTCTCCTAACTAATATAGTTAGGCTGCATAGGAAGGTTCTTAAAAACTTGGCAATAATTCTATCCTAAATGATTATCTACATCTTGGATAAGAAAACCAGTCTCTAAATTTTACACCAAAACAAAAAACAAACAAACAAAAAAACAACAACAAAAAAGTGGGCTATGCATATCACTGAACCCTGAATTTCTAGAATTAGGTCATAGCCACCTTCAATAACCCACCTGCCACCACCAACTGCACCACATCACAGAACAGAACTCACAACTAAGAGCTAGGATGGAGACACGGTCTTCTTCCAGAAAGTATAGCACTCAGCACACAGTCAAGGCCTGGCATGAATAAGAAATTTTGTAAAGATAAATGTCTCAGAGTACCTGAGACTACATAAGAAAGGACATCGTAGCCTCTAGGTACAAATGAAAGTGGACCTGAAAGATGGTTATCCTGTTTCTGAAGCCTTGCAGGCAAATCTTAACATGGCCATGCATTCAGGTCACACAGACATTTACAGCTCAGCTATGAGATAATCTTATCAGAAGGCCACAAGGAAAATAAAGAGTCAGCTGGCTTCAAAATCCTAAGGCAGCATTCTCCAACATGACAGACACCATTCCACAGTGGTTTTAGGGGCCACCACCCCAAAACTGTAGTGCCCACAGGCAAGGGATGTGCACTTGTAAAGGATGGTAACTTCCGCCTAACAGTCCTCTGTCACAGACAAGGCTAGAGAGGAAGAACGTGAGTTCAGAACCAAACGTCTTGGCTTTTCTTCCCTGCTCTACTTTCATGAGTCACAAATAGTTCTTCTTCAGCCCTCAGGTTCAAAATAAAGTAAGGCATGTCTTTTTCACAGCGTGAGGTTCAGATGGGAAAGCAGCAAAGAGAGGGCATGAGTTATCAAGGCACATTGCACAGTGCAGGTCGGTATCGACAGAGACAGTGACAGCGAAAGCTGACAGAACCCACCATGGCTTAAAGAAAATTGTGAAACCATTTCAATTACGATTTTAATCCAATAAAATTAAGGTCTGTTATTCCTAGTTAGGGAGAAAAGAAAAAGATAAAATGTTCCTGGTTCTTAGAACAAAGCCAACTAGTCCTTCATCTTGAACACCATCTGGATTGCTGCTCCCCTCTCCAGCTTTCTCCTTCTTTTTAGTAGAATAATTTGTCTTTTTGAATGAAACTCTAAGCAAGTGTACACACACACACACACACACACACACACACACACACACACACACACAGAGTAAATACATAAAGCTACTTTATGTAAAAGTAAATATATTAGGCACTAGTTGGCTTTTTTCCTAATCTGGACTAAGGGGTCCAATATGGTTAGTAAAACTGACTGGATGAACTGAAAATATAAAATACACACTAAATTTTGAAATTTAAAGAGAAAGAAAATAGCTTACTTTTTTAAGCATGATATATGTTGGAACAATGTTTTGGGTATCTTTGACTGAAAAAAAAAATGGATTGAAACTGTTTTTTAAAATGTGGCCATTCTAAAATTTTACATTACATATGTGGCTCACATGCATGGGGAAGGGAGACCTATTTCTTCCCAGAGCTACTCCAGGAAAATATTAATGCTCTCTTCGCCACACATCCAGCATACAAACACTTCAGCTACTAAAAGGCACCCATAGTCGTCCTCAGGACGGACTGTATCTTCCATCTCTGGCCAAAGGGAGGCTTGAACACTACCAGGCTTCTCTTCTCTCAAACTCTACCACATCCGGAGTTACCAGGGGCAAGGTGACCAGCAGAGAAGACCGGGAGAGCCCCCATCCTTTATCCTGCCCATCTTTCTTATCCTCCTCCACTAGCTATTGTACCCTTGCCGCCCCAGGACTTACTGTAGAGCAGTCATTCCTTTCAGCCATTCCTGCAGAGTAAAATAGCCCATGTTTTGTGCATCCAATTTCCAAGCGAGGACAAGCATGACTACCTGTTAAAATACAGAGACACGGTGACAAAGCAGACCTCAGTCATTAACTACTCCCACATCCTGCAAGAGCTTCTGCTCATAGTGGTCCAGTCTGGGTTTGACAAACACCTACAAAATGTCAGGTAATATAATAAAAAACTAGTGATAAAATTATTTTTATTTTGAAACAGTAAATTTAAAAAGTCAGTAGGGTTTTCAGACTTAAAGAGGTTAAAACATGATTGTAAAATAACAGTTTAAAAATGGGATTTACATATTGGCAGGCTACTAAAAAAATGTTCCCCCCAAAAGGGCACTATATGTTCTTCAGATTACCCACAGAAGAGTTTCTCCTCAGCTCAGTAAGTGTCCTGCAATTCTGACATGTTAACATCAATTTCCTCAGGTGAACCAACCCACATTCTTATGTAAACTACTCATACTATCAAGCTAGGTTTCTAATTGGCTCAAATCTTCAGCACAAAATAAACACGAGAGTACATGGACATGCCCAATGGACATGCGATCATGGATAGGGGATGAACACAAGATGAATGACACCAATGGACATGTGAACATGGATAGGGAAAGCCCTCAACTTTAGATAAAGAACTTCAGGCAACAAAGGAAGGCCAGTAAGAACTGCCCAGAGTGAGAGTAATAGTCTTCCCTGTGGAAGAGTGTCACACACACACACACACACACACACACACACACACACACGTACACGCACACGCACACGCACCAACAATTAATGAAAAAAAAAATGGCCATGAATTTGACAGAGCAAGGAGGAGTATATGAATGGGTTTAAAGGGAGGAAAGGGAAGAGGGAAATGATGTCATCATTTGCTTCTAATGTTCTACATAAAAATGTGTTTAATAAACAGGTGAGCATGAAGGAACATGAATTCACAAACATGAACACTCACACGCATGCACATGAACATATACACATACACACAGAGGTTTGGCTAAGCAACCACAGGGGACACTCACACTGGGGAAACAATCTGGCAGATGTCCTTGGTTTGGAAAGCTATATATTTTTAAGGACCTCTTCCCCCTCAGTAGGGGCTTGAATTTTACGGGCCTGATAAAATTTCCTAATTATGACTATAACGAAGCCAAGAGTTAAAATACCTTTAAAGTGTTTGCTAGTGGAGGCAAAAAAGGCTCACAAACATTGACCTCAATGCTTGCTTTGTGGGCTGCATCCAACTGACAGCTATCGGGGTTCATTAAACAACATGTTTTCTTTCTCAGGGATAAAAAAACACCACTCTGCCCTCTCAGAAAGGAAGCACAGTGAGACGGAAACATGGTAGCGCATACTTGGAAACAATCCAATTCTGAATTCAGTCTTTTAGTCTTCCATGTAATTCACATATCAAGACTGTCTCCAGCCCCACAGAAATAGAGTTCTACAGGGTCCCTAACTGCCAACAAGGATGACAAGAATAGCTTCCGTTTCTTGAGAACTGCACTTTCCTTTTCCAGTCAGAATCAATGCCAGGGCAGCCCACATAGACAGGCTTTCTGCCTCAGGTTAAATGTTCAGCCCATCCCTCAAATTCCTGCAGCTTAACCCTGAGTTCCCACTTTCATCTGACCCACGGCCTGTCCCTCTTCCACCTCTCCCTTTGGCGAACACCTAGAGAAAACTGCCTCCTGAAAGCCAGCCGCATGGCACCATTTTCCCTACAGCCACAGCCACCTCCAAGTGGAACACTAATGACCTGCTCGTCCCTAAACTTTTACACCAAGATGAATTACTGGTCAAAATACTGAAACTAAAAACACTTCAAAATAATTCCTAAAAGTTACAAGGCAAGAACCCCACATAATGAAACACATTCCAAAGATACCTTAGAACATTTAACTCTTTCCTTGGTGAGACTGTGGGGAGAGAGAACAACCAGAGAGGCACAGAAAATGCAAAGGTAAAAGATGAAAAGGAAGACCAAAAGTTGTAAAATCTCAGTTCCTAGTTTTCATTAAAAGCACGACACACACCATGGGCACCAGATGTCTTTAAAAGTCTAAACAAAGGAGATGGCCCCTTGAGACCTCTTCCAGGCCATAAACTCCTTTAGGATCGGCCATTGTAAAACTATTGTAAAACTAAGTTGCATCATTTATGAACGCGGGCATCTGTGTGAACATGATTTTTCATTTTAGTGTAAGATATGTGAGAATAAGAAAGAATATTTAACACTATCATGATGCAAAGAACTAGGCAAAAATAATTAAGCATATTAAAAATCTTCAAACTCTAAGGGAAATATTTAGTGCGTTTACAATAAAGTCAGTCACTTCCTGAACTCAGTTCAATTAGAAGTGAAAGACCTGTGGGAAATTTATGGTAATTACCACCCACTCAAACCTTTGTGAATAATTATTTAAAATCTGGAACTCTTTATTAAGTAGAAACAGCTACTGAGGGGGATAAAGGCACCCAGCGCACAGTGACTGGTACCCACTGTTCATCTGCCACTGAGGGTATGTGTGCCCACACCCTTCCTATACATCAAGATTAACCACATAGAGTACCTTTTAGATACAAGAAACCAAACCAACACATGACCACAATTACACCATAAGACTTAAAAGTGAAAAATTTAGGCTGGTCAGTGGCGTTACACTGTTGTGGGATACTTGTACACTATGTGAAGATATGTCACTGTGATTAATAAAGAGCTGAATGGCCAACAGCTAGGCAGGAAGAGGTTAGACGGGACTTCCAGGGACAGAGAAGATGTGGGGGGGGGATAGAAAGGTGGAGCCGTCACCAGATATGGAGAGAAAACAGGAGTTGTGAGATGGAAGAGATACAATACCATGTGGCAGCGTGTAAATTAATATAAAAGGGTTAATTTAAATTACAGCCTAAGATAAAGGCTGAGCTTTCATAATTAATAAGAAGTTTCCATATTGTTATTTAGAAACTGCCACCACACCCTCCCACCAAAAAAAAAAATCCAACTACAGTGTACACTTTTAATCCCAGCACTCAGGAAGCAAAGGCAGGAGGATCTCTGAGTTTGAGGTCAGCCTGGTCTACAGAGCAAGTTCCAGGACAGTCAGGGCTACAAAGAGAAACCCTATCAAAAAACAAAACAAAAAAACCCACAAACAAAAACAAAAAGATCCACTTACAAATGGAACTAGAACATATCTCTTAGCTGCATACAAGCCAACACACACTGATCCTTTTATTACTGCCTTACTTGGAAAGAGACAAATTAAAGGCAAGGAGGACACTTCACTGTCCTGGGAGGTGGACTTACATTTTCTGGTTCAACACCAATGTCTTCACAGAATTTCTCCATGCCTTCAGGACCTACCACATCGTCAGTTCCTGTGGGGAATGCAGTGTCACAGAAATTAAATTGGGTACAGTGTCAAATACAACGGAAGAATCAAAGGCCTTAACTAACTCCTTCAGGAGTACATACTGAACAATATTTGATTAAACCCTTAAGGGTTAAGTCTTTAAGGGTTCATTTTATACCTTCATTTGAATCATCATCATGCTCCAACCTTTGGATAAGGCAGTCAGTTCTATCTGAGGTCAAGGCTATTCCAACAACTTCCTTTTAAAGAATCTAAAAAACTCTACATTCTTACTTGGCAATGATATCTTTAATACACATGTAAAACATTTTAGGATTATCACAAAGAATCACATACCAGTCTCTATAAAATAAAAAAAAAAATAACATTAAATCTTTTTTACATAGAAAAAAAGTCCCACATCTCTAAATTCAACCAATTATAAAGTATTGAAAAGAACTGTCTACACTAAATTTATACTGATCTTTCTCCTTGCCACTAAGTAGGACATAATATCTA
Organism: Cricetiscus sungorus; assembly: GCA_030556225.1. Classification (NCBI taxonomy): domain Eukaryota; kingdom Metazoa; phylum Chordata; class Mammalia; order Rodentia; family Cricetidae; genus Cricetiscus; species Cricetiscus sungorus. Next base: position 25,287,771 of record JANBXA010000734.1, read on the forward strand.
CTGACACAGCATATACATTATATTGTATATTTAGTATTAAAAATAAAATCTAGAAAAGATTTAAAAGTAGGCAGGAGATTTTTCATAGGTCATATGATCCAAGGACTAACTCATGTGACATTAGAGACTTAAGCACTGTGGAATCCGGTCCCTTCCAGTTCTAGAATCAGTGCCCACCATGTATTATGAGACATCATCTGTAATTGTGTTCTCTTTTTATGATTATGTGTGTGCGCGCACACATGCTTGTGTCTCCTCAGAGGCCCAAAGAGGGCATAGGATCTACTTGAGATGCAGTTAATAGGTAGCTGTGAGTAGCATAAATGGGTGCTAAGAATTAAACTTTGTGCCCTGGAAACTCAGTCTACCTCTTCAGCCAGATTTTAACCTTGACATAAACTGTTGAGATATGAAACCTGAGTTTGCATATGTGTTAATTAACTAAAAATAGCTTTGGGTCAGAAGGCTCCATTAGCAACTAGTTGACACAAAATAACCACAGAGCACCAGAGGGCATCTGGAAGAGATAGAGAGACACAGGAAGCAGGACTGAGTTTGGAAGGGCTTAGTTTTTTGTGGTTTGGCTAAGTGGATGTCAGCAAGGAGAGAGGGTTAGCAAGCCTCTATGAGCTCACAGGTTTTCACCCCAACCTTTGAATCTCGAGTCTTATTTATAATGAGAAAGATTTAGTTAAAGCTACCTTTAGTGGCAGCGACAGGGTGAGTGCCTGTGGGAACAGAATTCTCACCAGGCTTCATGCCAGGCCCCTGCTAGAGAAACAAGCTGGTAACTGCAGAGTTGGAATTGCTGGCTGAGATGGCAGTAGATTATGTCACAGCCACTGTGCTGGAGTTAAAACAATAATATACCACTTACCTACCCCCCAGTTCTAGTTCTGTTTCTACCCGGGGATTGCCCATGTCTCCAGTTCATGTTTGCTCTTTAACTACTGAAATTTGCTCTTTTGTATACCTATCTTTCCCCTTAAATTCTTGCTAAAGTCAACCCCACTAACTGTCCAATCTAAGGGACACTTTCCATCCTTATTTTATTTGCGCTCTGGAGGTTTGAAGCAATTCTTTTTAAGAAACTCTCCTCCCATGGCTTCCAGTAATTTCTTTGCATGTGGTTTTCCTCCTTTTAATCCCCCTTTGGCTTCTCTGTGGATTCTTTTGCCCATTAAAATGAATGTGTAGAAGTCAACCTCAACTTCTAGTCTTTAGAGTAGTGGTTCTCAACCTGTGGGTCGCTACCTCTTTGTCAAACCTCTGTCTCCAAGAATATTTGCATTATGATTCATAACAGTAGCAAAATTATAGTCATGAAGTATCAGTGAAAACTTTATGGTTGGGGGTCACCACAGCATGAGGAGCTGGATTAAAGGGTGGCAGCATTAGGAAGGTTAGGAATAGCTCTTTAGACTCTCGTCCAAAATTTCCAAGCACTGAAAGTTTTCAGCTACTGTCCACCTCTCATCCCAACCATGGGCAGCACCACATGACCACCCACTCTGGCTCCACACCTGTAACTAGATAAGCCTTCTCCCCCAAGTCCAAACAATACTGCTGCATTTCACTCTGCAGCAGCACCCAGAGACATCTGGCCTCTCCGTGCCAAGCCTACACACCTAGAAACAAGCCTGGGAGTCCCGCTCCCTTCTCCCTCACTAGCCTACCTTCTCAGTGTTACTTGATGGCACCCCTCCTGCACAGCCCTGCTTCAGGCTCCATTTGCTGAGACCCCCTCACCCAACCTGCACACAGCCACTAAGAGATCCCCCCCCCCAAGTATATATCCTATACTGGCTTAGAACTCCAGTGGTTCTTATTTCCTAAAGTTCACATCTCTAGAGTTAGCACACACACACACACACACACACACACACACACACACACACACACAACATTTTAGCTTTTTAGCTTTGTATCTTCCAACTGCAAATAACACGTGTCAGAAACACTGTCACTGAATGAATAAATATAAGGCAGCCAGAGATACAACTTAATGGCAGAACATTTGCCTAGCATGTGCAATTCCTTTTAGCATGCATGCACACGCACTCACAAACACACATGTGCATATGTACATACACACACACACATGCCCTAATACATGGGCAACATGATGGTCCAAGCCAGTAATCTCAGCATTCAGAGAGTAGTCTGGAAGATCAGGAACCCAAGGTCAGCTATACAGTCAAAATGAGGTACTGTGAGACCTTTCCTTAAAAACCAATAAGAATATATTAGGCGTGGCTTCACTATATACTACATATGCCAGAAGCCGTTGTGCACTTTGTGTCTCAGCCTGCCCTCCCTCTCATTCCCTTTCTTATCCTTCAACCAGTGAGAGTGAAACCAAACAATCCCCCCCACCCCCCGACTCCACCTGCAGGCCACATTAACCATGTTCATCACAACTCCAAGCAATGCTGGGATTGGTTTTCTCCACTCAGCACACTGCATTCAAAGGTGCCAGCCATCTTCCCCAAAAGCTCAAGAGCAAGACTTATTTATTCTTCCTACAACCTCAGCACTAACCTGGTTAGCAAGCGTTTACTCAATGAGTGAAGTCAAAGAGGGGAATCCCTGCAGAATCTCCTTTTGTGTCTGGATCCAATAAGCCACTGAATCAAGCAGAATCTATAATCTTTCTATGTCTGTTTCATCAAGTAACGTTGATCAGACAAGTCATAGAATATACATGGTGGCAGTGCTTGGGATGCAAAAGGGACAGGGGCTGCTCAGTCCTGCACCCAGCCAGGTAGAAGAGCAGAGCAGTTTCAATGGAGTAATGACTAAGCCACGGGAAAAGCACAGTGCTTCTTCTCCAAGAATGAACCTGAGCATCCAAGGAAGTACCTACTGTAAAGGCCTATGTCACTTTCTGCCCAAGCTCAGCCCCTTCCTCACAATCTCAACAAAGGAAAACATTTGCTCTGTGTTGCCATCTTCTCTTTATTCACAAATGTTCTATGTTTTAAGAACAACAACAGATGCTCTGTTCACCATAGTCAACTGCCATCTCTTTCTGGGATCTTTTCTTCTTCTTCTTTTTTTTTAAATTACATTTACTCATTTGTTTTACATCCTGACAGCAGTTTCCATGTCTCCTCTCCTCCCATTCCCTCCCCTACCTCTGCCCTCCCAGCCCTGAACCCACTCCTCTGTGTCTGTTCAGAGAGGAGTAGGCTTCCCATGGTGTCAACAAAGCATGACATCAAGTTCAGCTTCTCCCCTCATAGTCAGGCTTGCTAAGGTGACCCAATATGAGGAACAGGTTCCCAAAAGCCTGACAGAGTGTCAGGGACAGGTCCTGCTCCCACAGCTACAAGTCCCACAAGTATACCAACTATGCCAAGCTATACAATTGTCTCACATATGTAGAGGGCCTAGGTTGGCCCCATTTGGGCTTCCTGGCTGTTGGTTCTGTGTCTGTGAGCTCCTATGAGCCCTTCTATAGATCTAGCTGCACCAATTTTGGGCACATACCCAAAGGATACACACTTACACCACAAGGACACTTGCTCAACTATGTTCATAGACAGAACCTGGAAACAACCTAAATGGCCCTCAGCCAAAGAATGAATAAATAAAATGTGTTTCATTTACACACTGGAGTATTACTTAGCTGTTAAAAACACAATGATATCAGGAAATTTTAAGGCCAATGGATGGAACTAGAAAAAAAAATCCTGAGTGAGGCAACTCAGACGCAGAAAGACAGGCATGGTATGTACTCACTCATAAGTGGATATTAGCTGTAATGTGAGGGTTAACTATGCTACAATCAATCCACAGAGAGGCTAGGTAACAAGGAGGGCCCAAAGACAATGTATGGATTTCCCTGAGAAGAGGAAATAGAAGTGATTTCCTGGGTAGACTGGGGGCGAGTGAAGATGGGAACATGAGGGATCAAGTTGTGGGTGGGATAGAGGGGGAGAGTTATGAGAAGTGTCAAGGTCAGGTAGAAACCTAATGCAAGGAAAACTGCCATGAATCTACAAGGATGTCCCATGTCAAGACTCTTGTGATCATCTTTTTTAATGTTTTTTTTTTTCTATATTTTACCTTGGCCATGAGAGAAGTCAAAAGTTTAGCTAATTTTGGGGAAGAGATATGGTTATACATTAATATATAGTGCAAATATCATTTAACCATGAAGATAAAAATGTTTAAAAATCAGATTCACCCTCTGCCTTCTCAACTCCCTAGAGATCAGCATTCATTAAAGCACTGAAGTACCCTTCCCAAATAAGGCCTTCTCAAAAGTGTATATGTATGGAATATATACATACTGACATCACATTTCTACCTTTGTTCAGGAAACTATCTTTGGGCATCCAGCAATACCATACATAATTGACCACCATTTCCAAAGCCTTTGCTGAAGAATCACTTACCTATCCTTTCCAATATTTTATCCATCTCTTTTTTCTTATAAAAGCGCTGGCTAGTAACCTCCAAGCAATGGCAAATAAGAACACTGAAAATGAGCAAGCTTGTCACTTGCAAATCAAATGGGAAGACATTAATGAGAAGGTGCTGACATACCTGCAGCTCAGGCTCGAGTGCGCATGTCCACATGTGTGCACTCCCATAACATTAACACACTTACATGATAACATATTCAGGTATAAAAGATACAAAGTGAAAGGTGGAAGCTGTGCCTCCCTCTCCTTACAGTCAAGTAACAGTTTGGTTATAGTTTGATGTTTTGTTTCTTTTGGGGCATAGTTTTGTTTTATTTTCATGGTTTTGGAAGGTTTTATTGTTCTACTGAGTCTTTGATTTTTGAGAAAGAGCTTAAAGTTGGTGGGTAGGGATGGGGAGAGGATCTGGAAGGATTTGGGGGAGGGGGAGAATATGATCAAAATCTATTTAAATTTTTACAAATTGCCTCTTAAATAATAAAAACTATAATAAAATATAGTTTGGAATTATACAAAACAAAAGGAAAGAGCCCAAGAAAGGACACAAGAAATAGATTCCCACTCATTCGCAGAGTCAGGAATCCCATAAAAACACAGAACTGAAAGTCCTAACATACACACAAAGGATGTGGTATGGACCGGTGGGGGCCCTGTGCATGCTGCTTCAGTCTCTGTGAGCTCACATGAGCTTTGATCGTGCCGGGTTTTCTTGGTGTCCTCCATTCCCTCTGCTTCCTCTTCCTCAGGGTTCCCTGAGTCCTGAGGTGAGAGATTTCATAGAGACCTCCTGTTTAAGGCTAAATGTCCTATGTTCCTCACTTTCTGCATAGTGTCTGGCTGTGGGTCTCTGCATTTCTCCCCATCTGCCTCATGAGGAATCTTCTCTGATGATGACTGAGCAAGGTACTCATCTGTGACTATAGCAGAATATCATTAGGAGTCATTTTATTGTTCCGTGTGTGTGTGTGTGTGTGTGTGTGTGTGTGTGTGTGTGTTGTGTGTGCACGCGCGCGCATGCGTGCGTGCGTGCGTGCGTGCGTGTATGTATGTATGTATGTATGTATGTATGTATGTATGTATGTATGACAGTAGCATTTGGTTTTACCCTACGCATCTAGTCTCAAGTTCTTGGTCATAGTAAGCAGTGTTGGGTATGCATTCCACCTCTTGGAGTGGACCTTAAGTCCAATCAGACACTAACTGGTTATCCCCACAAGCGTTGTGCCACCATTGCCCTATATCTTTCATAATTATCAAGAGTGTTTGAGGCCGGGGTAGGTGTGTGGCTTTTCTCTCTTGGTAGCGTGCAGTGTACCTTCCTATACCAAAAAACGCTGGAACGTACGGGTGATGGCTCCAGCTCCACTTTTCCATGTTCAATGTGTAGGTGTTGCCTTCAGCAATGGGGCCTTGTTGTCAGTCTTCAAGTCTTGCAACAGTCTGAGCTGTCTGGGGATTTCCATGGGACCCCTTTGGCCACCAACTCAGCTAGATGTAATCTAATCACTGGACTGGAAGCTTCATTCAGTGACATGAGATAGCCAGCTGGGGCTTTGATCCCTTCCATTATTTGACAACTTTATCATACACATATGTGTTTTAGGAAGCTTCTACTGTGTAAGGTTTCCATGCAAACCGTCAAATGGCCCTAACTTTAGCTGTTCCTCCCCGTATTCCCTCCTAGCTCATTGGGAGTGGTGCCACCCTGGGCAGGTGGCCCTGGGTGCTATAAGAAAGCAGTCTGAACAAGCTATACTCCATGGCCTCTGCATCAGTCCCTGCTTTCAGGTTCTTGGCCTTGAGTGCCTGTCCTGACTTGCAGCCTGAAAGTTTAAAGCTCCTCCCCAAGTTGCTTTCAGTCATGGTGTGTATCAAATGAAATAAAAACCCTAAGAGAGGGATTTTAGTTATATTTTAGAATAAACCTATCAACTTAGCTCTAGAGTAAGGTAGAAACTTTTGCCAAGCAAGTTTATGCCAAGAATATGCCATTGCAGGGTGTCTAAAAGCGGAGCTTGAGGGAGACTTCCAATAACAAATGTGTCTGTATTTCTAGTAATGAGCTGTGTGTATCCCTGGCTCACGAGGTGGGAGCAGAAGGTAAACGGGGAAAGGCAGATTGTGAGGAAAGACAAAAGTTAAGTGATGTTCCTACTCCTTGCCCCTTTAAACAGAGCCTCTAACTACACACATCTAACTTTTTCCTGATACCCCAAGACCATCACACTGAAGTTCGCATAACCATAGTAGGACACACAACTGCAGCAAAGGCTCTCCTTAGGTCTATTTGGTAATTTTCAACACATCTTCAAAAAAAAAAAAAAAACTTTAGCATTTTTATAAATGTCCATGTCTTATGTTACCATCTTTCTGGTCTCTAATCCCACTTTCACAGACCAAAAAACAACTACTACAGAACTTATCTCTAAATAGCCTAAGGGCTTACCGTCATGGCCTACAGAAATAACATGACCTATATATGCGAGCTATAATGAAGGACTGCTTAAAACAAAAACAAAAGCCCGTGTTAACCCCAACTTATTTCACATTGACTGTAGAAATTAGAAAGCACCTGAGAGATCGTTAGTGCAAAATTGGCTATTTTCATTTTAATGAAAAGGTTAGCATTTCCATTTTCAGATGGGATTGAAACTAAACACTGCTTCACCCCTGACCAATCCTATTTCGACTAACAGAAAATGGTTCCCAATTAGAATGAGGAATATACCTACAACCAGACACCAGGAAGAATAAGTCCCAGAGGAAAGGATTTATTCACCAAACTTCTGAAATCAGTAACTGAGTTCACACTGGCTTGGAAAGGTGAGAAACTCCACCTTAGCATGAATAAAACCCTACTGGCTTTGGGCTGTGGGTACTGAGGAGCAACAGTAGACTGGGGGTTCTGGAAAGGACTACAGATCTGCCCACTAGAACCGACATACCCAGGCCCTGCCATGCCTGCCTTCACTGCAGGTTAAAGGGCAGAGTCAGCTTTGTCCTCAGCTCACACCAGCACACTTGCTCTTAGGCCATCCTCCTGGCCTCCTCCTACAGACGTCCTAGAGCACACCGAAGGCCACCCTGGTGCCTCTCACAGTCTGTGTCTGACCTGCACTTCCAACTTCCAGTTCATGTACCTGAGACTGGGCTCTCTGTCGTCCCCAATCTGAAGCCATTTCCAACTGATAAGGTACACAAGAAGAAAAGGCTAGAAATGGGACTGAGAGGGCTAAGGGACTATCAACACGTAAACCCATCCACACAGACTCTGCAAAAATAAGTGACTACAGTAACCCATCAGGGACCCCAAGGAACCTAAACAATGTAGCTTTATTTTTATTTCCAAAATGTCCCCTGTACAGTCAAAGAAAAGCAGGCAAGAAGGCAATTCCATCTTGCCTTCTTAAAAAACAAAACACTAAAAATCAGACTTTTGCATTTGCTTTAAAAAAAAAAATATGTGCGCACATGCACGCACACACGCACGCACGCGCGCGCGCACACACACACACACACACACACACATGAAAATAACTGTGCTACTATGCTAGACTTTGTTTAAATTTCCATAATTTTATAATGTATTTTCATAGAAATAAATGTGAATCAATATAGGCAATCAAGAGATCTTCCTGATGTAATAAGAATGTAGAACACCTCTTCATCCACTCAGCCCTTTTCTGAGCCTGTAGAAACTGTCAATCACGTTTACATCAGATTTTTACATCAAATTAAGCATGTCTTCTTCAAAGACTCCTACTGTAATGGAGCTTGAAAACAGATACATCCCAACCCCAAAAGTGCTTGTACCAGTGCCCTGCACACCAAATCCAGCTGAACTATGGAAGGAGAATTCACTGGAAGTACAGGCATACGTCACAAAACCTCTGCTCTCAGGTGAAAAGGAAGAGTTGGGTCTGTATCCTTTCCAATGACCCCCTCCCCCCCTCCCCCCACCCCCACGCTCCATGCTTCACACTCATGCCCAAAATAACGATGCTCTTCTCTCAGGCACACCTGCAAACCCAGTAGAAAATGGTCCCCTGGGCCAGTCTTTGTGGTGAGAGGGGCAAGACTCAGATTAGAACAAAGGGGAAAGTCAAATCCTAAATTTTATACTCAAAGTTGCACAAAGCGAGTTATCGCCAAAGTCCTGTGGCAGTGCAGTGCCCTGTGGAAGGCCGGAAGGTTGCTAACACAATTCAGGGTCCCCCAACCCAGATTCCATGGCCAGCAAATACCAGTCTAGAAGCAAACCCATGACACGAGAATGGGTGATGGCTCTTGTGACAGTCAAGGTGATTGTACTAAAGTCCAACAGTCAAGTTGAAAAGGCCTGAACTATGGCGAGGAAGGTGAAAGGTCAAAAACCTACAGCCGGCACTGTCCCCACCCTTCCTCTCCCGGCTGTCAGTACCAGGCAGTGACCACAAGGCACGGATGACCTTTCAAAACAGAGACACTCAATGCAAGGAAACCCCACTGCACCACGATGAAGTTCAAACCAGCAAAGCTTACTTAACTTCGACACTTAAACCAAGTAACTGCCCGTTCTCGGGATTCTAACTAGGTTTCTTAGCAATCTGAAGGCTTGCTCCCAAGCGTATGTCATCTTTGTCAGTTCCCTTCCAATGTTATGAATTCTTGGGCTTAGCTGCTGGCTATAAATAGGACATTTAGTGATGGCTCCAACTACATCCCTTTCTTCAGCTCTGCCTCTATGCTTCCCCCCAGTGCTCCTCCCCCATACACACACACAGACACATACACAATCTTAAAGTCCATGCTTTACAATTCTATAATCTCCTCTAAAATGCCTCTGATTTTCCTAAGGATCGGGTTTTCGTGACACAGGTCATTACCTACCTGCGTATTCATAAAACCACTCCAGGCACCGCTTACTGGAGAAGGCCTCTTCTTCGGTCTTTATTCTAGTTGACTCATATTTCCTATACATGCTACAAATTGAAAAAGCAGTTTTATGTTACTTAAGACACTGAGTTCAGGCAGCGGGTTACTTTTCACTTTGGCATAAACCAGACGTCTACTCAACTGGTGTTTTAACGTCTACTCAACCTGTGTTTTAAATGCATTTTAAAACTTTTGCTCTCCCTGCATTTTCAAGCATAAGCAGTTTCATAACTAGTGCTGAGATAGAGCCATATCTTATAACTAAACAGTAAGGAATTTCAACTATCTTATCAATATCAGTAAGAATTAAATATATTAGCTACTTGATAAACTTGCCTCGCTATCTAGAATTCACTATAGAAAAATTCTGAGTAAAACCTGTTAGGAAAGGCGTTCATAATAACCCTTAAAAAAAACACTAATTACTCCTCTCTGCCCATTAAATTCTCCTGACTTCTGTGTCATGAGAGTTGGATTAAGCCCAGGTACAGGCTAAGGAGGAATTTGTCAGTAGTAAGCTAGGCCAGAAGACATTAAGCAAATAAAGAGAAATGTCAACTCATGTGCAAGCTTCCAGAACAAAAGTAATCCAGGTGCACCCCTGAAAGAAGTGTCTTGGGGGAGAAAGACGCTCCCTGGCCCCTGGTAAGCCTGCAGGTCGGCCTGAGCTGGAGACCTGGATTTCAGGCAGAGACGCCATCTGCAACTCAAGAGTCCCTCATCTTGTGACAGGCCTGAGGGAGGCTTCCCACGTGGAACAGACTGGGGCAAGAGCTTCAACAGTGACTTGGCTAGAGGACAGAGGACGTGTATATATTTTAACCCATCGCATACATCCAGATGTGTTAATATTCATGGATATAATTCTTATTTATATAAAGATCATAGACAATTCTCCATTTTAGTACACTTATTCATGAACATTTATTTGTGACCTAGACAGTGACTGATTACCAGGCGCACACTTCTGATAGAAATTCTGGCAGACCATTGCTAGAACATCCATCATACTGGAAGGTATTAAGTTACTGAAACTACAAACCCCAAGTTTTCCTTCTCCTACATAAATGCAGTGGATACTAGCCAAAGGTTCAAAGGGGCTGAGCATTCCTATCTTAGCTCCAAGCCTGTAATCCATCAATAAACTTGTAGTTCTCCCATATGGCAACGCAAGGGAATAATTCCCTAAAAATAAAACTTGCTTAAGACCATACAATGGAAAAAATAATGCTGCAGCTAGAAGAAACAAAATATTGGTGTACATTATCATACAGATGAGCCTCAAAAGCATTATGCTAACTATAAGGAGTGAAACACAGAAGACCATTTAGACAAGATGTCATAAAGGCAAATACAGTACTAGAGTGGTTGCCTGGGGCTGGGAGTGACTGACTGGGATGGTGGGAATGTTCCAACACTGAGCTGTAGAGACAGCTTATCCAACTCAAAAAACAAGCCAAATTACAACTTTATGGTATGTAAATAAAGTTACTAAAAGGCCAAGAATCAAACTCAAAGACTTCACCTGAACTGCCAGCTTTTAAGCTGGCCTTTTCATAGTCCATTAGTATCATACCAAGTTATACTGAAAAAAAAAAAAAGAAAGAAAAAAATTGCAATACAGAATGCCACACGAATGTTGGAATTCATGAGTTCCCTGATGCAAGGTACTTAGCTACACAAAATTGAAAGCCACTGGCCAGAAGACAGCTGGTGATTATTGTAGAAATCACTCTCTCCTAGAAAACATTTTCTGCTGAGATATTAACTGTGGCATTACTTTCATTTTTGCTGTCTGCCTCTGCTCCTCCAACTGAGTTGTAACAAATGAAGCATCGCAGCAAGAAAGAAACAAAAATCGTCTGAGCCCCTCCATTTAAAGACAGGATGCTGCCCACAGATGAAATGGCCCACACAATGGGAACCGGGAAAGATTAAAAAGTAAGAAACTAGACACTTGTCATGTGACAAAAGAAAAAGTTACTTATTAGGACAAAGGCAAGACAATAACGATGTCTAAGAAGAACATTTACTAGTCCTTTGGCTTCACCATAATTAACATGTGACTTGTCTGGGTATGATTTAAGTAGCCTTGTTTTTCCACTTTTATTAAATGCTCAGCTGTATGAGAAGAAACTTGGACTGGCTGATACTCTGGGTGGGCAAGGACACTCAGACCAGCTGCCTTGCTCTGGTCCTGTGTCTGCAGCTGGTGAGACCCTCTCCAGAGGACAGACACCCACTCTGACACGCTTTCCCAGGTTCTGCCAGCCAGACATCAGTGGAAAGAAGCTGATGCCACACCAGTTTCAGAGAATCAATTGATTAAGATAAAACTAAAGGCCTTTAATCCCATTACTCTGGATACAGAGGCAGGCGAATCTCTGTGATGTGAGTTCGAGGTCAGCCTGGTCTTTAGATCAAGTTTCAGGACAGCCAGGGCTATACAGAGAAACCCTGTCTCCAAAAAAAAAAAAAAAAAAAAAAAAAACCCAAAAAAATAACATTAATTTCTATTTTTAAGTTCTACAAATCAAGACATAAAATTAGCATAATAAAATAATTACACTTGTTGTAAGAATCACCCAAAGAAGCAAAGAGTATTTCAGCCAGCATTTGCATTCAACAAAGCCCCTCAGGGCAGGAGGCAGACCTGTACACCTCCACTCGAGTGCCCTTGACCTGGGTTGATGGCCTCTGCACTCTACCTGTCATGCCTGCTTTTCTTGGCAGATAAGTCATCTCCAGAGGCAGGTCTTCTCTTTTTCCTTGGTGGCATCACTTTACTAAAGCAGTCCGAAGAACTGCAGGACCGCAGGCTTCCTACGGAACAAAGCCGGATGACACAAAATTAAGGCACAGCACACACTGACTTCCAAACAGTGTCACTGCTTGTAACTAACCCCGTGGCCTGCCCACCAAGTGAAGTGGTTAGATGTTATCAGTCAACACCATTACAGAGAGAAAATGAGTTTTAGTTCCTCTTTGAGGAAATGTTATATCAAGAAATAAACCATGCTATTACACGAGTGAACAGTCGCCACCACCCCAAATCGCAACAGAAATAGAAGTGAGCATTACTGAGATCATGATCATGGAAATCACCGAGATGCCCTGCTGCTTACATGTCAACACTCCTTCAGGACAAACTGTGTTGCCGTCACATACACACACTTCATGAGGCAAGCAGAATAAGCAGTAACCCTGCCTAAATGTGCACAAGTACACCAGTCCTAATACAGGCCTCAAGGGATGTTGCGGGGGTGAGGGGGGTGGGGGGTGGGGGGGTATGGGGTACTGGGAGCATGGGCAGAAGTCTGACTTCAAAACATAAGTCTCATAGTAATTGTTCCCTGTTTCTGCCACTTACAAATGACCACTGCCTCCACACAGGGCTTCAGGAAGTGTAACTCCTGAAGTGTAGCTCAGAAAAGGATATGAGAATCTAACAATATTCAGCAACATTGGAGATGTATGCATGCACACACACACACACACACACACACACACACAGGTCCTGTTTTTAACCCTTGCATACACTCACTCAGTTAAGCTAACGAAAAGGACTCCAAAGGCAGGCACCATTGCCTCAGCAGAGAAGGAAGGAGGGAAATGAGGTAGATGGTAAAACCAGGATCCACATCTGGGCAGTCTGTCTTAAACCATAATTAGAAGGTATTAAATACCCCATTTGGGCTCGAGTGCCACCAGACAAGCCATTTCATTCTCACAAGAACCCTGCATGATAGGCAATGGCAATTCTCTACATAACAGCTGGGAGGAACCACTGGGTGACATCCCAAGGTCTCTAAAATGACTGCACATCATTCCTCCATTCCTCCTTCCTCAACCCACAGTGGAAAGGCTGGGGACAGCCATGCTAGAAGCATGCTAGGCAATCCACATTCAGGGGACACTCAGCTCTTCAGCTAACACTGCAGTCTGGGCAATTGCTAACCTATTTTAGGCCTCTTATTCATTCATCATTTGAAGAATGGGAAAAGTTCTCTCTCTTTTGCCCTCCCACAATTCTCTTGAGAATAAACATCCACTCAACACTTGATGACACACATTGTGTGTGTGTTTTTGCAGCTGAAGGATAGGGAAACTGGTGGTCAGCGGCAAAGGCAGTTCTCAGCCACGGTCAACCTCAAACTCTATAACCCATAACCCTAGGGAGTACGGCCATTAAAGGGCCTAAGAAAGGAAGGTGTCGACCTCGATGATGTTCCAGAAGTCAGAGGAGAGTCTGGAGTGCGGAGAGTGGCTCCATGGACATAAACGGCCCACTGTGTGAGGGACAAAGGCTCAGGCTACATTTGGCACAGAGCTAGGATGATGAATTGAGGCCAGATCACAGTCAAGTGGGAGGCATGAGAGGCAAGGCAAGAGTGGTCAGCAGCCAGTCACAATCTGCTGAGAGCAATGGTGAGCTGGGACCAAATCCCCCACTTTTAGGCTTCTGCCATTCTGCTACATTTCCTAGGTGATATGATTTCAGGGTCTCCCAAACGGACTCATGCCCAGAGCCAGGACTGAACAGCCCCTGGGTGTCAGAGCCTGCTTGTTCTCAGTCCAGAACCTGATATTCAACAGGGTTAGGTAGATCATACCCAGCAACCTGGCCTGGAGCCTAACTGTTCAAGAGTGGAAGGTTCCTCAGAGATACAAAGCTCTCTCTGCCTCTCACAACAGCAGCTGAGAAGAGGAAAAGAGCCTGGGGTAGTGCCTACCACCCCCACACTCGTTCACCTTCCTTACAGAGAAGTGTCCTGGTCACAAACCACACCACAGCGTACTCAAAGGTTTAAACACTGCAGCGACCTAAGCTCCTGTACACTATCAGCACGGAGGATGATGTTATCCTTACTTCCGGATGCCTCGGGTAGGCAGCAGAAGGAAAATGTTGGCAGCGCCTGAAACAGTGTCCAGAGCTGGGAGCATGCCTGACACTGCAAGTGGGATTCCACCACCCTGGATACAGACACACAAGAGGGACAGACAGTTCCTTCCAAGAGCATCTGGTCTGGCAGCAGCCTTTCCCTCCCACGATATTTACAGAATACAGGAAAATGCACTTATCTTCTCAGTCCACAAGAAATGAGCACTTGAAAATAATATCTCCTCCAATAAAACGTAATTCACTGGCTCCTTTAGCACTGGCTTCTTTAGAAACAGCAGCACAATGTCTGCTTTCACCGATCCTACTCACCAACAGTCGTGCATCTTGGGTAAGCACAAAAACACCTTACGTCAACTAATTTTCCTACCAAGGAATGCTTTCTACTATAAGTTTCATGTATCATTATCTCATATCTGCGTAAACCTTACTCATACCCTCAAGTTTGGAGCCTTACTTAAAACTTCTCTTCTAGCTGAGAGACATGACTTTCTTTTCGATCTCTCTGCTCTGAGTATCGGCACGGTAACTGTTACTGGCCACTTTTCACAGATAAGTCACGTCTATGCATCTCTCTGAGAACCACAACTCTGCCCCTGCATAGCTGTTTCACATGCTGTGGGGATGACACAGACCCAGAAAGAACTCTCCAGGCCTCAGGAAAAGCAAGGTTTTGTACATTTACTTAATAGAACAATTTCCCAACAAGACCCAAGTCTACAACATACACGGGTTCTGCTACACACCTGCTTCCCACCTTCTCTGCTCCTTCTCTTCCTTCTCTTGCTTGGTAGATCACAACCAAGAGAACCTGCTAGGACATTTGAGAGTGCACATACATGTGTGCATCTTGGGCAGGAGTGGTCAGTCTGCAATCACAACACTCAGGAGGCTAAGACAGAAAGGTTGCAAGTTCAAGCCCAACACTGACTACTTACATGAGTTCAAGGCCAATTTGAGTTAAAGAACAAGACAGCAACAACAAAAAACACAGGTAAGACTCAAATCTATAGTCCCTGTTCAGTTATACTGATTTCACTGACAGAGCAGACTGACAGCTGAGGAACCTGCAGAGGACCAAACTAGGCTCTCTGAATGTGGGTGACAGCTGTGTGGCTTGGGAAGTCTGTGGAGCCACTGGCAATGGGACCAGGATTTATCCCTAGTACCTGACATGGCATTTTGGAGCCCATTCTCTTTGGAGAGATACCTTGCTCAGCCTAGATATAGGGGGGGGAGAGCCTTGATTCTGCCTCAAAGAGATGTGCCAAACTTCATTGATTCCCCATGGGAAGCCTTGCCTTCTCTGAGGAAGGGGTGGAGGAGAAAGTAGAAGAAGCAGGAGGAAGGGAGGGAATGGGAACTGGGATTTGTAAGTAAAATAAGAAAAAATTGCTTTAAAATAAAAAATATTATTAAAAGAAAAAAGATACATCTTTGTGGTTTCCTGTTGGGTTCACTTGTGTGTATATATATATACACATATAGCAAATATAATAATTTATGATAGTAAAAAGATACTTTATTGAGTTCCTTAGACAATTAAGTATTTACTGAATGAGTTCCTAAAGTATGCATTTAAAATCAGACCACTTCCAGACATCTGAAACACCTATAATTAGATAATGCACCATCATCTCTAATTTATCTCCTCATTCATCAGCAAAACTGACTTCATGCTTACTGGCAATAGAATGCTTCTTTAAAAAAAGAAAAAAATTTAAATCTAAATGAGTGTTCTACAAAATTTTTATTGATTTATCTCAATAAATTTAGGTTCTAAAGCTTCAATACATACTTCATCTCAACTTATATCTTCACAGGGGAAAAAAAAAGTAGATAAAAAATCAAGAACTCCAATGAGCCCATTTGCATCACAAAATGAGCTACAACCCACCAGACATTTTAGGTGGGGGGATTCAAGGCCACAGCTTTACCACACCACAGTCACAGAGCACTTCTTTTCCTCACAGCAGGGACTGTCCACCTCATACAAGCCAGGCAAATGTGCTACTGCTGACCAGCACCCCAGCCCTTAAGCTTCCCACACAGCTCAAGCTGGCCTTGAACCCTCTATCCTTCAGCCTCAGCCTCCAGAAGGCTGACACTATAGACACAAGTTCCTTCTAAATGCTATGGCATTAAAATAATCATTAAAGAGATAATGAAAATAAAACTTAGGGCCAGCAAGATGGTGCATCCAGTAAAGGGATTTGTCAAGAAAACTTGACAACCTGAGTCTGATTCCCCAGAATCCACATAAAGGTGGAAGGAAATTTTGAACATATTCCAGGAAGTTTTCTGACCTCCACACATATACCTTACACACACACACTACACACTCACCACACACATACACACATACCACAAACATACACATACTACATACACACACCATACACACATACACACACACCACACACATACATACACACCACACATACCACACCATCCACACCACCCCCCCACACACACACATAATACACACCACACAAACACACAAAACTTTAAAACACACTTGAATATAAAGGTTTTTACCTAAAAGTTCAGATTTCATTTAGGGGGGGGATCATATTTTAAGCAAACAAATTATTTTTTATCTTTTCAATTAAGTCAATTAATATAGTCTTTCTTCCCATATTAAACAGCTTAAATACTGCTGACATTTTTTCAATAGGTTTATTTTAGTATTGTCCCAAAAAATTAAGTTTTAACGGCAACTTGAGGTCACCTGGCTTGTCCCCACACCTTGCTGTTTTCCTAACAATTTAACTTGGCTATTCTGAACCGATGCCTGAGGAGATCCTTCTGCCTTCCAGCAATCACCTTGCTTGATCAGCCTCAACAAGAGTCCCTGTTAAGAGTTCATCTCTCACAAGATCCGGCAACTCTTGTGCCCAATTACCAGTCATCCCCAAACAGGAGGGAAAAGCTGTTTCTGACTTGTCCAAACTTAACCACATGTTCAAAACGCACACCTCAGTCTGCCTTGTTCCTTCTGATGCGCCTGCTGTCCCAGGACACTGTCTCATTTCATGACACTTTGCACAGCTCATTCTGCCCCGCCAAGTGTTTTCATGAAGCTTGATGCACTGCTCACCCAATGTCAAAGATTTCAGTTTCATATAAATACACAGCATTCTTAGGCATCCCACCAGCACCTAGGGTTGCATTTCATTTTCTTGAACACATCAGTGAATTACTTGTTCAAATAAAACTAATGATTTTTAAAAGAATAAAATTTTCCTACTATTTAAGACAGAGAAAATCCTTTTCTTTTTGCCTCTACGTAACTCTGACTCTGGCATGCAGAATCATTTTCCTGCCGCCCTCACCACCCCCCATGCTGTGTTTTTTTCTTTTGTTAATTCAGTTCTCTGTTTTGGAGCTACTTTTCCTCATCCTCATCTCCCTATCTCCCTTGTGAAGGTCAGGAGCACAAGGGAGGGCATGAGATGCCCCACCTTCTGTCAGGGTCTGGGCTCTTTCACACACAATGATTATGGACGGTGCTCAAACTCCTGCTGGACCAAGACAGTCAAAGAAGCAACACACGTGCTCACAGCTCCAAGCCCCTCTCGTTTTCCACTGTCAGGCTTTTACAGTGTATGCTCCAGAGTAGGAGACACAACAGATGCCAGTCAGATGTGGAACTGTGACAGACTAGTAAACAAGTCCTGGTCCAGGGAGACAGCTTAACAGGTGAAGTGCTTCTCCTACAAATATGAGGACTTGAGTTTGGATCCCCAGCATCCATAAAAGAGATGAGCGTAGTGGCATGTGCCTGAAACCTTGGCCCCAGGGGACTGGACAGAGACAGCATATATGGGTGCTTGCTGGCCAACCAAGCTGACCCAAAACCAGTGAGTTCAAGGTTCAGTGAGACACCAGTTTTAAAAAATAGGGTGCATAAGCAAGTGAAGACATCCTGATGTCAGCCTCTGGTCCCTCCATGCACACCCACACAGTGTACCTTGTATTCGTCTGTATACATACACACACACACTTTACACACATAGACATACCATGAACATACACACACAAGCAAACACACAAACACCTATGAGCATATATACATACTCCATGAGCATGAATGCCCACACACATCATACACATGAGTACACATACACCACAAGCACAAATCAACACTGTCCAGGCCCTCAAACACAGCTGGGGACCAAGGGGCAGACAGGTGGCCAGAGCCAAACATACTTTCCTTTATCACATTGCAATTTTTAAGTTAAACATTTAGATATGAAATGACTATAGTAACAATTACTCATTTAAATCTGAACTCCAAATTTAACTATATAATATTCATAAGTCAGAAAAAGGTATTGTTACCATAGCTAAGACAACACAAAATCCTATTTTAAAAACTAAAACTACACCACCAACTGCTAAGTTAAAAAAATAAAATCTTCATGATCACCAACAGTTTCAAGTAGAGAGTTGTGTTTTTCTCCTTAATTATTAACTTGACCCTGGAGATATTATTTCAGTATTACTGAAAATAGTTGAGAGTTAAGCACAAGCATACGAATGCACATCTGGGGGCGGGAGAACATACCATATATCCATGATTTGGACAATTAAGCAGCAATTTAAAAAGAGAAGAGACCCTTTTAAAATGTGCTACTGAAAATGGACCCGCTTCTACTGACTTCAACACACCCAGCACAGTCTGTTCCCTGACCCACTCCACCCTGTCCGGACTAACGGATATCTAGAGAGAGGAAGCTGAGCAGAGAGCATAGCTACTCTGAGATGCCCCCCACCCCAGCAGAGCAGAAAGCCTTCCTACATTACAGGGCTGGTGCACAGCACACAGCAGGTGTTAGCCTAGACCCGGTGAGTACTGAAAAGCCAGGGCATTCCGACAGACTAACTCTTCAAACCCCATCTTATGCTTACATTTCAAGTGATTCTGAATCAATCTGGAAAGAGGATGTGGGTGAGGTCCACATGTCAACAATCTACCATTAAATGACAAATTAAATACCATGGATGCTTCAGAAAACACATGTTTTATGCATGCACAAAACATCTGGGGCGGGGGTGGGGGGGACCAGTATTAACCAGAGTACTGGGGAAAGTGACAGGTTGGGAGATCCGATCTCCATTCATTCCATTCACTCGGGTGCCATTCAAAATGTTTTCAACAAGCTGTGTGTGGCCTGAGTGTAGCCCTCCAAAATTCATATGCCGAATCCAATCCCAAAAGTACCAGGATTGACTGAGTCACAGGGGTGAAGCCCTGATAACTGAGAATTGGGCCTTAAGGAAGAATCCTGCGTGGCGCCTCCTCTCCTGAGCACAGAAGGCAGCAAAAGGCCACCAGGGAGAACAGGCCCTCACCAGACAGTGATCTGCAGCTGCCTGCCTCTCCAGCCTCCAAAATCAAGAGTCAGGCATGACTATTTATAAGTCACTAGCTCTAGGGTGTTCTATCGGAGCAACCTGAATCCACTAACATAGAACTGTGGTAATTTTTCTGTTTTCTAATACATTTTAATAATTTTTGCCACAAATTTTGTAGCTGTGGATCAATTGCATGTTCCTGACCTATGGGGTCATACATGGCTTAGAGAAGTGGTTCTCAGGGTGTGTGGTCTCCTGGTCAGTTGCATCATGTCCTGGGTGCCGATTGGACGGGCAAGCACTGAGGCCACACCCCAAACTTACAGAAGTTAAAGTAAGGAGAGCATAATCCTACTTGAACTTCAGGACCATGGGAATTGAGCACAACTTTAAGAACCAGGTAGGTGTCCACTTTTCCCATTCAGGAACCCTCAGTGTTGGGTCTCAAACCCTGGACAAGAGGCTAACTGAGGTGCCTATTAAGGTATCAAAGCTGACACTGGTCCCCAGGTTCTCGCAGCATCTCTCAGTCCCTACATGTTACAGGGTGCTCCTGGCTGTCACACCCCACCCCCAAACTTCTCCAGCCCAGACATTGGGCTGGGTTGTCATTCTCTCATTCCCTCAGCTGAGCTTTCCTTGATAACCTCTCTTGTTTGGGCTCTTGGCCTCTGCTCCTGGTTCCCCTCTCTCCCTCCCCTGCTCCCTTCTCTCCTGTCATGACCACTCTGGACCCTTTCAGATGCCTCTGTCTAAGTTCTCCCTCTTATCTACAATAAACTTTGTCCTCGGCCATCCCTCGGAGCAGTCGTGTCCTCCTTTTATTTCTTTTATCATTCACTTAGGACCTCCACGGGACACAAACACCTTCCCACCTTTCAGTCCACTCTGCTGTGCAACTGACAAAGGCCTGTAGGCTGCACTGACAGCGCCTTTCAGCAGGAGCTGAGCCACTTCAGTAAGGAAAAGGACTGCTCAGGAAACCAACTAGAGCATCTTCAGGCCCTCTGAGCAAATCAGAGCACTATCACCACAACCCAGAGCTTCTCGATAGATGGATTCCCTGCTGGGAAGGCAATGTACCAGGACAGCCTTCTCACCCTGGTCCTCAACAGTGACCACTTGCTAACTGAGGGCACCAGGAGGATAACGCAAACCTGTGTGGCCACCACTTCCCTCTCACAGTGACACCTCGGCATGCTTACGTGAAAGTCAGTGGTGTTGGCATTTACCTGTTTGGTGATCGTCTTGGCCAACGTCTTCTGTCAGATTCTGTAAGAAATACGATTGTTAACACCAAGAAACTGCAAACCTTACAGCAAGTGCAAAAACTCGTTATTTTCAAAAGCAACTGATAGCCACAGTATAAATTCTTTCATCAAATGCATTTGCACAAAGGGGCTGCTTCGAAGCGGCAACTGTATCTGTAAAGACTGACTTACTAGCTTGTTAAGGGTATGGTAGATCTTATGAATGTTTGCCAGTGTTGAGAGATGAGAGTTCAGCTGAAAGTCTTTAAAAGAAAAGAAATCAGTATTAGCTGGTTCTCAGACAGTGAGAAATTTCAAAAGCTAGAAAGGAAACGTAAATAGCTGCTTCCGTGCCTCAATGGACAGGATACTTACAAGTAAACAACAACATGCAACCACTGACTCAGCACCCACAAAGAAGTTATGACCCTAAGTCCAGCCTCCAACCAAAAGCTGAGAGCCATGGGAGTTCATCATGCCCATTCTAAGGTAAAAAGAAACAACTGCAGTGCCTGCGAAACCCTGCTATCCCAACCTGCTTTTCCCAGGAAGACAGAAATAATGTTCGCCACTCAAGAGAGCCATGAAAACAGAAGATGGCTCAGATCCCAGAGGAAATGGGCTCGCTTTCCTGTCCTTCCCCAGAATTTTGGCCCAGCCAGATTATGACAGAATGGTGTTCCGATATTCGGCACTTCATAACCTTACAGAGCATTTCTTCTGTGGTCGATTATACAGTACTATCCCAGGCCCTCCGCCTTCCCCCTTAAACACACAGATAAAGGACTGTCACTCCCGGAACACAGGTAGTGTGCAGTTGCCTGAAGGGCCTACAACAATGGAGAAAGATGTCACAGATTCAAATGCCACACTCCTGCAGAAGCAGCCCCCATGCAGACAAGCATCCATGTGCCACCTCTAACTGCTTCGGGACCGCATGCTATGTCAGGCACGAGACACTCCAGTGGCTGCTCCATGCCAGAGCCGTGTACAATACAACTGCAGTACACCACCAGGCTTCGGAATTTGCCACCTCAAATGTGTTTATAGGCGGGGCAGAGTCCTGACGGAGCATGTATGAAGCCCTAGGTCAATCCCTAGCACCACACATGTTTTATTCAGTCCGTCCACATGCATATATGCAGGCTACACAGGAGCTGAAAGGTTACTCTTAATTGGATATTTGAGGAAAGTGTCAGTGCAGGATTTACAGGATTTATACTAATGCCATTTCTTCCCCGTCACCAATGTTAGACTGAAAGTGGTATAGAAAAGACACTGTCGGAGTCAGACCGTTCTAAGTCACTTCACTGCTATCACTGGGGACATGCACCAGATGCAGAGTACACACCCAGGGGTCAAATGCGACCCTGTGAGCTGTCTGCTGGGCTGGACCTGCTGGGCTTCCATCTGTCAAACAGGTTCAGTTGTCCTAGGAATCCATTCATGGGCAGCCCTGCAGGGCTGGGAGCCAGGCAACAACATGTCCCTGACATTCACAGGTGGGCACAGGGACAGATGACACACATGAACACTTGCATGGCTCTAGCAGTCATTGCCATCTAGAACCTCTAAAGAGGCCTTAAAGATGGACTCCTGGCCAGGCATGGTGGTGTTCCCCTAAAGTTCCAGGGCACTCAGGGAGGGAGAGGCATGGCATGCTCAAGACCCAATCTTAGCACCACAAACAAACAAAAGCCGAGACCCCTGTTAATTGTTTGAATCTGAATAATCTAGCCACTAAGGTAAATGGCACAGGATCAATCCAGATGATCCACTTAGCACACCTAGACAGCAAAGGCTCTAAAAGGCATAGAGGGTGAGAAAGTACATACGTGCATGTGTGTGCACAGTATGCACACCTACTCATGTTTATACTTAATAACAATGGACAGTGTCTCCAAGCTAGAAACAACTGTGCTCACCTGGGGAGCTGAAATACACAACTCCCACACCCTCTGGAAAACCACAACCATCTTAGTATTCTGTTTAGAAACAGGGAAACAGGCCAATACATTCCATTAGCACACGCTCCCCACCCCTACCCGAAGCCAAAGCTGAGACCGTTGCCACGGAGGACAGCAGAAGGGAAGGCAGAAAGGATGTGTCAAAGGCCAACACACATGTGGCATGTGTGTGTCCCCATGGCCACCATGTGTCACGTCACTGGCCTGCTGTTCAGGCCATGCCAAACTGTGCATAAGAGTGCCTTCACAAACTGAGGTTGTTCAACCTCATCTTTCCTATAGTAAAGATGGGTGATTCACATCAGAAGAAGCAAGTTATCCTCACAGCGAGTCCTCGCTTTCATGAGCTACCACACCCTGCTCTGGCCTCTGAGTGTCTCACACCAGTCCGCAAACCCTTTTCTTCCCACTCACACCCATCTTCTCCCCTCTACACTCAACCCAGTCCACAGGGGCACAAGCCAAAAGCAACACTGTGCTTTACGTTCTGACCATGGGGTCTAGAAGTTGGTTCAAATCACCAGTCAGCTAGCTAGTTTTAGTTAATTCAACCTAATAATTTTCAACTCCACCTATAAACGAGAAACAAGTTAACCCTGTAAAGTGCTGTAGGGATGAAACTAGGTAACTGGCTGCCTACACAAGACCAAGATGGGGCAGGCCCCAATCACGATGCCTAGAATACTCAATTAAAACCATCAACTCCACACCTAGCAACCAGACAATAGTTTCTATTTAAGTAGCCTAACTCCAAAGAAGTAATGCAGCATCAAAGACCCCAAAGTGAGAGCTGTCTGTGGCTGAGGCGAGTGACCTGACTCGACTCTGAAACCTATGACAGCACTGCTATGCATGAAAGTGTAGACAGAGACAAACGTGGTGGTGGCAGGAAATCTCCACACCCTGGAAAAGACACAGAAATGTTTACAATTACATTCTACATAAGTGTTTCACCTCACTAAAGGCAATAAGAGGGTCCATTTCACAGGTCACATACTATGTCAATTATCCATTTCCACACCCAGTTCCTACCACAACCACCAGGTTGCCAGAGCACTCAAAAAGGAAAAACAGACAAAACCAATAACATGAATAGTCCTTTAGTCTCGTAGTAAGTTAAGAAGACATGAATTTGGCAGGGAAAAAATAGCGATAAAAGATAAATTCACAAAGGTTAACAGATACTGGATTTATGGTTCAACTGTTCCATGCTCAGGGAAAGTAATAGGCCTTGAAATCTAAAATAGATTTCACATCCTTAAGGCAAAGATGTCAGGGTAAAGATCAAACATTTTACAGGGAATAAATTCAGGAAAGCACTAACAGATTCATAAAAATCTCCGGCTCATTTTTCAATTCCAAAGGATAAGTGCAAGGTTAAGTCAACTGTACTCCATGATCCAAAAGGCTTTCCACAGTGAACAGTGGTGGTCTCACTGTAGGTGACAGCACCTCTCTACAGTCTACATTAAGGCCACAATCAGCTCTACACAACACAGCCTGCCTGATAAAAAAGCTCACCTAAATTATCTCCTAGGTATTTTCAAAACCACCAACAAACACTGACTAGGCATGAAAAAGTCATTTGATGTAATTACTGTTTGCTGTGATCTGTGCAAGATCAAAGGGAAGAAGGGGGCTCAGACCACTCCACTAAACCACTGCAGATTCAGAACTCTACAACATAATGCCAACACAGAAGTACTAGGGATTAAATGACCGTCAGTCACACAACAATTTAATTTCTAATAGTTTAAACATCTGTAAGAATCAGAAACAATTTAAATACACAATAAACAAAATCCTTCCTTTCTACCATAATGCCAACGGTAAAATATAAATGAGAGAGCTCAATTATAGTAGCATCAAAAAGCAATAATGCACATAGGAATAAACTTCAAAATGTGAAAGAGAAATGCAGTAACAGTCAAGTTCAGTGAAAGATGTTACTGTAGAGATGGTTATTTCTGGAAGGGAAAATGCCAACATTATGAAACAATGGCTTATCCCTTCAGTAAACTACAAATTAAAAGCAATCAAATTCCTATTGTGCCTGTCCTATGGTTTTTCATCCACTGCACCCTCCTAGGCCACCTTCTACCCCCATGGCTATCCCTACACCTGGGAGTTGGGGAGGGGGGTACAGTAGGCAAAAGGAAAGGAAGGCTTGGAACCAATTCTGAGACCAAAGATGCTAGCCCTGCCAAGCAACTGCTGAAATGAACAAGGAAGAACCTTCTCCTCTGGAATCAATATGGAGCCTGGAGCAGAGGCAAAGAAACTATTGAGGGGCAGAATGCATGTATCTGGGGGTTTGTGGGTTTTGTAACTACTTGGCCACTGCAGCTCAAGTGCAGATAACTAGTACATAAACAAAGAGGTGAGGATGTTTTTCAATAAAATGTCATTTGTAAAAACTAGGTGGTGGATAGGACTTGGCCTGCCAATGCCTGGTGTAAAGATGCAACAGTTACAACAGTGAACTATGCAGGAAAGGAATGGTTAGGCATGGGTCTCTGTGTATAACTCATGTATATAATTAACATTATAAGAGAGCCTTCCTGCCTATCTGTTTTAGACACCAACTCTCTACACAGTCCTGGCTGGCTTGGAGCTCACTATGTAAACCAGACTGGCCTTGAATTCATAGAGATCCTCCTATCTCTGCCTCCCAAATGCTGGGATTAAAGGTGCATGGTAATCAAAAGAAAGAGGTTGCCTTTCAGGAGGAACAACGAATAGTCAGAGCAAGTGGAACAAACTAAATTTACTCCCACCCCAGCCACAGTAGAAAGGGAAGGTGTTCAAGGCAAAAGACAGCAGTTCCTCATGGGTCCAGAGGGCTGAACTTGCCTTACCAGCACCTCCTCAATCTCATCTCCTGACGCTGTGAGCACACCACACACCCACACCTCCTCAATCTCATCTCCTGACGCTGTGAGCACACCACACACAGAGCCTTTGCACATGCTTCCCCGCCTTGAGTTTCCTTCCCAATAAGAACAACGGGGTGTGTTCTCACACTTAAGTGTGTCAGTTAAATAACCCTCTTCACAGACTCTTGCAGAGTAACAGGTCACCTTCTGCACTCTGCCACCTGGAACACCGCTTTTCTCTGATGCCTTGGTGCCACATACCATGCACTATAAACTCTCTCACAACTCTATAGAAGCCAGGATCGCATCCACCGCTGTATTCTGAATACTCAGCACACCACCTGCTCATGTAAAGTGCTCAACAAAGATGCAAAACAGCCAGTGAAGGCACCTACCAAGCTAACAAAATGTTCATATGGCTAGTGTGTTTCAAGTCATCTTCAAATGTGACAAGTGTCATGAGAAAGGGTAAGTAATGAGCCTGTGAACCCTTTTTAAGACGGCATCCTAAGACTAAGAGTTCTCAAACTTCCCTGCCAGGGGGCATGCAGATAGAGCAGGTAGAAATGGCATATTCAGCCAGCACTAACTCTACCCAGGAGCAACTTATCTACCACACCTTTACATTAAAGCAAACATGAACATGGTACAAAGCTGCACACGGAACCACCCTGGCTCCCGGCAGCTGCAATGTTCACTTCTGTACTGTCTACTGCACTAACTGTGCAGGCCAGCTGCTGCTGCAAGCTAACTCCTTCAGAGAACACAGGCTCATGAGGCCAAAATGAAGTCTTTATTCACTTTAGTGAAGAAATGATCTGCACATAATCTTTACTAGAATTCAGGGGGAAGTGGGATTACACCAAGATGGCTTGCACTCTGCCCCTCCAAGGCTTTTCCTTTTAACTGTCTCAAACAGGGTCAGATGGTAGCACAGGCCAAGCTGGGAATAAGTCACAATTTGTGGTGGTTTGAAAGAAAATGCCCCCCAAAGGGAGTGGCACTATTAGGACATGTGGCCTTTTTGGAGTAGGTGCTATCTTGTTGGAGGAAGTGTGTCACTGTAGAGGCGGACTCTGAAGTCTCATATATGCTCAAGCCATGCCCAGAGTCTCAGACCACTTCCTGTTGCCTGCCCATTAAGATGTAGGACTCTCAGCTCCAGCATCATATCTGCCTACCTGCCACCATGTCACACCAAGGTAATAATGGACTGTACCTCTGAACTGTAAACCAGCCCCAACTAAATGTTTCCCTTTATAAGAGTTGCCATGGCCATGGTGTCTCTTCACAGTAATAGAAACTCTGAGACAGATTTCTAACTGCTAGCTCAAAGCTACTTCTCCCAGTCCATCTTCTTATAATGATAAGATCACATTCCACATAAAATGTATTACGTTAGCTACCAACTATATGAATTATTTTAATAGTAAAGAAAAAATATTAAAACTGGCTAAATCTTTAAAAATTCTACCAACTCTTTTAAGGGGAAACAATGAGCCAGCGCCATAAGAGAACAAAATAAAAATAAATAGATAAATAAAAATAAAATAGGGAAGGTGTCCAAGTTATCCATCTGCTAACAAGAGATGTGATTGCTTAGTTGACTGAGACAGATAGGTAATAGAGATAACTCACTGACTGATACCAAAAGTGGTTAGAACTAATAAACTCAGTAATACTCCAGGGTATGAAACAACACATAAAGATCAATACCTTTGCTAAACACCAAGAATATCACTATTCAGAAAGAAACCAGGAGAGCAACATCACTTAAGATAGCTACAAAGACCAAAATACCTGCAAGGAAATCAACCATCATTTACATTGAAAATTACAAAATCCTGGTGAAACTGGGGAGAACATGAAATAGAAAATTGTTCATGTTCATGGACTAGAATTTTGCTAAAATATCTGTGCTACCCAAAATGCCAAGATACAAACCAATTTCTATTAAAATGTTAACATCTTTCACAGAAATAAAAAAATACTTTAAAATCTATATGGAACTCACAAAAGACTGAACAATGAAAAAAAAATCTCCTGAGCAAAAAGGGAAAAAAAAGCTTGAGACTCTAAAACCTGACTTTACAGCAAAGCTGAGAGACGGTAGTTGGCATATGCTTTTAATCCCAGCACTAGGGAGGCAGAGGCAGGCGAATCTCTGAGTTCCAGGCCACCTGGTCTACAAAGTGAGTTTCAAAGCAGCCAGGGCTACACAGAGAAACCCTGTCTCAAAAACACAAAAGCATAATACAAAGTCATAGTAAACAAAAGAGCATGGCACTGGTATTCTCTAGTCATAGAACTTAAGGAATGAATCTGTGTGTATATGCATGCATGCATATGTGTATGTATGTATGTATGTATGTGTGTATGTGTACATATATACATATACATATACATATACATATACATACACATACACATACACATACACATACACATACACATATACATATACATATACATATACATATACGAGAAGGGGATTTAATGGAACCCTGAAGAAGTAGGTTCCAATGCTAGTGAAAGGATGGATTGCTGATGAGGAGAGGGCAAGCAGCTAAGAACAAGCCCGTCCTTCTTCCATGTCCTTATAGACTTCCAGCAAAGGCGTGGCCCAGATTAAGGTGTGTCTTCCCACCTCAAGATCCAGATCAAAAGCCTGTGTCTTCCAGCCTCAAGATCCAGATCACAAGTGTGCCCTCCATTTTTGGCTTGTAGCTCATTCCAGATTTAGTCAAGTTGACAACCAAGAACAACCATTATGGCTGACATAAAAACAAGACATACAGGCCAATGAAACACACTAAGTTATCCAGAATAAATCTACCTATCTACAGACAAATTTTCAGTAAATACAGCAAGAACATACACTAAAGTCTCATCACTAAATGATGCTGAGAAAATCAGCACCCAATACAAAAAAAAGAAAAAGTCAAGGCTTGTGTGTGCGTCCTCCCAGCACTCTGGAGGCTGAGGCAGTACTCTGCGAGTTGGAGCCCCACATGCTCTACATAGTGAGTTCCAGGACACCAGGGCTATATAGTGAGACCACATTTCAAAAACAATTACCTAATTCATTTAATTAAAAATCAATTCAAAATAGGTCAAAGACTTAAACATAGACCCAAAACTATGCAACTACTATGAAAATATAGAAATATAGGAAAAGTGCTTTAGGGCACATGGCTGGATAAAGATTGTTTTGACATAACCCCCCCCCCCAAAAAAAAAAAAAAAAAAAAACAAGAGATGCTACTTAAAAATAGACAAACAACCTGCATGGACATTGGCTCAAGAGATTTCTTAAGAGATTAGACAAATGAGTAACAAGTGCATTAAAGAAAAGGTTCAACATCAGTAACCAGGGTAACACCATTCAAAGTCATAATGGGACGTCATCTCACCAGGTTAAAAAAGTATTATCCCAAAGACGGAAAGCACTGCTGCATGGGATGTGAGAAAAGAACTCTTACGTGGTGCTGACAGAAGTAAATTAGTACAGCCCTTAGCAAGCAGTGTGGGACTCCTCAAAACCTAGGAAATGGAGCCTCCATGTGATGCACCGCCTCACTGCTGGGTGTCCGTTCAGAGGGGCTGAACTGAGAAGGACACAGGAGCCTCAGAACATTTACTGGGACACTGCTAAGACAGCACCAGATGAATGCAGACAACGTGGTGCATGTACACAGTGGAACACTGTCTAGCCAGGACAGAACGAAGCCCTGTCCTCTGCAGCAACACAGCTGGAACCAGAGAGCAGGGGGGGGGAGAGAGAGAGAGAGAGAGAGAGAGCAGAGAGAGTACAGAGAGAGAGAGAGAGAGAGAGAGAGAGAGAAAGAGAGACAGAGAGAGAGAGAGAGAGAGAGAGAGAGAGAGAGAGAGAGAGAGAGAGAGAGAGAGAGAGAGAGAGAGAGAGAGAGAGAGAGAGAGAGAGAGAGAGAGAGAGAGAGAGAGAGAGGAGAGAGAGAGAGAGAGAGAGAGAGAGAGAGAGAGAGAGAGAGAGAGAGAGAGAGAGAGAGA